>CM036553.1:15000-60000 GCA_020745685.1 Tautogolabrus adspersus
TCCTTTATGTCCTAAAACAGTAATAGTTTAATTCATGAACAGGTCTACTTCATTTGAATCTAGAACTTCTCTTCTGATATTTATATTTATTTAAAGTATATTTTCATGCATTTGAAGTCAGATATTTATTTAGTGCAGATCTCTGTCTGCAGCTGTCCCTATGAATATGATCACAACCTTGATATTTGAACTGGGGTTAACTCAGTCGACCAGTTTATAAAGCTACTGGTATTACTGGTTTCCATCAGCTGCTCTCTGAAGGGCAATAAGTGAGAGGCCATATAAATAAAGAACCACATGTTTAGTTCAAGGAGGACACGTCTGTAAAGAGGATATAAAGACAGAGGGTAGTGTGTACTAGTTTAATTAGGAAGAGTTTCTCTGTGTTTCATCGTTACATTAAAGTCATTCTTTGTAGTTCTACTTATTTGGTGACAGGGCGGCTCTGGTGCTCCAACCTTCATCATATCTACATTCATGTTATAAACAGGGTCAGGGGTCAGGGGTCATGAGGCTCTTCTCTCTTGAGTTTTCTCCTCCTGGTTCAGACTACAACAACACACTGATCTGTGATCTTAATATTGTGCCGTACTTTTTATTTTGAATGCTAGAGTTTGAAGCACTAGCCTACGAGCAGAAGTCTTTACAATAATTAATTTCTCACAATCGGGTCGTTGTGTACAGAAAAATATAAATGCCTACTTTGGAAAAGTAGAAGTAAACATATTAAAGAAGACTGTCGAGTTATAATTTAAACATGTTTCATTATTTGAGTGACCAGCTGAGTGTAGAATAATCTAACCCTTGTTGTTAGTGCTTAAAGAGACAGCCTCTCTGCTGTGGGGATTGAACAACACCCGGAAGAACGCATCGTCCCAAAATAACACCAGCACGTTGTCTTCTCGTGAGATTGCAAGAAGGACTCGCGAGAACGGACTCCAAATGAACGCAAGTCCATTCTTTGCATTCTTGGGGTGCGTTCGGATTGTCCCTCCTATCTCCTTTCTCTCTCCTCTTCACCTTAACCCCGGAAGCGTTTAAGTGGCGGCCATGATAAGAGCCGTTTGAACTCTCTAAAAGCTAAGGAAAGGTGGGTCAATGCTTCCTTTATAACCTCCTTTAGGAAACACTGGACCATCCTTTACCAAAGGAGAGGAGATAATGCCGACCCACAATTCCTTGCGGCCGCAACATTTAAAGCGACTCGCTCATCCGAGCGTTCACGAAAACTAACGATCTGTTGGAGGAGAAATGTGGAGACAATCTGCATTTGGTTTCTTTATTGATTTGACTCATAATTTGTTACTGCCTTTGTATTCCTTTTATTTATTTATTTCTTTTTATTGAGTGTGAAGAAGGTGAACTTTGCTTTAACACATTCTTGTCTCATGTTCAGTGGAGATGCTTTGCTGTTATTTGATGTTGATTCAGAACTTGTAATATAAAACCTTGTTAATAAAAAAAGAAAAGGGACTCAGATCATGGAAGTTACCAAGCTGCAATAATATGAACAACTGTGACCAATCTTAAGCCCAGAGGTGAACTATGAACGTGATGCTGATGTTGTCAAACCATCACAGTGAAGTATCCTGCTAGATTATATTCCTTTATTTCAAACCTCGTGGTTATTAGGATTATTTCACCGGTAAGAAGGGGAAAGATTTTTAGATCAGCTGTAGTCCATTTTCTGAACATTGTAGTTTCACCACGGCAGACCCACGTCACTAACCTCCGCCGCCGTCGCATTATTACGTCACCGAGTGGAAATGTGGTCGGATTGTCAAAACAACGCGATCGCCTTTCCCTAAGTCCTTTATGAATTCTCCTAACACCTTTCCTTAACCCCGTGACGTTTTCCCCGGGGTTAAGGTGAAGAGGAGAGAGAGAGGAGATAGGAGGGACGATCCGAATGCACCCTTGGTATTGAGAAACGGCCTTAAACCTTTTAGCTAAGAGCTATCAACGCTAACGTCAGTTACCATAGCAACATGAACTCAGGCAGGCAGTGAAGCTAACGTTAGCATCCTCAGTTCTTCTTCTCTGTGATTCTTAAAGGTGCATACAGCTACTGTGTGTGTGTATCATCGTGTCACTTACCTTCTCTACAATTCATTTTTCTGTCGTACTCAGTTCAACATTAGCGTCTAATGCTAACAGATGCTATCATAACAAAGAAGCTCTCACCTGGTCAAGTCCACGCGCACAGGTACTACGAAGCGCGAGCTCTCCTCCACAACAAACGACTTAAATATTCACTTGAATTTAACAATGAAACGTTTAAACGTCAGAATCACGGCTCGTTTCTAAACTTCCCTCCTCACGGCTCTTCTTCTTCTTCTGGTTTTATTTCGGGTTGTAAGAGTTCTTTCCCAGGTGTGCAGCGCCCCTGCTGGTCAGGAGGATGTACTACAATAAGCTTCAGCTGAAAACGTAAATCAAGTCAAATAAAAGATGTTTTTTATAACATTTAAATAAAGACTTACTGCACACAGAGATGTTAACCCTTTCATGTCTCATGATGTGTTTGTTAAATAATCATTTCATTTATTTCATTCTGTCAGGTTTGTAGAGTTTCTCTAAGATTATCTCTGAGAGGGTGAGGGTTATATTTCATCTTATTTGTTTGACCTTTGACCTAAATTAACAGAAGTCTATGATATACTTTTTATATATATTATAAACTATTATACTTTAGGTTTAATAAACATGAACTCTGATACGTGTGAGCAGAAACAAGGAAAACAAACATTTGAAAATGATAAAATTTAATGACGTTCACATTTCATAAAAGTAAAAGTTTCTTTTTGGACGTTGATTCGTTCTTTGTGCTTTTTCACGATGAAGAAGATTTGATGCAGAAACAAAAAACAGCTTCACAAAAACCGTCCAACGAGGCTTTCACTTTGGATTCAGACACCGAGGGTTAGGTTGAAACACACCCCCCCACATTGAGGGTTAGGGTGACCCCCCCCCCACAATGAGGGTTAGGGTGACCCCCTCCCCACACACACACACACACACACACATTAACAGTTATTAACATGTTTATATGAACAAATGAAACCCAGAAGGGTTCTCTTCCAGCACAGTGACAGAACAGTTAGAAACAAACTGTGATTCATCTACAGATATAAATGTAAGTTTTTAAACGTACAGATATAAATGTAGATTGATGACTGTTTATTTATTGATTGATGACCGTCTGATGAGCGTTTTCAACCAGTTGATTCCACATGTTTTGTCCACTCCTGAAACAGACGTCAAATCGGGTTTGCTCCTACCCTAACACAGAGGGATTTGTAGTTTGTTGCCAAAAGGAGTTGTAGTCCTTTTTCTGTAAATGAGATATCTTCTTTTTTTCAGTAAACCCGGTGGATTTGTAGTCCAGCAAGGTTTGCTGCAATCCAGGATGGCATGTAAAACTGGGACATCCTTTTTTCAATTTATGAAGGTGAAAAACGTCGATGATTTCACGATAAAGTTCCATGCAACAAGCACACCGACACCCTGAACATGTTCCAACACACACGGGACACATCGAAACACACGCGAGCATCTGTTAGCAGAGAGGAGGAGCAGTGAAGCTAATCTGTAGTTTTTAGTTTGTGTTTTTGTAGTCCAAGAATCGGATTAACGCTGACTTTAATACGATTGAAGTTTGAATCCACTAATGTGAGAGATTTTTAAAAAATGACCCTGTTTATAACAGATAATATAATAACAGGCATTACGTCACACCTGAACACTGAAGCTGTTTCACTTCAGCTGGTTTTCTTTAACTCGTTAATCCGTCACAGATCAAATGTTCACACATTAAGATTTAAGGCTTTTCTGCCAGATTTGATTGCTTGAAAACGTTACCCGTGTAACAACGCCTCCAAACTTCAGACCCACCTCCTCACAAAAACACATGATAACAGTTAACCTCTTTTTCACAAGCAAATTGTTTCCAAAGTTCTTATTAACCAAAAGGATTTTTTCTCCCATCAGAAAGGTTTCATTGTGATTTCAAACTCCTCGTCGTCTTCTTCTTGGTTCAGTGTCTCTGGTTTTGTCTTTTCTTCCAGCGTTTCTGTTTGATTCTCCTGAAACAAGAAACACAAAATATTCAACGCTTTTTTCTTTATTTAGTTCAGACTGACAGAAAAAAAAAGATCCACACGTTGTTTTACGACAGCTGAGAAGATATCACACCTGTGGAAGTTACTTTGTTAATGACATCTAGTGGTGAGGTTGCAAACTACAACCAAATGACCACAAATGAAAACATAGTTGTGTGAAGGTGAATGGAGTTTTGATCCCCGCACGGGTTAAGTACATTTCTTTGTAAAGGTCTATTTTTTTATTACACATTTTTAATTTTAACTAATGTAGGGGCTTCCTTAAATCTTTGTTTTGGGTTAATATATATGTAGGGGAGGGGGGACAGCTCTTTGTTTTTTGTTTATTTGTAACTGATGTTTGGTGTCTTGCATGTCTTTGTAAGCTGCTACTGGATGCTTTGAATTTCCCTCGGGATCAATAAAGTACCTCTCTATCTATCTAGTACTGCAGGAGAGTAGAACCAAGAGCCTTGTAAGCTTTGTGTGTGTGTATGCATTTACCTGCTAAAGTGGTTCAGGGTAGGCCTGTCTGGGGTCAAAGGTCATGTCGGGGATGTAGGACTCGTGCAGGTCGGGGTCGAGTGGCAGGGTGTCCAGAGGCAGGTCAGAGTATCCGTAGGGGGGATAAGAACCGTCCAACTCTGAGAAAAACACAGAAGATCCCATTAAACCTCATTAACCCTCATTAAACCTCCTTAGACCTCATTGTGTTCTGTGGACCAGGATGTAACACTCAAGATCCAAAGTTGGTGAAAATAAAATATGGATGTAGAAATAATAAAGTATCAAAAAAGGCAAAATGTAACAAATTATTATGTACAGCGCTAATGTAAGGTTCGACTCTGGGAGCTGGTGGAGAATTAATTAACACACGACACAGAAGTTTGGTTACCAGTTTTCCATTGAATTTTTCATAAATAACAAAAAGCACTTGAAGTTAATCAATGAAACAATAGAATAAACAAATAAGAATGCCTTCAATGGTGTAAACAAGCTTCAAATGTTATATCTCCAAATCTGTGATCAGCTTTCTTTAAGGGCACCTTTTACCTTCCATACATCAGCCAATCATTGATTCATTAAACATTCCCATTAAAACAATTACATTCAAATAAATAAGTGCACCAAACACATTACACTTACTGCAGATTTTGTGCCAATATGTGTGTGCTAAATGTCTCTGAAGAATTAAGTGCTAAGGGGGAAGGGGAAATCCTACCACACCATTTACCCAAACAGCCAGGCTTGTGTAGCCAGGATATTTGGTATCTGGTTCAAGAACCCTCCTCTCTCAGTTACCGAATGATCACTAACTTTGGATTACCGCTAAGAGCTTTACAACATCCTGTTGGTAAACTCTGGCCAGGACAAGGACATCTGCTATGGCTCTTGTGTTTACATTAAACTGAGAATTACGACTGAGTTCTCAGACATTTCGTCTCCAAATAAGCAATTAACACCAACAGACACCTCGAAACCCCTGAGAGAAGATCTCATGCTGAGGTCTGAGAATCATCAAGGACTCGTAAACCAACAAGAGACTTTTGGTCTTCTCGAACTAGAAGATCTTATTTTGTGAAACAAATAAATGTCCATTTAATTTCTGGTTTTTATATCTACGCTTGTGATGTTAAAAGTGACAGTTTGATCCAGGTTTCATTTCTATACGACTTAAAATACTCAAGTTAAGTAAGAGCTGTATCAATGAACTTTTACTGAATATTCTAAGGTGAAGGGTTAGGGTACCCTACTGCCACCTTGTGGTCACTATCATCTTAGACACAGAAGACTTTTAAACATATATTTAGACTGTACAATCATATTATAGTTATCATATATAGAGGGTAACAGAAGTATATTATCTATTGATCTATGATGTTATTTCCTCTGATTCATTGATGAACAGTGATCTTTGAATTACAGATTTAAAGAAGAATATTTTCCTGAATGTTCAGAGATTACTCTCACAATGTTCAAACTCAGAATACTCATATTTAGTTCAATATGGTGACGTCATAAAGAGTTTTATTTTCACGTATTCTTCTTTGAGTTTAGTATCAACTAATTCAACTCTTAAGTTATTGGAGCTTGTCTCCCCCTTTAAAGTGGGAGGAGCCCCGCCCCTCTCTGCTCCCTGCAGAGATGTACAAAATCAACTTCTCAGGAGTTGTGTTTTAGTTGTGTTTAAGTTTCGTTAAGTCTTCTTTGTTTTTGTCCCGTCAAGTCGTCTTTCTGATTCTCCAGAGAGTGATCTGCTGGTCTCATTGCTTCGCTTGGGATATCATGTTTTTGTGTTTTCTTTTTCACGTTTTATAGCAGCACGTAACTCCGCGTCGTTTTTCGAAGTATTTTCATTCATCATCTTTTTCTGGCTCGATCTAACTTGGATTGGCCATCAAGTTTTATTTCGAGTTAGTTAATTTCGCAAGAGTTTTAATTCTTTTTGATCCACTCGGAGCCGCTGAGACAGACGACCCGGCTTCAGCTGTTGAGACCCTACGCTGTGTGACGTCACTTCTACTGGGGGACCCGACGGTACCTCAAACGCTGGACCACACGGGGGAAGTTTTACTGAACGCCACGAAAGTACGGTCCTGTTATAGCTTCTGCTTCGAGAGAGAAAACTCGAGGAAGGGTCGCATCAATACAGTCGCTCCGAGTATTTCTAAATCCAAAATCCTCTAATCACATTTTTCTCTAAATCATGACCAAACCGTTTATTGTTTCATTTGTTACTTTAACTTTATAACGCCACCATGAAGTTAGAATCAAAACCATACAGTTATTAAAATCATAGAAAGTATAATCTTTAATATTTACTTCTTTAATCTGCATTATTGTTCCTGTAATAAATTCTACTTAATCATTTAGAACTTTGTCTGTGTTGTTTACTGATTGAAAAGTGCTCTTAGAGACTTCAACCTTCTGATTATGAAACTGATCAATTAATTACGACCATTAATATTTATTTCTTCCGTTAACCGGAGAATGGTGCAGTGTAGAAAATTATGATATTCATATCTTAATAAATTAATTACGCTACAGTTGAGGCCTGCCTTTTTTTGGAGAATCTACATGTAGCAAGGTCCAGTTGTCTGTGAGGCGGCTCCTTTAGCTCGCCATCAACATATTGCTCCAGTAATATTTGCCTGACCAGTGTTCAAATTCTTCAAAAAAATCCACAGCAGCAGCACATCAGCTCATTTAGGGGCTTGAAAAAGGTCGAGCTTTGTTTCTAGGATCCACATTTACAAGGTTTCACTTACAGAAGTTCAGAATGAGTGTTGGTGATAGTATTGAGTCCTGCTACCTGCTGGCTGACTGCATGTGAAATAATTCAATTGGGTTCTATATTCACCTGGGGGAAGGGGGCCGGTTGGTTGCAGACAGCATCTGATTGGCTCAGGTGTTATTACTGACAGATGCATTTATCCAATGTGAGGGTTAGGGTTCTGATTAAGCTTCTGATTTACCAGCAGATCTTCCATCCCTCACCTGTGGTCATGAGCTTTGGGTAGTGACCGAGAGATTACGATACAAGCGGCTTAATTGAGTTTCCTCCAGAGGGTGTCTTAGGGTTAGGGTTAGGGTTAGTCTGAGCTCAGTCTTAGAGAGAGGGGGAGGAGCCAGTTGAGGTGGTTCGGGCATCTGATCAGGATGCCTCTTGGTCGCCCCCCTCTGGAGGTATTCTGGGCGCATCCAACTAGGAGGAGACCCTTGGGTAGACCCAAGGCTCGCTGGAGGGATTATATATCCCTTATGCCTGGGAACGCTGTGAGATGCCTAAGGAGGAGCTGGAAAATGTTGCACGGAAAAGGGACATCTGGGAAAACTTGCTTTGCCTAATAACACCGCGACAAGGCCCCTGATAAGTGTAGGATAATGGATGGATAGATGGATAAACCTCATTAAACCTAATTACATCATTTAACCTTTTAAAATAATATTAAACATTACCAAAGGTTAAACATGTTCAACTGTATTTTGATTTGTTTTCCACCAACAAGTCAGCTTTAACTCCAGGTCCTCCAGGACTCATGTGTACCCGGGTATTGGCTCTATTGTAAAGTATTCTGAACTAACTGTAGAGTGAACACTTGATGAATAAATGAACACATTAAGCAATAAATTAATGAATTACTGGATGAGACTGAATAAGGAATTAATTTGGCTTAAGGACAGCTGCGGTTCAGTGGTTGAGCCGGTTGTCGCTATACAGGAAGGTCGGGAATTCAATCCCCAGCTCATGCAGCCGCTTGTCTGATGTGTCCTTCGGCAAGAAACATAGCCAAGTTGCTTCCTCTGCTTCAATGGCGGCATATAAATAGATGAGTTAATACTGATGGTCTCTTTACTCAGCAGCCTCTACCATCAGTGTGTGAATGTGTATGAATGGATGAGTTAATACTCAAACCCAGCGACAACATCTCTTCCTCTTTCACAGTTGACAAATGCAATGCTTTTCATTCTTTCTTCCAGTCCAAAATTGACACCATTTACAGCAGCTTCAACACTCTCACTGTCCCCTCTTCATCCCAACTGGCATCCCCACGCCTCATCTCCCAACCTCTGTCCCAGTTCTCCCCTTTGTCCCCCAATGAACTATCCACAATCACGGCCGGCATGAAGTCCTCTACCAGCACTCTTGATCCCATCCCATCCAGTCTCGTTAAAAACTGTCTCCCAGCAATCTCGTCACTCATAACCACAATCATCAACTCCTCCCTCTGCTCTGGTTCAGTACCTACAACACTCAAACTGGCAGCCGTCACCCCCATCCTCAAGAAACCTGGACTCAATACCGACAACATGTGCAACTTCCGCCCCATCTCCAACCTCCCCTTCCTGTCAAAAATACTAGAACGTGTTGTCGCCTGTCAGTTAAAAACCCACCTCTCCTCCAATAACCTGTTTGAACCATTCCAGTCCGGCTTCCGCTCCCAGCACAGCACTGAAACAGCTCTCCTCAAAGTCACCAACGACCTCCTCCTCTCCTCTGACTCTGGCCTCCTCAACATCCTCATCCTCCTCGACCTCACTGCAGCCTTTGACACCATCAGCCACAGCATTCTTTTATCCCGCCTAGAACACTCACTCAACATCACTGGCACTGCTCTTTCCTGGTTAAAATCCTACCTCACTGACAGACAACAGTTCATCAACATCAACAACTGCTCCTCCTCCATAGCTCCCTTGTCCCAAGGCGTCCCCCAGGGTTCGGTGCTTGGTCCCCTCTTGTTCATCATTTACTTGCTCCCCCTTGGTAACATCATCCGCCAACATGGTCTCCGATTCCACTGTTACGCAGATGACATCCAGCTGTACATCTCCACCGATTCTATAACCTCTGTAACCCGCCCCACCCTGACAAACTGCCTCAATGACATAAAAACATGGATGCACACCAATTTCCTCTCACTTAACTATGCAAAATCAGACATGATAATCATCGGCCCCAAATCCCTCACCAACTCCACTCAAAACTTCTGCCTCACAATTGACAACTCCACTCTATCCCCCTCCCCTCACATCCGCAATCTTGGAGTCATTTTTGATAGCCACCTCTCCTTTGATCAACACGTCACCCAGCTCACAAGAACCGCCTTCTTTCACCTTAAAAACATAGCCCGTCTCCGTCCAATTCTCTCTTTCTCTGCTGCTGAAACCCTAATCCATGCATTCATCACATCCAGACTCGACTACTGCAATAGTATCCTTTATGGCTCATCATCCAAAGTCCTCAATAAACTCCAATACATTCAGAACTCTGCTGCACGCCTTCTCACCCGCACCCGATCCCGTGAACACATCACCCCCGTCCTTCAAAATCTCCACTGGCTCCCTGTCCCATATCGCATCCAATTTAAAATCTTGCTCCTCACCCACAAAGCCCTAAACCACCAGGCCCCCTCCTACCTCACCGATATCCTCCACCATCACACTCCTTCACGCAGCCTCCGTTCCTCCAATGCCAACCTCCTGTCTCCCCCACTCAGAACCAAGCACCGAACCTGGGGGGACAGAGCCTTCTCCATAGCTGCCCCCGCCCTCTGGAACTCACTCCCCACACATATTCAACACTGCACTGACCCTTCTAAATTTAAATCCCTGATCAAAACTCACCTCTTTAAAATAGCTTTTAATGTGTGATTGTGATGTGTGTACTGTTTACCGTGTGTTCCTTGATGTTGTTGTTGTTGTTGTTTTTTTTGTGTGTATGCTGCAATATCTGTTGTTTGTCTTTACTGTTTTAACCTTTTCTGTCTTTTTTTAAATTGTACAGCGTCTTTGAGATCTTTAAAAGCGCTTATAAATAAAATTTATTATTATTATTATTATTACTGATGGTCTCTTTACTCAGCAGCCTCTACCAGTTTTTCTCTAGGTTTTTTCAGTAGCTTAGCTGTTGGGACTGTCCTTCGCCCTTTGTTTGACGTGCTGACGTACTACGGTGAGCGTATTGCATCACTTCCTGTCCTGCTGCCACTGTGCTGATCGATAGAGCTAAAGCTTAACTGTTTAACTTGTATAGTTTCTTACAACTGTTGTTTCTAAATCACTGCACATTTAGACAAGTAGAAGTAATCAACACGCACTCTTGCTCTCTAGCGACTTATCTGCTAAACAGTTTTGTTTATTTAAACTACCCACTCTTAGTTTAGCTTAGCATTTAGCCTAACCTACGATGGCTTCTTTTCCTGCCTCTCCCTCTCCTGCTCTCTCCTGCTCTGTGTGTCAGATGTTTAGTTACTCCTCGTCCTCCTTTACTGGTAATGGTTTATGTATTAAATGTAGTTTATTCATAGCTCTGGAGGCGAGGGTATCTGAGTTAGAGAGCCGGCTCCGCACTTTTGAGTCACAGCCTAAGCTATCGTACGCAGCATTAGTTAGCCAGCCACCTGTAGCCGGTGCGGGCCGACATAGCGTTACATCCCCCCCGGTAGCTCCCGAGCAGCCGGGAGGCAGTGGCTGGGTTACTGTCCGAGGGAAGCATAGTCATAAAACGAAGCACACGGTTCACCACCAACCACTTCACGTTTCAAACAAATTTTCCCCACTCAGCGACACATCCGCCGAGACAAAGACTCTGATAATCGGAGACTCCATAGTCAGAAATGTGAAGTTAGCGAAGTCAGCGGGCATAGTTACTAGATGTATCCCAGGGGCTAGAGCGGGCGACATCACATCTCACTTAAAGCTGCTGACAAAGACTAAACGTAGATTTGATACAATTGTAATTCATGTCGGCACTAATGACTCCCGACTACGCCAGTCGGAAATCACTAAGGTTAATGTGGAGTCGGTGTGTAGTTTTGCAGGGACGATGTCGGACTCCGTAGTTTTCTCTGGCCCCCTCCCAAACTTGACCAGTGATGACATGTATAGCCGCATGTCTTCACTCAACCGCTGGCTGTCGAGGTGGTGTCCAGCTAACGGTGTGGGCTTCACAGATAACTGGCAGTCTTTTTGGGGAAAACCTGGTCTGCTAGCTAGAGACGGCATCCATCCTACTTTGGACGGTGCAGCTCTATTATCTAGAAACGTAGCAGAGTTTATTAGTCTCAAACCTTGACAACAACTTATCAGAGTTCAGACCAGGAGGCAGAGCTGCAGTCTTACACGCTTCTCTGCGCTTCCTTTAGATCTGTTTACCTGCCACTATAGCTGTAATTATGACTGTAAATCTAACTGTAGCTCTACTTATAACTGTAATTCTACTTTTACTATAGATGCTGTGTCTGTTTCCCGGCCCAGACCCGTCGTTATAAGCAATTCAAACATAAATAAAAAAGGCGTAAATCATAAAAATGTAATTAAAGTTAAAACTACGAATACAACTTTGCAAATAAATCAGATAATTAAATGCGGACTATTAAACATTAGATCCTTAGCATCTAAATCTCTTTTAGTAAATGATCTGATATCAGAAAATCGTATTGATCTACTTTGTTTAACAGAAACCTGGCTGTCTCAGGATGAATATGTTAGTTTAAATGAATCCACCCCTCCCAGTCATTTTAATACTCATATACCTCGAGACACTGGCCGAGGTGGTGGAGTAGCAGCTATTTTTAATTCTAGTCTTGTAATGAACCCTCAACCAAAGCTGAATTATACTTCTTTTGAAAGCCTTGCGCTTAGTCTTTCACACCCAGTCTCTAGAACCTTTCAGCCAGTTCTAGTTGTTGTAGTTTACCGCCCTCCTGGCCCGTATTCTGAATTCCTATCTGAATTTGCAGAATTTCTATCAAACGTAGTCCTTAGCAGTGATAGAATAATTGTTGTAGGTGACTTCAATATCCATGTGGATGTTGATAATGATAGCCTTAGCACAGCTTTTATGTCATTATTAGACTCTATTGGTTTCACCCAGGGTGTAAACAAACCTACTCATCGTTTTAACCATACCCTGGACCTTGTTCTAGCTTATGGCATTGAAATTAAAAACTTGACAGTTTTCCTAGAAAACCCTCTTCTATCAGATCATTTCTTAATAACTTTTGACTTTCTCTTACCAGAATTAACTCCGGTTAATAAAAATGTGCTCTCTAGAAATTTATCTGATAGTGCTATAGCTAAATTTAAGGAAGCTATTTCAGCTGCTTTTGATTCAGTACCATGCTCTAACCCAGTTCAAACTCTTATAATAACTCTAGTCCCTCTCAGCTGGATCACTTTGTTGATAGTGCGGTGGATTCGCTGAGAGTTACTCTTGATTCAATCGCCCCCCTAAAACCAAAGGTTATCAAACGACAGAGACTAGCTCCATGGTACAACTCAGAAACCCGTACTCTAAAACTAACGTCGCGTAAATTTGAAAGAGTGTGGCGCTCCACCAAAACGGATGAATCTCGTTTAATATGGCAAGATAGTCATAATAAATATATGAAAGCTTTACGTCGTGCTCGAGCTGCCTATTACTCGTCTCTAATAGAGGAAAATAAAAACAATCCTAGATACCTTTTCAGCACTGTAGCCAGGCTGACAGAGAGTCAGAGCTCCATTAAGCCATGTATTCCTTTAGCCCTCAGCAGTAATGATTTCATGAGCTTTTTTAACGATAAAATATTAAACATTAGAGACAAAATTAGTAACCTACCTTTACCCGGTGCAGATACCTCCGATACGTCAGAAACAGTTCTGAAACCTGATTTTAACCTCGACTGTTTTTCTTCCATTGACCTTTCGGAACTAAACTCAATTATTTCTGCGTCTAAACCGTCAACCTGTCTTTTAGACCCGATCCCAACTAAGCTGTTTAAGGAAATCTTTCCTTTAGTTAGCAGCTCTATACTAGATATGATCAATATATCTTTAGTGGCAGGTTATGTACCACAGTCATTTAAAGTAGCCGTAATTAAACCGCTTCTTAAAAAGCCTACTCTTGATGCAGGAACTCTAGCTAACTATAGACCTATCTCTAACCTTCCTTTTATCTCAAAGATCCTGGAGAAAGTGGTAGCTAATCAGTTGTGTGACTTTCTCCATGACAACAGTTTATTTGAGGAGTTTCAGTCAGGATTTAGAGTCCACCATAGCACTGAGACTGCTCTAGTTAAAGTAACCAATGATCTTCTTCTAGCCTCAGACAGGGGACTTCTCTCTGTGCTCGTCCTGTTAGATCTTAGTGCTGCTTTGGACACGATTGACCATCAAATCCTGTTACAGAGACTAGAACAACTACTTGGAATTACAGGGACTGCTTTAAGCTGGTTTAAATCCTATTTATCAGACAGATCTCAGTTTGTACATGTTCATGATGAGTCCTCTATGCACACCAAAGTCAGCCATGGAGTGCCACAAGGATCAGTGCTTGGACCGATTCTCTTTACATTATATATGCTTCCTCTGGGTAATATTATGAGGAAACACTCCATACATGTTCATTGTTATGCAGACGATACTCAGCTATACGTATCAATGAAGCCAGATGACACCAATCAGTTATGTACACTAGAAGCTTGCCTTAAGGACATTAGGACTTGGATGACCAGAAACTTTTTGTTGCTTAACTCAGACAAGACTGAAGTTATTGTGCTTGGACCTAAGAACCTCAGAGAGAGTTTTTCTAATGATATAACTGCCCTTAATGGCATCAGCGTGGCATCTAGCACCACTGTTAGGAATCTAGGAGTTTTATTTGATCAAGATATGTCCTTTAACTCTCACATAAAACAAATTTCAAGGACAGCTTATTTCCACCTTCGTAATATATCTAAGATCAGGCAGATCCTGTCACCATGCAGAAAAACTAGTTCATGCATTTGTTACCTCCAGGTTGGATTACTGTAATTCTCTTTTATCAGGGTGCTCAGGTAAATCTCTAAAGACTCTTCAACTAGTCCAAAATGCTGCAGCTCGAGTACTGACTAGAACTAGGAAAAGGGACCACATTACTCCTGTATTGGCTTCTCTGCACTGGCTCCCTATAAAATCTAGAATAGAATTTAAAATCCTTCTTCTCACTTACAAAGCTCTAAATGGTCAGGCACCATCTTATCTTAAAGAGTTAATAGTGCCGTACTACCCGTCGAGAACATTACGCTCCCAGAATGCAGGCCTGCTCGTGGTACCTACAGTCTCTAAATGTACTATGGGAGGTAGAGCCTTCAGTTATCAGGCGCCGCTCCTCTGGAATCATCTACCAGTCGGGGTCCGGGGGGCAGACACACTATGTACTTTCAAGAATAGACTTAAGACTTTTCTTTTTGATAAATCTTATAGTTAGGGCTGGCACAGGTACAGACCAGCTCATAGTTATGCTGCTATAGGCCTAGACTACCGGGGGAACTGGCACCTTGAGCTCTTATCCCCTGCTCTCTCTCTCTCTCTGCATTCATATGACATTACTGCATGTCACTACCTTTAAATCCCAGTTACTAACCACATCTTCTTCTGGGAGCTCCTGAGCTCTCTTAGGTTCCTTGGGATTGTTGCTCCTGCTGAGCCCTCTTAGGCTCCACGGGGTCGTTGGTGGACGGCCTGCCAAAACAACCTCCCCCCCCCTCCCTTCGGGATCGTAGGTGGACGGCCCACCTGAACAACCCCCCCCCCCCCTTTTTCCCTTGTTCCCTATCCCTCTTCCTGCATCTTATCCCATCTCCCCCTATCCCGTTCCAAGCCCGGCGCAGTCTAGGCTGTGAAGGCTGTTTCGTCATGAGCCGGGGTGTCACTGCCGAAGATTTCTGCCTTTTAATAAGGAAGTTTTTTCTGACCACTGTATCTTTTGCTGCTTTGCTAAAGTGCTCATGATGGATTAAGCTGGGTCCTTGTAATATAGCAATAAGTAAGGTCTTTGACCTGCTTTTTGTAACATAAACAATGAGCATGGTCTTTTTACCTGCTCTTTGTAATATTAATAGACAACGAGTAAGGTCTTTTACCTGCTTCTTGTAAAGCGTCTTGAGATAACACTTGTTATGAATTGGCGCTATACAAATAAAGATTGATTGATTGATTGACCATCAGTGAGTGAATGTGTATGAATGGATGAGTTAATACTGATGGACTCTTTACTCAGCAGCCTCTACCATCAGTGAGTGAATGTGTATGAATGGATGAGTTAATACTGATGGACTCTTTACTCAGCAGCCTCTACCATCAGTGAGTGAATGTGTATGAATGGATGAGTTAATACTGATGGTCTCTTTACTCAGCAGCCTCTACCATCAGTGAGTGAATGTGTATGAATGGATGAGTTAATACTGATGGTCTCTTTACTCAGCAGCCTCTACCATCAGTGAGTGAATGTGTATGAATGGATGAGTTAATACTGATGGTCTCTTTACTCAGCAGCCTCTACCATCAGTGTGTGAATGTGTATGAATGGATGAGTTAATACTGATGGACTCTTTACTCAGCAGCCTCTACCATCAGTGTGTGAATGTGTATGAATGGATGAGTTAATACTGATGGACTCTTTACTCAGCAGCCTCTACCATCAGTGTGTGAATGTGTATGAATGGATGAGTTAATACTGATGGACTCTTTACTCAGCAGCCTCTACCATCAGTGTGTGAATGTGTATGAATGGATGAGTTAATACTGATGGACTCTTTACTCAGCAGCCTCTACCATCAGTGAGTGAATGTGTATGAATGGATGAGTTAATACTGATGGTCTCTTTACTCAGCAGCCTCTACCATCAGTGAGTGAATGTGTATGAATGGATGAGTTAATACTGATGGACTCTTTACTCAGCAGCCTCTACCATCAGTGAGTGAATGTGTATGAATGGATGAGTTAATACTGATGGACTCTTTACTCAGCAGCCTCTACCATCAGTGTGTGAATGTGTATGAATGGATGAGTTAATACTGATGGACTCTTTACTCAGCAGCCTCTACCATCAGTGTGTGAATGTGTATGAATGGATGAGTTAATACTGATGGTCTCTTTACTCAGCAGTCTCTACCATCAGTGAGTGAATGTGTATGAATGGATGAGTTAATACTGATGGTCTCTTTACTCAGCAGACTCTACCATCAGTGTGTGAATGTGTATGAATGGATGAGTTAATACTGATGGACTCTTTACTCAGCAGCCTCTACCATCAGTGAGTGAATGTGTATGAATGGATGAGTTAATACTGATGGTCTCTTTACTCAGCAGTCTCTACCATCAGTGAGTGAATGTGTATGAATGGATGAGTTAATACTGATGGACTCTTTACTCAGCAGCCTCTACCATCAGTGAGTGAATGTGTATGAATGGATGAGTTAATACTGATGGACTCTTTACTCAGCAGTCTCTACCATCAGTGAGTGAATGTGTATGAATGGATGAGTTAATACTGATGGTCTCTTTACTCAGCAGCCTCTACCATCAGTGAGTGAATGTGTATGAATGGATGAGTTAATACTGATGGTCTCTTTACTCAGCAGCCTCTACCATCAGTGAGTGAATGTGTACATGACCTTTGGTGTAAAAGCGCTTTGAGTGATCAGAAAACTAGAAAAGAACTAAATAAGGTCAGGTCGATTTACCATTTTTTACCATTCAACAACTTCACAAAAAAACAACTTCCTTCAACTGACCTCCATTACTGACAGCTGTGTGTGTCTGTGTGTTCGTGTCTGCTGAAGGGGATTAATACATAGAAAAATGACACAAGATCCTAGCTTTGAATAGAACAGATACCCTGCTAAATTACACACACACACACACACACCACACACTGGGATGAAGAACTTTAATTAAAGATGGAGAGATGAAGGGATTTTCAGAGTTCTCGGAGGAAATGAGAGAATAACGATGACGAGGAGGAGAATCATCTTCTGTTTTTGTGTACTCTTTTTCTTCGTCTCCTCCTCCTCTCCCCGTCCTCCCTATCCTCCTCTCTTCCCCTCTCTCTTCGTCCTGCTCTGATCACCTGGCCTCTTTTTTGTCAATACAAACTGTTTTGGTCATTTTTATGATATTTGTGGCCTGAGGTCTGACTGATGAAGAAATAATAACTCAGAAACAAACTGATTTAGTTTTTAGTTCTTCTGTAACCAAGAATAGAAATGTTTGAAGTCTCACTTTTACATTTATGTTTTAGAAAAATGAACTGTGGATCAGAAGACTCACCGTCGGTCAGATATGCAGCCTCCAGAGGAACGGAGTGAGTCTGAGACACACAAACAGAGAAGAATACACCATTATTATATTTACACAGTGTGTGTGTGTGTGTGAGGTGTGTGTGTGTCTGTGTGTTTGTGTGAGAGTGTGTCTGTTTGTGTGTTTGTGTGAGAGTGTGTATGTGTGTGTCTGTTTGTGTCTGTGTGCGTCTTTGATAAAGATTTTAATTTCTTCGTTAAATGAGCTTCACATTCAAACTAAATTTCCTTGAACTTTTTTTTTTCCTTTAAAACTTTGAAGAGGTAAAAAAACGACAGTTTCAAGTTAAAGAAGAAAAGAGGCGATGTTAACAGTTTGTGATGTTTTTGTAAAAACTGTTTTATAATCAGGCCTCTTATTTAAAGTGTGTACACCTGAGTTAATATCTACATTTAAGAAGTCTGTGAACAAATAGCTTTTAAAACACACACACACTCACCATGTCCCAGGCTGCAGGGTCGTGTTTGAACAGCGAGTGCGTGAGCTCCACGGAGACTCTCTTCCTGTAGTCTGAACTTTTGTCTTCTGAGATCCTGAACAGCACAGCAGCGGCGTAGGTGGCTGGTGAAAAGATCACATCAATTATTAAATAAACTTGTAGCAAAAACGTGGTAACACATGACACGTAGTGACACACGACACGTAGTGACACACGACACGTAGTGACCCACGACACGTAGTGACACACGACACGTAGTGACACACGACACGTAGTGACACACGACACGTAGTGACACACGACACGTAGTGACACACGACACGTAGTGACACACGACACGTAGTGACACACGACACGTAGTGACCCACGACACGTAGTGACACACGACACGTAGTGACACACGACACGTAGTGACCCACGACACGTAGTGACACACGACACGTAGTGACATATATGGAAGGCCAAACTGCAAATACATTTGACTTTCAACACATTAACAACACATTGTTTGCACATTGTGTACACGTTGTCAACGTGTTGTTGACACATCAAATGAAGGTGTTTTTGAAAAGTTTGGCCACTTGTCCAGTTGAACGGGTGAGTGTCATGAGTTCCCATTGGTTGCAGAGTACTAGGGTTAAACCATTTCTGTAAGCCTAGGGGTTATCTACCACTATTTGGATTTCCGGACTAAGGGTCCTCTCTTTTCTTTGTCCCTTTTTTCCTTTTTCATGTAGCCTATAAAAATACAATATTTAGATAACAGTTTTATGACTTACATTTATTACATTTTTTTTTACAATTTTAATTTATTTAGGGTTATGACCAGCAGAGGGCATACTCTTTATGATGACTTTATTGTATAAGGAATACGTTATATATATCATTTATATATATTTAATAATCAGAATTTTCAATACATAAAAATCAATCATGTCACGAGTTTTAGTAAAATAAAAGATCAATAGGTGTAATACAGGAGTTATCAGAATCAGGTCACATGATCAAATATTCAGTCCAAGAATAAAATCAATTATAATAATCACTTACATTAAAGGTATTGGTAAAGGTTAGAGTAATGAAGCTGTTCTTATCTGAATGAGTTAGCATGTTGCAGCACGGTAAGTAAAACAATTTGATAATAGAGTCTTAAATCAAATCCTGTTAGAGGATCAGGACAATAAAACAACATGCAGATATCAGAAGAGTAAGAAAGTCTATAGTCAGACATTTAAATGACAAACAGTCTAACAGGCAGCGCATGTTAAAGGTAGGGGTGAGTATAATAAACATATCTGGTACTGCTAATAAAGTTGTTATAATTATAATAAGAAGGGGGGTTAGGCTGGTCAGGCTTCTATGCTGTGGCGAGTGATTTTCAGACCCGTCTAGAAGACTATAGACCTACCTAGTCTAGATCAGGAATGCAAGCTAATAGACCTCGAGTGGACAGGAACATGTTTTTATCAGAGCCTCATTCTCTCTGACTACCAACTTTAAGACAATATGCCAGTGTGGCTGCCCTTCTGCTTAAGCTGCCACCCTCAGACCTTGTAAAGCCACCTCAGCGCAGTCTAATTAAAGCATTGAAACCCTTCATTAAATATGTATATGTGTATATAACAGGCTTTCCAGCACCAAGTTTCAATCTGAACATTCTTGTCAACCTGTCTGTCTCATTATTTTTCCATTTCATGGGATTATAGGACAATAGTCTAAAATAATATTCTAGTATGCTCTCTGCTGGTCATAACCCTAAATAATAAAAAAAAAGCTGGTCGTTTTAAAAAGACAAAAACATCAAATACAATATATATATATATATATATATAGGTATATATCCTAAACCAGCACTGAGTGAGAACCATTGCTGTAACTTTAATAATGGTGTTAAAGTTATTATTAATGTCTTAGTTTACTGAAAGAGCAGCATTGGAGCAAAAAGGGCAATTTATTTTTTAATTTAATTTGATATATTTAATTTGATATACTTTATTAATCCCCGAGGGGGAAAGCTACCAGACCAACTTCCATATTTTGGGCTGCATCGGGACTTGAACCGGCGACCCTCCGGTTCCCAACCCAAGTCCCTACAGACTGACCCACTGCCGCCCCATTTAAGTAAGTCATAAAACTGCAATCTAACTATTTCATTTTAAAGGCTCCGTAGGGATCCTTGGTCCAAAAATCCAAATATTGGTAGGCAAACCCTAGTAGTACAGAAATGGGTTAACCCTAGTGCTCAGCAACTAATGGGAACTCATGACACTTACCCGTTCAAACTGGACAAGTGGCCAAACTGTTCAAACTTAACACGTCAACGACAAGTTAACAATGCCTTAACAACACGTTAGCAACATGTTGATAACGTGTTGTCGACGTGTTATCTACTCGTTAAAATGTGACAACACATATAGTGTTGAATTATAAACACACGTCTCAACATGAGGAGCAGCGCTCTTCCTCCAGTTGGAGTCATGAAAAGTTTTACTTGAACTTTGTCACATTTTGTTTAATCGTTATAACTTCTTCACACGTGTTATTAACAGATTTTTTCACGTTACCCAAATGTGTTAAAAGTAAGTTACTTAAATAAACACATCAAATATTGGCCAAACTGTTGCTCTGACTTTAAATAAACGACGTACCAATTCCTTCGTTGTTGGAGTGCAGCAGCTCCATGAGCGGAGCCGACGCCCCCTCAGCATCAATCAGCTCTGCAGACTGTTTATCGAGAGCGAGCTCGCACAGCACGCCGGCCGACACACGCTTCACGTTTTCTACGTACGAGTACAAAAGCTGTAAAGACATCACACAAAAACAAAGACACACAAAATACCAAGAGTTAATATAATTATACTGGTAACAAGTTACTGGTTGACTGTGCAGGTCACTGGCTACTGGTTGACTGTACAAGTCACTGGTTACAGATTACTGGTTACAGATGAATTGTACAGATTACTGGTTATAGGTAACTGGTTGACTGTACAGGTTACTGGTTATGGGTTACTGGTTGACTGTACAGGTTACTGGTTATAGGTTACTGGTTACAGGTTACTGGTTACAGATGAATTGTACAGCTTACTGGTTATAGGTTACTGGTTGACTGTACAGGTTAGTGGTTATAGGTTACTGGAAGATTGTACAGGTTACTGGTTAACAGTACTGTCACACTCCTCTGCTCACCTGGCTTCACTTAGTCACTCAGTACTTCTTCACTCACCCTGCCTCTGGCCACGCCCATCTCATCAGCCAACTCAGCTCACCTGTGCAGCAGCTGCCTCTCATCTGCAATCAAGCCAGTACAAAAGCTTCTCCTATTCACTCAGACACTGTCAGATCAGTCTTTGTTACAGCACTCACTCTTGGACTGATTCCCTGTCACCGACCCTGCCTGCCTCTGACATGCCTGCATTGTTGTTATCACAGAAATCACCTCAGCCTTCTGTCCCTGACTATGAGTTTGTCCACTGCGACCCTGATTTCTGTCTGTCTGTCCCCTTGGCTGCTTGAGGTTTTCCTGCAACAACACCTCAGTGTGAGTTTTCCTTTATTAGTCACCTGTTTATCCCTGTGGCTCAGAGACTGTCCGTGTGGTTACACTGTTCACTGTGTGCAACCTGTGGACATTTACTTCCTGCCTCCCTTTCCCTGGCATTGTCTTGCTTTTTGCTGTACACTCTCTGGACTGTGATTACCGTATTTTACAGACTATAAGTCGCACTTTTTTCCATAATTTGGCTGGTCCTGCGAATTATAGTCAGGTGCAACTTATATATCAAAATATAGGCTACGTGCATACTGACTGACATGAACCAAGGAGTAAACATTACCGTCTACAGTCGCGAGAGGGCGCTCTAGGCTTGTGACAACAATATAGCCCCGCAGAAGAAGAGACGGCGCTTCATCTTCCTCCGGAGTTGGCGGAGTTGTTCAGAAGCGACACCAAAGATGAAGACTTCAATGGATTCAGTGATGTGGAATGAGATCGAGAGCTTGGTGGACTCGTTGGCTTGTTATGTTAATTTAGCCTACAGTTGGTCTGTTCTTTATGCTGTTGTGTAGCTGAATAACTGTTAATGTGTTATGTTAGCATACCGGACACCTATTAAGCCTGTTGATCTGTGTGCTATTGTGTAGTTGAAGAACTTGCCTTTCCAGATTAAATGTCTGTTCTTGGATTTTGTGAAATAAATTTCTAAATAAATGCGACTTATAGTCAGATGCGACATGCGATATGTTTTTTTCCTCTTCATGACGCATTTTTTGACTGATGCAATTTATACTCCGGAGCGACTTATAGTCCAGATAATACGGTATAAGGATTATTACCTGGCCCTGGACACACTGCTCTCAGTGAGGTCTCCTGTAGCCCCTCAACCGTTCCCCTTATGTGTACTGTTGCATGGGACTGTTACAGCATGAAACCTGGGCATTTCACTTGGCAGTGTTTATCTTTATTTATTTATGTACCTGTGGAAGTTATCTAAAAAGGCATTACAACCGATCCCTGTTCTACTGTGTACTGCTAATGTGTCCACACACAACCTGTAACAAGTACAGGTTACTGGTTATTGCTGTGTTCCTGGGCAGGCCAAGACTTACATGTTAGATTAAAGTTAGTGAATGTGTGACAGTGAGAGGTCATGCTGTACATTATTTGTATTCAGTGTGTATATATATATATATATATATATAATACATAAAATACAAGAAAGCACCTGGTGGGTTAGGGTTAAGCCCAGCTCAAAACAGATGAATTGTGGTGCCGCTATGTGGGCCCACCGCCATCGGGGCAGGTACCGCGCAAGCCGCCTGTTACAGTTGCTCCTGTTCGTTCTTTTTTACTTTCTAGTAACTTACTGTCTTTTTTATTTATTTATTGTTTCCAATTTTTGCCTGAAACATTATTTAAGCTGTGCCCTCTCTATTCGTGCTTTTGTAGAGTTCTGGACAGTTTACAATTATGGAATCACGTTAATTCATCCTCATCACTGTTGCACAGCAACCCCGTATTGGTTACAACCGGTATCAGCTCTTTGCGCTGAAGCCGGCCAGCTCAGCGGCTACTACACTGGTTATTCCAGCAGAAATATGGTGATTCAGGACACACAGGGGATGCAGAGGAGGAAAGAAGCTGTGAAGAAAGAGAGTGGGACCGAGATACCAGACACAGAGACATCTCCCCACTCTCATCATGGGCTACGTGAGGTTCAAGGTTCAAGGTTCAAGGTTTCTTTATTAGTACCCTGAGGTAAATTTGTTGTGCAGACAGGATTTCCGCGTTCCAGAGATAGATACAACATTATATAAAAGCAATTCAAAGGAAACAGCATACATTAAAACAAACATCGATTACATCTGGTCATGGAGAAGTCCTCAAACAGACACCCGTTAAGAAGATAAATAAATAAATAACCCGACATGGTTAAAGTGCATCATCTTGTGCTAGTTTTGTTCAGCAAGGTTCTAGCTGCAGGTACAGAAGAGTTCCTGTAGCGCTTTGTTCTCCCTTTAGGAGCAGCAAAACGACAACCAGAGCGGAGAAGTTGAAACTCCCCATTTAAAGGATGAGAGCTGTCGTTAAGAATAGTGCTCGCCACACGCTGCAGCTGCACAGAATACAGATCCATCAGGTTGGATTGAGACTCTCCTATAAATTTGCTCGCCCACTTGACAATTTGATTGAGAGCATTTTTGTTTTTGAGAGTCAGGTTACCAAACTTTGAAACAAGAGAAAAAGACAGGATTGATTCAATGAACGCTCTGTAAAACAAAATCATCAGGGTTTTGTCAACATTAAATCGGGAGAGTTTCCTCAGACAAAACAAACGTTGATGCCCCTTTTTGCAGACTGCCACACAATTTTTCTCGAAGTTAAGTTTTGAATCAATTATCGTCCCGAGATATTTGTAGGTTTCCACCAGTTCAACCTCCTGATTTTTGATAATTGTGGGCTGATGTTTTGGAGTATGGGCTCTGAAGTCTATGATCATCTCCTTTGTCTTGGAGATGTTGAGCTCCAAGACAGACTCTTCACACCAAGAGACAAACTCATTAACAACATGGCTGGACTCATCCTCATGTAGTAAACTCACGATGACTGAATCGTCAGCAAATTTCAAAATGGTCCTGCTCTCCTGTTCACTTCTGCACATGTTTGTGTACAAAATATAAAGCAGGGGTGAGAGAACACAGCCCTGAGGTGAGCCAATGGAAGAAGAACATGAGTCTGATTCACTTTCACCCGTTGTGTTCTATTTGTTAAAAAATCCATTATCCACCCCACCAGTTTAAACTAAAGTCAAAGTGTTCAATCAGCCTCATGGCTAAGATGTGGGGTTGGATTGTGTTGAAGGCCGAAGAAAAGTCAATGAATAGCAATCTGGCATGTGTTTTGTGACCTTCTAGATGCTTAAGCAGAAGGTTAATAAGAGTAGTTGTGGCATCTCCAACTCCTCTATGTGCCCTGTAGGCAAATCGCAAAGGATCGAGTGCCTGCTCGGTTTCCCTCACAAGTTCTGTCTTCACAAGCTTCTCAAATGTCTTCATTACAATTGAAGTAAGAGCTACAGGCCTAAAGTCATTTAAAGCTTTGGGGCTGCTGCCTTTAGGCACTGGGATGATCAGAGCCTGCTTCCACAGGTTAGGCACACATTGCAAACACAATGACATGTTAAAAATATAAGAAAAGATCAAACTTAATTGACTTGCACATGATTTCAAAAGCATGCCACTGATATTGTCTGGGCCAGGGCTCTTATTTACTTTTACAGAGTAAAATGACTTCTCAACTTCTCTCTGGTGGAGGATGAAGTGCTGATTGTCTTGGACTTTATCTTTAAGTTCAACAATGTCATCTCTGAAATCAAAAATATCAAATCTAAGATAAAAATTATTAAAAGCGTTGGCAAGTTCACTGTCTGACTCGTAGCCTTCCAGTTTGATGTTGATTTTGTTTTTGCTTTGCTGTGTGCGTGCAATTATTTTCATGCTGGACCAGGCAGAGGCAAGATTATTTTCTGCCAGTTTGGTTTCTATTTTAGTTTTATACTTATGTTTAGCCCTTAAAATTTCCATTTTCACCTCCTTTTTGGCCGCGTACCTATCTCAGCAGCATCTCCCTGTCTAAAGGATGTCTTCTTCTTCTGGAGGCTGGATTTAACAGTCTTAGACATCCAAGGTTTGTTGTTGGGGTAGATCTTAATCTTTTTAGTGGGAACAATCATATTCTCACAGAAAGTAACATAGGAGCTAACAACATCTGTGAGTTCATTAATGTCTTTACAAGAGTCTTTGAAGATCTCCCAATCGGTGCACTCAAAGCAACCTTGGAGACAAGCGGTTGACTCTTCAGACCAGATTTTAATGTCTCTAGTGAGGATCTTTTCTCTTTAAAGGACAGTCTCATATGTAGGAAGCAGGAGCACACAGTTATGGTCAGCCGAACCGAGGGGGGACATGGGAAGTGATCTATATGCTCCTTTAACTGTCCCATAACAGAGATCCAATATCTTGTCGTGCCTGGTTGGACAAGTAACATACTGATAAAAATTCGTAAAAGACTTCAGGGACACATGATTAAATTCCCCAAGGACGAGGTTAGGAGCCTCGGGAGAAAGCGATTGAAGTTTTTGCACAACATCAAATATAGTGCTAGTGGCAGAGTCAGAGTTTGCCTTTGGATTTATATACACAGTTGTAATAAATATTTGGGGAAATTCATGGGGTAAATAGAATGGGCGGAGGGACACCGACAAAAGTTCGACATCAGGAGTGCAGAGTCTCTCTCTGACAGTGACAGAGCTGCAGTAGCGCTTGTTGACGTAGAGGCACACGCCCCCTCTCCGTGTTTTCCCTGTCAACTCTGCTTTCCGATCCAAGCGGAGTGGAGCCCCAAATCCGTCTAATGAAAGATCGTTGTCCGAGTCCTGCTCCGTGAGCCATGACTCAGTGAATGCCATAACACAACTATCCCTGTAGTCGCGGAGAAAGCGTACATTTCCTTGTAATTCATCAAGTTTATTCCGCAGGGACTGGACGTTTCCTAGAGTCAGCGAGGGGAGGGGAATCCGAGTCAATCTCTGTTTCCTCAATCGTAGCCTGACCCCGCCTCTTTTTCCTCTCTTCCTTTTCCTCACTCTCCTCGAGTGATCAGAGTAAAACAATGTTTGATCGGGATCCCTTCCTATGTATTGCGGCAAATCAAGCGATGGCCCATCGATACGAACATGTGTATTCCATTGCAACAGGAGGTTTCTTGCGTACTGTATCCTTGGCCGAGGATGAGGTGAGACGCCGATGCAGACGAGAGTTAAGTTCATCAGGATAAACACCGCAGCTATGATTAACAACTCCATCTCGATCAGTGATAAAAATGTTTAAAGGTACAAGTCCATGAATATCAGATGTAAACGAGCATTAAAAAACAAACAAACAACACACTTTAAACGCTCAAAAACAGGACGCTGAAAACCCACTGCCCGGTCGCTGCATCAGCATGCGCGCCCGGAAAAGAAAGACCTGCCTAATAAAATGGACGAGTTAACAGCATTAGCCAGGAGTCAGAGGGAATAATGGGAGTGCAGCTTGATGTGCATTACTGAAACGTGGCTGCATCAGGGTGTTCCCGACAACATCAGGGAAGGGTAAAGGGTTAGGGGGTCTACCCAAGGAGTTGAAGGCAGCAGATACAGGGCAAATGAACAGAATCTATTTTATAATCAATTTGACATGGCCCCTGTTCACCACCCATCTGACTCATCAGTTGTCTACTTGCAACCACTAGCCACTCCACTGCCCCCTCCCCTCCTCACAGCCCGAGATCGTCAGGTAAGGGTCCTTCTCATCCCTCCTCCTCTGGCTCCAAGGCCAGACTGCCCTCTCTTAGCTGACAACTCCACTCCCCCCCCCTTTCATCTCCACAACATCCTTCACAGCTGACCATGTTAGAAGACAGCTGATTCTCCTGCAGCCTTGCCTGCATGGAGTCTGATCACCTTGGCCCTGATGGTGTCAGCCCCAAGGTGCTCAAAGCCTGTCACCCCCCAGCTCTGTGGAGTACTTCACCATGTCTTCAGCTTGAGCCTGAGTCTTCAGAAGGTCCCTGTGCTGTGAAAGGCATTATGCCTCGTTCCTGGGCTGTAGAAACTGCACACCAGTGTCACAAAAGACTACAGTCCTGTTGAACTGACGTCCCACATCACAAAAACTTTAGAGAGATTCGTCCTAGAATAGCTCCAACCAATGGTCAGGCCCCTTTTGGATCCTCCAGTTCGCCTACCAGCCCCAACTGGGAGTTGAGGATGCCATCACATTCCTGCTGAACCGAGTCTACACACACCTGGACAGACTGGACAGTACTGTGAGGGTCATGCTTTTTGACTTTTCCTGTGCTTTTGACACCATCAGACCAGCTCTCCTGGGTGAGAAGACAACGATGCAGGTTGAGGCTCATCTTGTATTCTGGATTGTTGACTATACCTGACTGGCGGACCACAGTATGTGCACTTACAACACTGTGAGTCAGACAGAGTGGTCAGAAACACTGGGGCCCCACAGGGGACAGTCCTGTCTCCCTTCCTCTTCACCTTCTACACCACAGACTGACTACAACACAGAGTCCTGCGCCCTTAAGAAGTTTTCTGATGACTCTGCTGTAGTTGGATGTATCAGCAAGGTGAGGAGGTTGAGTTCAGGGCTGGTTGGGTACTTTGTCGCATGGTGTGAGCAGAACCATCTCCAGCTCAATGTGACAAAGACCAAGGAACTGGGGGTGGATCTGAGGAGGGCAAAAGCACCGGTGACTCCTGTCTTCATCCAGGGGGTCAGTGTTGACATTGTGGAGGAATACAAGTACCAGGGACTGTACATAGACAATAAACTGGACTGGTCTAAGAACACCAAGGCCATCTACAAGAAGGGCCTGAGCCGCCTCTCCCTTTAACATCTGCAGGACGATGCTGAGGATGTTCTATGAGTCTGTGGTGGCCAGTGCTATGCTTTTTTGCCGTTGTGTCGCCCCTTGTAACCAGTTTCGTTTGGGAATTTCTTGCATAAAATCTCAAGTTGCACCTGAGGGAAGGTGGGTTTCTGGTATGGGAACATCAGAATTTCCTCTCTCGTCTTGCAGATGATGTGATTCTGTTGGATAGTTCAGGCTGGGACCACCGGCAGACACTGGGGCGGTTTGCTGCGAGTACAATGTTGTTTGGATAAGAAATAGCTTCTCCAAGTCGAAGATCAGGGTTCTCTGCTGTAAAATGGTGGATTGCCTGATCCAGGATGGAAGTCTCTGCCTCAAACATGAGTTCAAGTATCTCTGGGTCTTGTTTATGAGTGAGAAGGCAAAGCTTTGATTGACCATCGACCTACGTACCAAACCCACAAGCCTGTGGTCATGAGCTTTGACTGAAAGAACGAGATTGTGGATAGAAGCAGCCTTAAAGATAGAGTGAAGACCTCAGACATTAGAGGGAGCTCGGAGTAGAGCCGCTACTCCTTTGGACCAAAAGGAGGTGGTTCGGGCATCTGATTAGAATCCTCCTGGTATCCTCCATTTGGAGGTTTGTTTAACTGGGAGGAGACCCTAAGGTAGAACAAGAGCTCACTTGAAATTATGGCAAGGGAGAAAGACATCTGGGTGGACTAGCTAAGCCTGCTGCGGCCCCGGATAGGAGGAAAATAATGGATGGATGAACTGAATATTGTAAATATGTAAATACATTTTAGAGTACATTTTGTATTTGATGTATATATTGGTTGTTTTATTGTACTTTGCACGTGTGTCGTTGTACCTGAACAAACAGAGGAATGGTCTGCATGCTGGAGATCTCTCCTCTGTTTATCGGATCTCTTGCCAGAATGTGAAGAGCTCCCGTACAACCTTCGACGATCTCCTCCATACGAACTCCGTCCTACAGGCAGAGAGAGACAGGCAGACAGAGAAAGACAGGCCGACCATTAAAACACTTGACAGGTGTATGTAGTTACCTAACAGCACACACTGCTTTATTTGTGTTTGTTTATATTTGAATGTTTGGTATATCTGTACATATAAAGTTAATAATTGTTGCTCGATTTATCTTTTTCTTTCTGAACACACACACACACTTTTCTGTTTATTTGTTGTATATAATTATTACTTTTACTAATGCAACATCATTGATCGCTGTTGTTATTGTTTTGAATTGTGTTGATGCTTTGGCAATATTGTTCAGTTAACATTCATGCCAATAAAGCTTTATACATTCAAATTGAAATTAAAATTGACAGACAGAGAGAGCGAGACAGACAGACAGAGAGAGAGACAGGTAAAAGAAAGAGACAGGTAGAGAGAGAGAGAGAGAGAGAGAGAGAGAGAGAGAGAGAGACAGGTAAAAGAAAGAGACAGGTAGAGAGAGAGAGAGAGAGAGAGAGAGAGAGAGAGAGAGACAGGTAAAAGAAAGAGACAGGTAGAGAGAGAGAGAGAGAGAGAGAGAGAGAGAGAGAGAGACAGGTCGAGACAAACAATGATTAAACAAGGAGCTGTTTAATATTAGAATATTTTAGTAATGAACAAGAAACACAAGTGTGCGGTGTGTGACTTTGTCTGTATGTGCCTGTCAGTGTGTGTGTGTGTGTGTGTGTGTTTGTCAGTGTGGGTCTGTGTGTGTGTGTGTGTGTGTGTGTGTGTGTGTGTGTTTGTTTCTGTGTGTAAACACACCTGGTATGTCTGCTGAGCGGAGGAGGCGTGTCTCTGTGTGTCCTGATGAGCTTTAAGCAGCAGGTTGACCAATCGTGGGATAGCTCCCGCCTCCCTCAGCGGTGCCTGATTGGCTGGGCAAAGTGCTAGGTTCCTGATCAGACCGACTGTAGCCTGAGGGGGTCAGAGGTCAAACAGGTGTCTGATCATTTTATATAAAGTCATTATAATCACAGACTTTTACAGTTTGTTTAAATTCTGATGGTCGTCTCTCAGGCTAAATACACCTATCAGCTGTTTTGATGGATAGTTCATATACTTTTTTTCTTTTTGTCTCTGTAATCTGATTGGTTCAGATGTTGTGATGTTTATTAATGAGGGTGTGCAGGGTGTAGATGTGGTCTGGGTCGAACTCAGGGGATTCTCTCTCTCTCTCACCTTCACTACAGGCCAGTAGTGTGGTTGTGACAGCAGTTTGACAACAGCTGGGATACCGTAGTGAAGCCGCACTGCATTCTGGGCGAGCTCAGCATCCTGATGGCGGGAGGTCAGGTGACGTAGGGCGCAGACTGCCGGTTCAGCAACGTCCTCTTTCTCTCCGGCACGTAGCACGGCATGAATCAAAGCCTCCACGCCACCGAACTGAGTCACCAGAGTCTGATGGGGAGAGAGATCATACCTACTGAAAAATAATTTTTGGGGATTATATCTGACATGTGTTTATATTATATATAGGGTAGGGTTAGGGTTATACATAAATATATAAATATACTGTATATCTGGCAGAAAACGGACAGTCGAGACTTTAACTTTTAGTGGACATAAGACACACTGTATTAGAACAACACACAGTGTATATTCATACAGAATATTCATATTATACAGGAAATGACTCCTCTCGTCACCTTGTTGCGTGAGTTGTTACAGGTGAGGTTGGACAATATGCCGGTTGCACACGTCAACATGTTGACATCATCAGAGCCCAACTGGGTGACCAGGATCTGCAGCAGACCATCTAGACCCTCCTACAAAGAGAGACCAGTAAAAAAAACAGTTAGAGACAAGCTAGAGACCAGTGAGAGACCAGTTACAGATTAGAAACAGACCAGTTAGAGACCACCTCAGAGCTCAATGAAAGACCAGTGAGAGACCAATAAGAGACTAGTGAGCAACCAGTTAGAAACCAGTAAGAGACAAGTTGGAGACTAGCTATAGACCAATAAGAGACCAGTTAGAGCCCAATGGAAGACCAGTGAGAGACCAGTTAGAGCTTAGAGAGAGAACAGTTAGAGCCAAGACAGATTTGCAATCTGTGGGCAGAGACTTGAGAGGTTAACTGTAGGTACGAATTTACGATTAATATAACGATTGTTTTCAAGGAGCAGCAAAACCAAGAGAGAGCAGAATCACATTGGCAGCAAGCAGCTGCACAAAAAGGAACATCATTTAAAGTTTAGTATTACAGACGAGATGTTTCACTGCAACAAATGCATTCAAAGAGACTTAACAGCAAAAATGTTTCCTTTTCTGTGGTCACCTGTACACACCTGGGACATGTATCAAGAGGTACAGAGCGAGGGAGATCGATCGACTACTAGTTCATTTGTCTTATATGCCGATTGTGTGGGTGGGAAAACACCTGGGCAGCTGTTAATATACCTGGGCAGCCCGCCTAAGAGGGAAACACAATAAAACAGTTTCTTTGCTGCTGACTTCCGGCAGTAGTACCTCCACTTCACAACTCATCAAGTTTCTTCTCCATTCGGAGTCCGGTGCTCAGCCTGCCCTGCACTGATTTCAGCGCTCCATCAGGCATCTCCACAACCTTATTTTTATCTACCAGCATGTGTGTCTGCCAGGCCCTGCACTCTTTTATGGGCATTTGTGGGCGGTTCCCTATGTTAAATGGGTTGGGAACAACATGCACGCTTTCAACTTTCAACTTACGAACACGAGGAGATAAGTACACAGCTGAGAACAATTCAGTCATTTAGGAACACAATGGTGAATCTGTTAGAGTCTTCTTAGAAATCTTCTTAAGAACAACTGAAGAAAAATCTTATGAAAATTCTTAAGAAGATTTTGGTGAATGAGGCCCAATGAGTGCAGCCTGTATTGACTGTTATTCAACATTTATTACAAAGACTTTGCATAGAGTAACTTTACTTTTTGACATTTTATCTTTAATAAATTGATTTGTTGGTCTCTCCAAGTTTCAAACGCACAAAACAAACATCGAAATAGGTTGAACTGATCTGAGAACCACTTCATGGTAGCACGTTCACCATCACAGTGACCAGACGTTCACCATCACAGTGACCAGACGTTCACCATCACAGTGACCAGACATTCACATCACAGTGACCAGACGTTCACCATCACAGTGACCAGACGTTCACCATCAGTGACAAAACGTTCACCATCACAGTGACCGAATGTTCACCATCACAGTGACCAGACGTTCACCATCACAGTGACCAGACATTCACATCACAGGGACAAGACGTTTACCATCACAGTGACCGAATGTTCACCATCACAGTGACCAGATGTTCACCATCAGTGACAAAACGTTCACCATCACAGTGACTAGACGTTCACCATCACAGTGACCAGACGTTCACCATCACAGTGACCAGACGTTCACCATCACAGTGACCAGACATTTGTTTGTTCTTTAAAATGATTTCATTGTCACAAGAAAACATCATTTGAGATTTATTCATATTAAATGGAAAAACACACAGAAATAAGTTACTGAACTTATTTCAGGGAGTTCCAGCTGCTTCAATGGCCAAGCCACACGGCTCCCTTTGTTCTTTGTCCACCATTTTGTTCCCATGTGAAGTCACCACATGGTGCTCTTTCTCTCTCTCTCTCTAACACACACACACACACACACGTGACACTTTTTTTGCTGTAGTTTAGTTTTTAATAGTTATTTGTTTGATTAAGTTTCATTGATTGCAGTTGATGTTGCTTAGTTAAATAAATGATGTGATAATTTAAAGAGCAGTTGCCTGTGATTACTGGTGTATGTGCTTTCTGATAATAGCTGGGTAAGAGGGCTAGTGCACTGATTCACACCTTTCATTTATTTAAATACAGATATTTATGAAATATTAATAATATTGGTATTTATATAAGTAAATGTGAGACTTATTTTGTGTCATTTGGTTATGACAACCTGAATAAAGGGTGGTGAACCGTAGTTCTTAATTAAGATTAATATTTATTCAATAGCCAAATTGACCACATCAAATCTCAACATAATTGGTGCCCCGTGTGAGGCCCCCCAATAACCCCAACAGTGGTTTATACCTGAGTGGTTTCATACCTGAGTGATTTATACCTGAGTGGTTTCATACCTTAGTGATTTATACCCGAGTGGTTTATACCTGAGTGATTTATACCTGAGTGGTTTCATACCTTAGTGATTTATACCCGAGTGGTTTATACCTGAGTGATTTATACCCGAGTGATTTATACCTGTGTGATTTATACCTGTGCGATTTATACCCGAGTGGTTTATACCTGAGTGATTTATACCCGAGTGGTTTATACCTGAGTGATTTATACCCGAGTGGTTTATACCTGTGCGATTTATACCCGAGTGGTTTATACCTGAGTGATTTATACCCGAGTGATTTATACCTTAGTGATTTATACCTGAGTGATTTATACCCGAGTGATTTATACCTGTGTGATTTATACCTGAGTGATTTATACCCGAGTGATTTATACCTGAGTGATTTATACCTGTGTGATTTATACCTGAGTGATTTATACCTGAGTGATTTATACCCGAGTGATTTATACCTGAGTGGTTTATACCTGTGTGATTTATACCTGAGTGGTTTATACCTGTGTGATTTATACCTGTGTGATTTATACCTGTGTGATTTATACCTGAGTGGTTTATAAAGGTGTGCTTTCATACCTGTGGGGTTTGTACCTGTTTTGTTGCAGCGTCTGAAAGGTTGCGTAGAGTCCAGAGACAGTTTTGAATCAAACGCTGACTGGAGCCTGTGAGGTGTTGGCCCAGAGCCTGCATCCCACCTGCATAGGTATGAAAGCAGTTACATCATTAGCATTACAAACAACTAGGCCTTTCCCAGAATAAGGATTTACAAAGTTGAACCTGATTGGTCAGATTTTTCCTATAGTTGACTGATAGCCAAATGTGGGTTTTTTTGCGCTCATTGATCCACATTCTCATTTAAGTTTAAGCACATGGTTAATCTATTTGTCTTCTAGACTTGGAATAACAATTTATTCTATGATTGTCACGGCAGGAAACAGGAGGAGGACCCAAGTGCAGATGAACAAAAAGATTTATTTAAACTAAAAGGCAAACAAAACTTACTAAATCCAAAATGTCAAAAAACAGGGAGCCACGAGGAATAATCAGGAACATCCAACACCGACATTTGACAAAACAATGAACTGACACAGAGGGGAAGAAACACAGAGACTAAATAGACACAGGGGTAATCAAACACAGGTGAGACTAACAAGACACAGGTGAGGACAATCAGGGCAATCAGAACAGGAGGGACACACAGAGGCAGGAATGAACACAAGACAAGACACACTGAGGACAACTACAAAGTAAATCATGAACCACTGAAGACACACAGAACTCAAGAATGTAACCATAACACAGACAACATAGAAGGACACAAGGATACAAAGTAACACAGGAAACACTAAAGACGAATCTAGGAAACACAAGGGAAACAAGCAACACTAGGATAGAAATTAAAACATGAAAACTAAACTCTGAAATACAAAACTAAAGACCAAAACCATGACAGAACTATATGCGGTCAGCCCTACCAACAACATTACTTTTGAGCCAATCAGACTACTTTAAAGATGAGTTTTGTTGATTATTTAGTTTTTGACAGACCAGCATCTGGAGCAGAACCTAAACTCCTGACTTTGAACAGTTGGCCAGATGTTTGTGGCCAACTGAGAATCATCCCTACTTGTCTCCATCACCTGGCTGTACCTGCTGGAGAGCTAGTGGTACCGGAGTGGAGCCAAAGTGGATCACTGGACCTTCACCGGAGAAAGTTCCTCTATGAGACAAACCTACACCAGGAAGGCCTCGAGAATGTGATGCTGATGCTGATGTCAAAGTAAGATCGTGTTTTAAGTTCTCCAGTTCTGAATAATCACTGAATCTTCTTCAGTCAACCTTAAATAATTGTAATTTTAAATATTGAGAAGTTCTATATTAAAGGAGACATCCCGTCTGGTTTGTTGCTGTTACAAACTGAGCGTTCATCACTAAGGTTATTTATTATTCATTTATAAGATCAGAGTAGTATTATTAAAGGGGACATTTTATGAAAATCCACTTTTACAGTGTTTTTGAACATTTATCTGGGTAACTTGAGTCTCTATCGACCCACACAATGTGAAATAAATCCATCCAGTCCTTTGTTTGTGGTCTGCATAAGTCTTACCACACAGAGAAAAATGCTCCGTTTCAAATTTTCTCAGTTTGTGACATCACAAGTTGGATTCTGGTAAAAAAATACCATTTTTTCCCCTGGTATCTCCACCCATGGACTCCACCCCCAGCCTAGAGCAAAACTTCTGCACAGGTCCGCCATTTTTATTCTCTCTACAGAGGAGTGTGTCTACTGTGAAACTCAGGGGGGGCTCATTGCATTTAAAGAGACACACACACCAAAACGGAGCGTTCTGAGAGAGCTGGTTTCTACAGGGTCACAAACCTCCTCTGGTGCTTGATTCATGTTATATTTTGACCAAACACAGATGTTTCATTTTGACCACAGGGGACTGTTTGAAAAGGTGGAGGAGATAATATGTCCTCTTTAATATCATTATCCGTTATTAATGTAATATTTATTAATATGCTCTCACCAGCCTCCACGATGGCTGGCTTGTTGCTCGGACACACTGACAGCACTTTTAGGACTCGGCTTGTCGTCCACAGCAGCTTCTCGTAGTTGTAGTTCCTCATGATGAACACCAGACCCTCTGGACCGCCATTGGCCAGGATGATGAGCTGACAGGAAAGAGGAAGTAGCAGGTGAAGTTCTGTGTTGAGGAGCAAACAGAAGCAGGATGTATGCAGACGTCCTCACCTTGCTCTCCTGGTTCCCGTAGGACAGCAGCTGCAGACAGTCGGTGGTGATGGCGAGGAACTTTGGGTTACTCTTCTTCAGGAGAGGAACCATTCTCTGCAGGCCGTCAGCCAGACGCACCGCCATCTTGGATCCTTCCTGGTGAAGCAGCAGGTTGTGTAGTGTGGTGATGGCGTAAAATAAGACAGATTCCACCGGAGAACTGCAGAGGGGGCATAAACACAAACACAAACACAAACACAAACACAAACACAAACACAAACAGAAACACAAACACAAACAGAAACACAAACACAAACACAAACAGAAACACAAACACAAACAGAAACACAAACAGAAACACAAACACAAACAGAAACACAAACACAAACAGAAACACAAACAGAAACACAAACACAAACAGAAACACAAACAGAAACACAAACATCAAACAGAAACACAAACACAAACAGAAACACAAACAGAAACAGAAACACAAACACAAACAGAAACACAAACACAAACAGAAACACAAACAGAAACACAAACATCAAAAAAAGACTTACAGAATAAATGTAAACATTTATACTTCATAAACATATTTAATAATATATATTTTCATTAAACACACACACTCTAAACTCTGTATTGCTGTTTCATGTTTTTATTCATTTTTCAGAATCAATTATGAGTCTGATTTATCCTCGAGTGTTAATCCCCAGTGTGAAGGATTAACACTGTGTGTGTGTGTGTTAGCGTGTGTGTGTGTGATGGTTGGGGAGCACTTATTGCTGTTGCTCTCAGAGATTTAAAATCAAAGTCCATAAGATATTTTTGGCTTTGTTTTGTTTAATCATTTTTATGAAAGAAAGAAATGATTGAATAAAAAAAATCTGAACAGGTGACCGAATGTGACCATTTGAAACTGGTTGTCATGGTGATGAGTGAAAGGTAAATACCTGAGCATGCGGACCAGAGCAGGGATCCCTCCTGATTGGAAGATGGCCATAAGCCCCTCCCTCTGGTGTGACAGGCTGTGCAGCACACTGGCTGCACACCGCGCCGTCTCCATGTCGACCGCCGTCGTCATGGCCCGCACCACGGCGCCCACCATAGACGGAGACTGGACCAACACACGCCGACTGGCCTCTTTGCGAGTCAGCTGATTGACAATCATGGCGGCCTTGTTCACCACGAGCTGCAGAGAAAAAGAAAGAGTCATGTGACCAGAAAAAAGGTCCATATTACGTGTCGTTAAAATGTTATACTTCTAAAGACAGATGAAGAACTAACTCTTCGACTCGTGTCTCTTCATGAGAAGAAGAACTGAAATGTACACACACGAGGTTCTGAAATATCTGAACCAGGTGACTTTCAATTATTCTAAATGATTCATTTGAATGATTCATTATTCATCTCTATTGAGTCGGCGTGATTGTACCGGGTCGTCGTCCCCCAGCAGCTTGGTGAGCTCTGGCACTGCCCTGGTGGCGAGCTCAGCGTCGTCCTGGTAGTTTATCAGATGGACGATCGCCGTCTTTAACAGCTGGGAGGGTTCAGCCAATCGCTGCACATTGCTCTGCTGTGTGGGATCCGATTGGATGGGCATTGCTGCCTCCCCCTCCACAAGGGTTTCTGGAAACATGGCGGCTCGGACACGCTGAGCCCGTGTGAGCGAGAACTGAGCGTCTAAATCTGTGACTGGAAAATCAACAAGGATTAGATTTAAAGTCAAGACGATGAAAACGATCAATTTATGTCTCTGTGCTTTAACAGCAGGAGCAGGGAATCGAACCATCAACCCTCCAACTATAGATTACACGCTCTACCTCCGATCCACAGCCTGTGTGTGTGTGAGAGTGTGTGTGTGTGTGTGTGTGTGTGTATGTGTGTGTGTGTGTGTGTGTGTGTGTGTGTGTGTGTGTGTGTGTGTGACACTGTCTCTTATAAACAGTCTGTACATCTAAATAATGAATCCTCTCTGCCCTATTTACTACAAACTATGAACTGGTCTATGAACTGGTCTGGTATCTGGTATGAACTGGTCTGGTATCTGGTCTGAACTGGTCTGGCATCTGGTCTGAACTGGTCTGGCATCTGGTCTGAACTGGTCTGGTATCTGGTCTGAACTGGTCTGGCATCTGGTCTGAACTGGTCTGGCATCTGGTCTGAACTGGTCTGGCATCTGGTCTGAACTGGTCTGGTATCTGGTCTGAACTGGTCTGGTATCTGGTCTGAACTGGTCTGGTATCTGGTCTGAACTGGTATCTATGACTGATGAACTTGTGTTATGGCGTTTGTCTGTTGATGTGGGAGCTGCTGTTAAGACTGATGAATTCAGACCACTCAGGTATGACTGAACTATTTAAAATATGTTATATGTATTAATGTAATGAAATCTCACCTGTGGGGCTCTCTGCTCCACCCCCTGCTGAGTCTCCGCCCCCCGTGGTCGCAGCAGCAGGTCCACCTGTGGTACTGTTTGTAGTACTTCCTGTGTACCTCTTACACCCGCTGTAGTCAGTACTGCTCTCGTCGTCACGGACTGTCGTCGCTCCGGACTGAATCCCCGAATCTGATGAGTAGTACGTCTGCTGCCACTCAGCAACCTTAACCACGCTGTCTGCCTCACTCACTGCAACCACATAGAATACTCAGTCAAATACTACAGTAACAAATACTGTTAGAAATACTTTCACCTACAGAATCTTTGAATCTGACCATCCCTGCATTCACTGTTATCTGAAACTCTACAATGCAAAAAGGAAACGCTGCCAGCTTCTCTGGGCCAACGCTCATTTAGGATAGACTCAGGTGAAGTAGAAAACCATCCTCAGGTCTGATGAGTGATTGACAAACCTGCAGTCCTGACTCGTCATTCCTTCAAAATATTTGTTCATGTTTATTAGCAAACATGTTGCTGGCATCAAATTCATAATTGGCATATTTATATAAAAAATAATAATAATTCCGTATTATCATTTGATGTGTTTTTTTTTGGGTTTTTTTTATATTTTCATCTAGGTTTTAATATTTTGCAAATCATCAAATTGTTATTAAAAATGTACACAACTTTTTGAGGAAATCAGATGTTAGTAAAAGAAAGGAGCAGTTTTTGTGTGTGAATATAAACAGTGAATACATTTCTTACTCTGCATGGACATCATCTCTGTCCACTGATGGAGCTGCCTTCTCTGACCTCAGACCTGCAGGAAAACACAGTTACTCATGAACATGATTATAAAAAAACAACTGTGATTTTAGGACTGCTTCTCTCTCTCTCCCTCAGACTGTCTCTCTCTCTCTCCCTCAGACTGTGTCTCTCTCTCTCTGCTTCCGGTGTGTGTGAGCGTGAGTGGAGGTGGTGGAAGTGAGAGTGGCGCGGAGTTTGAATTCTGTTTTCACTTGTATTTTCCTGCGTTTCTCTGCATGATCAGGTAAGATTATTTTCATATTTTTGAGTGTTGACTGTGTGACGGACAGATCGTCAGCGGGTTGTTCCGTGTTTTCCGTGTTTTCAGGAGGAATGGCGTCTGCCGACTATCCGGCATGGTGTCCGGATAGTCCCTCCGGACGGCTCCGTTACCGTGGAGGAGGTGTTGTTGTCTGTCGGGGAGCAGGTAGGACATGACAGGCTAAGCTTTGCATCTAGGATGAACAAAGCCGTTGTTGTTTTTCTAAAAACGGAGCCTCAGGTACATCAGCTGATCGAGAGCGGTGTGTTTATCAGGGATTTGTTTGTGCAGGTTTCTCCGCTCTCTGTTCCCTCAACACGGATCACTGTATCCAGGGTTCCGCCATTCATACCGAACGAGCTGTTGGAGAACGAGCTCCGTCGGTTTGGGAAGTTTGCTAGTGGGTTTAAATCAGTTAGTTTAGGATGTAAAGATCCTAAACTGAAGCATGTACAGTCTCTGAGGAGACAGGTGTTCATGTTTTTAGAGTCTCCCTCACAGACTCTGGAGGTGTCCTTCAGAGTGAAACACGGGGACATGGTGTACGCCAGCTCAGGTCAGATGAAATGTTTTGACTGTGGAGACGTTGGTCACAAACGTTTCGCATGTCCGCATAGACAGCGTGGGGCGGCTGACGCCGCCGATGCTGCTGGCGGCTCTACCCGCGGAGGCTCCGCGGCCAGCGGCGCGTCTGCGGCTGAGGGGGCCTGGCGCTTCTTCCATGCCTGAGATGCCTGGCGTTTCTTCCGTGGCTGAGGTGCCTGGCGCTTCTTCCGTGGCGGACGCGCCTGGCGCTTCTTCCGTGGCGGACGCGCCTGCGCCTGCCGCTTCTTCCATGGCGGACGCGCCTGGCGCTTCTTCCGTGGCGGACGCGCCTGCGCCTGGCGCTTCTTCCATGGCGGACGCGCCTGGCGCTTCTTCCGTGGCGGACGCGCCTGGCGTTTCTTCCGTGGCTGTCGTGCCTGGCGCTGCGTGTGTAGAGGTAGATAGTGCTCCTCCAGTTATTGTTGTTTCTTGTAATGTGAGGTCAGTTTGTGAAGATACAGACCCAGAGAGGGACACACAGGCTGAGCCTGAGAAGCAGCAGGGCTCTGTAGCTGCAGTAAATCTGAGTAGCTCTCAGTCCGCAGCCTTTAAAAGAAAAGCACAGACAGGTATGAATGATGAGGAAGAAGCTTCCTCTAGTGGTACAGGTAAGATTAAATGTAATGAAGGTAATGTTGTGAGCAGCCAGGCCTCATGTGAGGGAGAGGACATGGAGGAGGATTATGAATCAGATAATGTCTCTATTGGTGAAGCCTCCAACCAAAGCGCTGATCTTTACTCCCTTCATGAAATCAATCAGTTCATGGACTCAACATTCATGAAAAAGTATGTTAAAGTGAGTGATTATTTCAGTGACACGGAGAAGTTCGTCACATCTGTCAGCACTCTGAAAAAACAGGTGGGTTTTGACCTTTTAGACGAAAAGAAACGTTTTCGTCTCAAAAAACACCTGACTGCAGTGAGAAAGAGCAGCAGTAAAAGTGTAAAGAAATCTAAAAAGTAAATGATCATGTATCACAGGGTGTCTCTCTCTTTACTCTGTCCTTTATCTGTTCTTTGTTGTCTGTTTCTCTTCTCGGCCCTCCTCATGCAGAGCCTTAAGATAGGGTCCTTAAACATAAATGGTGGGCGGGACAGACAGAAGAGAGCGTTAATATCTGAGGTCTGTCGTCAGAAGATGCTGGATGTGTTGTTTCTGCAGGAAACACACACTGGTCAGTCTGATGACACAGACTGGGCTTTATGGTGGGAGGGCTCGTATCACCTGAGCCATGGTACAAACCTCAGTGCAGGTGTAGCTGTGCTCTTTAAAGCCTCTGCTAGTGTTAATGTGTTGTCCTGTAGGGAGGTGGTTCAGGGCAGGCTGCTGCTGGTCCGGGCTCAGATAGACGGCTCTGTACTGTGTTTTGTTAATGTGTATGCTCCTAATGTTGGAGCTGAAAGGGTCGCTTTTCACGCCCTGCTAAAGAGTGAGCTGATGGCCTACCATCAGGACCAGATTATCATCGGGGGGATTTTAACTGCACTCTAGACTTCACTGTAGACAGGATAGGAGAGGAACCACACCCACAGTCATCCCGCTCACTCAGTTCTGTCATCTCTCACTTCAATCTGTTAGACACATTCAGGGTCAAACATTCACAAACCAGACAGTACACATGGATCAGGGTCATTAACAACACAGTCCGTGCAGCCAGACTGGATCGGTTCTACATCTCCAAAACCCTTAGCCCCAAACTGGTTCACTGCACCATCACCCCCGTCGGCTTCTCAGACCACCATTTGGTTAGCATCCAGCTAATCATGTCTCCAGGTGAGAGAGTGAAATCCTGCTGGCATTTCAACAACAAACTTACACAGGACAGCTTCTTCTGCCAAAGCTTTGGGACATTCTGGAAACAATGGCAGAACAAAAATTCTGACTTTGGTTCCCTGAAGCTGTGGTGGGAGGTCGGTAAGGCCCAGATCCGGGTGTTCTGCCAGCAGTACTCCTCTCACTCTTCTGCTCATTTGAAAGCTGCTGTAAGAGACCTCGAGAGAAAAATCAGAGACATTGAGGAGGGGTTACATCAGAGTTCTGATCCTACCGATGGTCCTCGGCTGCAGGAGAAGAAGATGGAGCTGAGCGCCTTCCTGCAGGAGAGGGTGAAAGGAGCCCTGGTCAGGTCACGTTTCCTCCAGTTGAAGGACATGGATGCTCCAAGCTCCTTCTTTTTTAACCTGGAGAGGTCAGTAGCTCAGAGGAAGCTGATGTCCTGCCTGAAGCTTCCAGGGGGTAGAGTGACAATGGATCCAGCTGAGATGAGGGGTCATGCCATGGGCTTCTACGCAGACCTCTTCTGATCCGAAACCTGCGACATGGAGTGTCGGCGGGAGCTTCTGGAGGGTCTTCCTCAGCTCAGCCCGGAGGAACAAGCTGCTATGGATTGTGAGCTGACGCTGGAGGAGTTAACTGCTGCGGTTGGTCAGATGGCATCGGGCAGAGCACCAGGGATTGACGGGCTGTCTGCTGACTTTTATAAAAGTTCTGGCACATTGTTGGAGCTGATCTTCATAGTGTGTTTTTAGAGTGTATGAGCACAGGATCTCTGCCTGTGTCCTGTCAGAGGGCAGTACTCTCCCTGCTGCCAAAAAAAGGAGACCTGGCTCTACAGAAGAACTGGAGGCCGGTCGCTCTCCTCTGCACAGACAATAAGATTCTGTCCAGGATTTTATCCAACAGACTGAAGGATTTCCTGGGAAGTATCATACACACAGATCAGTGTTTGGTGAAGATGGGGGCAGGGCTGAGCCGGCCAGCCCCTGTGCAGCGGGGGATCAGACAGGGCTGTCCCATCTCCGGCCAGCTGTATAGCTTGGCTATTGAGCCCTTGCTGCACAGGTTGAGGGGCAGGCTCAGCGGGCTCTCTTTGCCCGGGTCCTGCGTCATTGAGCGTCCCCCTACGGTCTCTGCTTATGCAGATGATGTTAATGTTTTTGTATCCAGCCAGGGGGATGTTCAATGTCTGCAGGATACCCTGTCCCTTTTCTAGAAGGCAACGTCTGCACGGGTGAACTGGGCAAAGAGCGAGGCTCTGTTGCTTGGAGAGTGGAGGGACCAGGCAGTGCCCAGTCTGCCTGGTGGACTTGAGTGGGGGAGGGAGGGGTTGAAAGTGTTGGGGGTATTTTTGGGCACTGAGGGCTTTCAAAAAAAGAACTGGGAGGGAGGGAAGGAGAAAATGTGCGTTCGGTTGTCTAAGTGGAAACATCTGCTACCCCAGTTGTCGTATAGGGGAAGAGTTCTGGTTGCTAATAACTTGGTCGCCTCGACTCTTTGGCACAGGCTCACTGCGCTGACTCCACCGAGGGGTCTGGTGGAAGACATCCAGAGGACCATTGTGGACTTCTTCTGGTCTGGTTGCCACTGGATCAGGGCAGCAGCCCTCTACCTGCCGTTGGATGAAGGTGGGCAAGGACTCATTGACATTCGGTCTAGGATTGCCTCTTTCAGACTGCGGACAGCACAAAGACTGTTGTTTGACTGTGGCCCCAGCTGGCTGGACACGGCTCGCCTGCTGCTTCGGAAGGCTGGACGATGGGGTTATGACCGACAGCTCTTTCTGCTGAGGTCTGAGGAGATGGACCTCAGTGGACTGACCTCATTTTACAGCTCCGTACTGTAGGCCTGGAGGACCTTGCAGATGTCTCGGGTCACAGCTGAGACTCCGGGAATGTGGCTGTTTGAGGAGCTATTGTTTTTTAATTCTTTTTTAAGGACTCAAACCTTGCAGTCTGCCAGTCTGAGGGTCAGTCTGAGAGAGACAGGATGCACCAAACTGGGACACCTGATGAGGCTGACGTCTTCACCTGTGGACACACTGAGACTGAAGACCAACTTCACCTCAGTCAGACTAATCCACAGGGTGCTGGAGGAAGTCTGTGCTGCTCTGTCACACCGTCAGAGGACTTTTGTAAGGAACCAGACTCTGTGTGAGCAGTGGGCTGAGGGGGGAGAGTACAGCTTCCCTTCTTTGTCCGTCTCCCCTGCTGTGGGGGAGTGGCAGGAGGGGGGAGGTCAGCTGCTGTCACTCACAACCCTTCACTTGGAGAAGTTTCAGGATGTGGAGAAGAAGGCCATCTACCAGGTGTGTGTGAAGGTCCTTATTCTCCGGTATCTGTTTGGAGTCAGGGAGTCCAGGTGGACTGATCTTTTTGGCCCAGAATCTTCCCAGAAAGACTGCGGGCCTTCCATGTACAAGCTGCCTGATGAAAATCAGACGTCATTTTCGCACAAATGAATCGCTTATTTGGGGGCTTTAACGTGCTCGAAAACTCACCAAACTTTGAAATTTACATGTGAAAGTGTTTTTGTACAAGTGCGAGGCAAAATGGCTCAGTGGCGCCCCCTTGAAATGTTCAAAAATGCCTCCCAATAATGGTTTTTGTCGCATACATGCATGACTTTTTTTTACATGTTAACCATGCCAAGACCTACAAAAAAGTCAATTAACATCGTGGTGAAATGTAAACAGGAGGTCGCCACCATTATTTGTATTTCACAATAAAGCGTCATTTTCACCGTTGAACGAACTTGCCCGAGGGCGTTCATCTGAACATTTCATATGGGTGTGGTGAGCTGTGCTCCCCACTGTCACAACACCCCCCGACATGCACAGGGGTGCGAGGGCCCTTCATCACCACTTGCAGTTTTGAAGTTAGTTTTCTTATTATAACATGATGGGTGAGTCGTTTGAGGGCTGTGGGGGAGGCTCTGTGCTCTGTGTTTTTGTTGTTGAGAGTTTGTTGATTTGTGTTTGTTTGCTGATGATGACGTAGTGAGGAGTTGTTTGTCCTGGAGAAGTTAATAAAGGTTTATTAACGATCTGTCTCTCTCCCTTCTCTCTCTTTCTGTCTCTCTCTCTCTGCAGGTTCAAAGCTCGCTCTTCCTTTATGAAAACAATCACTTTAATCCTCTCTCAATTCGTCTCGCCTCCTCTCCTCCTTCCTTCTTTTGATCTCTTCATCGCTCTTCCTCGCCTTAATCTGCTCATCTTCTTCACATCTCTCCTCCTCTTCATCTTCCTGCTTTCCT
>CM036553.1:65000-72500 GCA_020745685.1 Tautogolabrus adspersus
CTCAAAATGAGGTCAAACAGCTCAAAGGAACGGTAACAAAGGTCAATGTGTGATGTCATCAGGTGAACGGTAACAAAGGTCAATGTGTGATGTCATAAGGTGAACGGTAACAAAGGTCAATGTGTGATGTCATAAGGTGAACGGTAACAAAGGTCAATGTGTGATGTCATAAGGTGAACGGTAACAAAGGTCAATGTGTGATGTCATCAGGTGAACGGTAACAAAGGTCAATGTGTGATGTCATCAGGTGGATATGACTTTGGACTCGTCAGCTGAGCTGTCTGAGAGTTTGTTAAAGTGAAATGAGACATTCAAAGATGCAGCAGTGTCCTTCTTTTACATCACTGAGACTACAGGGAGACACTGAGGACCACTATCTACAGGGAGACACTGAGGACCACTATCTACAGGGAGACACTGAGGACCACTATCTACAGGGAGACACTGAGGACCACTATCTACAGGGAGACACTGAGGACCACTATCTACGGAGAGACACTGAGGACCACTATCTACAGGGAGACACTGAGGACCACTATCTACAGGGAGACACTGAGGACCACTATCTACAGGGAGACACTGAGGACCACTATCTACAGGGAGACACTGAGGACCACTATCTACAGGGAGACACTGAGGACCACTATCTACAGGGAGACACTGAGGACCACTATCTACAGGGAGACATTGAGGACCACTATCTACAGGGAGACACTGAGGACAACTATCTACAGGGAGACACTGAGGACCACTATCTACAGGGAGACACTGAGGACCACTATCTACAGGGAGACACTGAGGACCACTATCTACAGGGAGACACTGAGGACCACTATCTACAGGGAGACACTGAGGACCACTATCTACAGGGAGACACTGAGGACCACTATCTACAGGGAGACACTGAGGACCACTATCTACAGGGAGACACTGAGGACCACTATCTACAGGGAGACACTGAGGACCACTATCTACAGGGAGACACTGAGGACCACTATCTACAGGGAGACACTGAGGACCACTATCTACAGGGAGACACTGAGGACCACTATCTACAGAGAGACACTGAGGACCACTATCTACAGGGAGACACTGAGGACCACTATCTACAGGGAGACACTGAGGACCACTATCTACAGGGAGACACTGAGGACCACTATCTACAGAGAGCCTGAAGGGACAAAATAACATCAATCACGATTAATGCAGACCTTAATTAATTGCAATTAATTTGTTAATACTGAATAAGTTGGTTTAAACGTACAGTATGTAAAACCTGCCGCTCTCAATCAAAACAATAACAAAAGAGATGACGTCGCGGCTCGCGGGGTCTCCTGGGATATCCCCCCCCCCCCTCCGCTGAAAACGAACGAACTCTGTGTTGAATCAATACGAACGGGCAAAACCGACCTGAGAAAGACAATATGTGTACTGACGATGTATCCAAGTATAATTTACATGACGTTTTTTATCACAGCAGCACATACAGCGACAGAACGGCAGCTTTCAGTAGCAGCTAGCGCTAGCTTATGCAGCGGTCTTTGACGTAACATCCGGTGTTTCCTTGACAACCATCAACATTTCCTGTCTGTCATGGCGGCTCATCATTGCGCCCGCCTACAAGACACGTCCCGTTACAACTATAAAATTACGGATTTCTCTGGCTTTGATAACTTTTGGAAATATTTGAGGTGATGTAAGTACTCAACTAAAAAATATATATAACATGGGTTTAGTCCATTTTTAATTGAAGTTAGATATTTTAATGTAAACATTAGCATGCTATCTTACATACTGTACCTTTAAGCATTCGATGCTTTATTTCTAAAGTGACAGAACGACTCATACGTGACACGATTATTCGCTCTGACCGCCGTTCACATGAAACATAACACGTTTAGTATTTAAGAATTATTTAGGTAATTCACATATTGAATTAATATGTGAAGATTAATGTTTAACCGACTTTTCATAAAAACTAAAGAAGCTGTGATCGGGGGGGGGGGGGGTCATAGGTATAACAGCTCTAAACAGGAAGTAGAATCAGCTCCATGTTCAGGTGTTACACCGATTTTAAATACATGTAAAGACCTTTTATGAACGAGACGACAGGTCAGAGGTCAAACTGTACACAAGTCTCTGTTCATCACACACACACACACACACACACACACACACACACACACACACACACACATGCACACACACACACACACACACACACACACACACACATGCACACACACACACACACACACACACACACACACACACACATGCACACACACACAGACACACACACACACACACACACACACACACACACACACACACACACACACACACACACACACACACACACACACACACATGCACACTTGGATTAAAAACATATTCAGTCAAATATTAAGGAAGCCCAGAGAGCACCACCCAATCACACGCAACGATGCTCACACACACTTGGCGAACTGTCAGCTGCTACACCCACAGTCACTGCCAGAAAATGTGTGTGTGTGTGTGTGTGTGTGTGTGTGTGTGTGTGTGTGTGTGTGTGTGTGTGTGTGTGTGTGTGTGTGTGTGTCACTCCCAGCAGATGTTTTTGGTGAAGCTGTGAAATGAATCTGTGGTGTAGACAGTCCTTCAGGACACGCACACGAACACATACGCGAAGCAGCGACATCAAAGCCCTGAACACTGCAAGTCTCATTTTCTGTCTCAATCCTTTGAACACGGACATCATCTTCATCATCTTCATCATCTTCATCATCATCTTCATCATCACCTGCACACTCGGCTTCTTTCCTCTTTGTGTGTGTGTGTGTGTGTGTTCAGGTGTGTTCTGGCTGTAGTTAAAGCAGGCTGCAGCTCTCTCTCTGTCTGATGATGATGATGATGATGATGATGATGACTGTGGTCAGTCTTCATCACAGAGCTCGTGCTGTGCTCACGTGCACACCGCATCAGGTCAGCGACTCACCTGGTTCTCCTGACAGCAGATTCCTGTCTCCTCCCGGTGAATCCTCCACGGCTAATCCGCCCCTGAGTGTCTGCCCGCCGGAGAACTGTCGGTGCTCCGCTGGCCGCTGATCCGCCTCACGGAGCTCAGACAGCGGAGTGAGGAGGAGGAGAACCGGCAGAAGCTCCGCTACAGCGTCACACAGAGGAGGAACGAGGAAGGAGGAAGACAGGAGGTCTTACTCTGAAAGGAAAAGAGGAGTAACGTTCATTCTCAGCAGTCTGTGATCATCGGGAGGTGTTCATTTGATCTGGAATATTTCCCTTCAGCATGAATGTAATAATCTACAGTTTGTAATGATGATATCAAAGTGGTGGATCAGCTGATGTACACAATATCTCCATTGAAGCTGTTAGTATCAGAGCGTTTCCATTTCTTACATAAATGATCTCTCTGCTGACAGTCATAGCCTTTATAATCTCAACATGAGATTCTCAACATGAGAGTCTCAACATGAGAGTCCACGGATTCCTCTTTCATCTTCTTCGTCTTCTTCACAGAGTGAGTCCTTACATCTTTAATAAACGATCTTTTTGGCAGCAGTGCGCAGACTCCGTGCTGAGAAAGCGGAGCAAACACAAAGCTGTAAAAAATGAAAAATGACGAGTGTTATCATTTCACTATTTGTGTGCAGAGGAATGTGCAGCACGAGAGGCAACAACAACAATGAAACAACAACAAACACAACAACAACAACAACAACAATGAAACAACAACAAACACAACAACAACAACAACAATGAAACAACAACAAACACAACAATGAAACAACAACAACAATGAAACAAAAACAACAATGAAACAAAAAACAATGAAACAACAATGAAACAACAACAACAATGAAACAATAACAACAACAATGAAACAATAACAACAATAAACAATAACAACAACAATAATGAAATGAAACAATAACAACAACAAACAATAACAACAATGAAACAACAACAACAATGAAACAACAACTACAACAATGAAACAACAACAATGAAACAATAACAACAACAATGAAACAATAACAACAACAATGAAACAATAACAACAACAATGAAACAATAACAACAACAATGAAACAACAACAACAACAATGAAACAACAACAACAACAATGAAACAACAACAACAACAATGAAACAACAACAACAACAATGAAACAATAACAACAACAATGAAACAACAACAACAACAATGAAACAACAACAACAACTACAACTGGAACACTCATCAGGGGCCTGAACTATGAAGCGAGTTAAACAGACCCGGGTCTCTTTGGGTGATCTGGCTCCACTAACCCTGACTTAAGAGATCGTGATTAACAGTCACATGAAGCTGGTTATCAACCTGAGAGGTAAACCCAGAGTTTCAGAGAGCGTGATCACATAAAAGGGGCGGAGTTAGCTTCATATAACCTATCACAATCATCACAGAGTCTGCTGTCAGCAGATCGTCATATCTAACAAACTCTGAACAAACTATCTGAATAATATGAAGACGTTGAAGACAAACAGGCTCCCAAAGACTAAAGTTACACCGCTGCAGGAACAAATGCAGGAAGGACAACTGGCAGAAACATCAGAGAGTATTAATGTCCAAACTACGGCTTCTTCTATTTGTTCCATCGTTAGTTGACCTTTGAACTGAGCATAATAACTCCTGTTTCTTCTCTGAACTGAATGTGTTGCTCTGACTCTTTCATGTGGAGAGTAGAACAGTTTGAGAAGTTCTATTTCAGCTGCAGCTCTGAGCATCACAAACAGAGCGGCATGGAGACACTAAACATTCATATGAAGATATCATTCAAAGACAGAAGAAGCTCTTCATCATTTAACATCTTCAAAACAACTCAAAGGCTCCGGGGCTTTTTCACTCTCTGTTAAAGGATGAAGGATATCAGTAACAAACAATCATTACCTTTAAGGACTATAATGTTAAATCACCTGAACATTAACCAGGGGCCTGTTTCAGAAAGCAGGTTGAACAACTCTCAGTGTAACCCTGAGCTCTGAGCAGAGGCACTGCTTGTCAACAGGCAAGGCAGGCAACAGCTTACTTAAGCCATAGCAGTGACCCAAAATGTGCACATTTTGCAACAACAGTAAAAAAAAAACTCCCTAAGGGGCCCCCATCTGACAGCACTCACTCTCTGCATTATTGCTGTGAAAACCAAAGTTTGTCAATTAAAGTCAACACAGAAAAAAAGAGGAGGAATTATCAATCTATTGGAGAGAAAACAATAAACAGGAAATCAAGAAGAAGAGGAGTAATCGTCAAGACACAGACAGACATGATGGTGATGAACGTTGGTTGGTTGAAGGGCCCCCAATGGATTTTTGCCTAGGGCCCCATCTGACTCTAGAATGGCTACTGGCTCTGAGTTGATTTACCCTAGGTTCACTCGGTATTCAGCGCATGCACCATAATACCTGAAACCCTAACACACATTGACATTTGCATTGAGGGAAATTTTGTCGCTACGGTAACCACACACACAAACACACACACACCTGCTCAGCGTGTAGTAATGACAGTCAATCAGCAGCAGTGAATAATAATGAGTCTGTTTCTAGAACATTCAGAGTTAACACAAACACAGTCTGCTACTGCGTACCACAGTACGGTGGTACAGTTCAGTGGCAGGGGGGCGCTGAAGCGACGTAGACGCCCTACATGAATTGACTTTCCAATTTAATTAAAAGCAGACTACTTTGGACTCTAATTTCTGCTTAGCACTACCCTTGTTGTCATAAACTACCATATTGCCATCAGACTGATTTTCAGAGAAAACCATGAAGCCTCCAGCCAGTAGATAATCTTGTGGTGCTAATGCTAGCACGAGTGCTAACCAACGTGATCAGATGGAGCAAGTCAAGGACATGTTGACAGTCAGTATGTTCACCGTCCCTGGATTCCCTTGAAAGCAACATCTGTTCTAAAATAGAGTGGGCTGTTTGTGGATTTCATCTACAGCCAGCATGCAGAGATCCACTGACAAACAAGATGGCAGCTTGAAAAAGGTGGAAAAATCTGTGACTGCTACATGTGACTTGCTCAGTGTATACTCCACTTTGAGCTGCAGGTGGCAGCATTTCCCACCGAAATAGCTCACGTAGACTCATAATCACCTATCTGTCTGGCAGAGTGGAGGCTTAGGCCAAAGCGGAGTGGGCGAGAGAAATCCCCAGTTTGTCAGTCTACTACGCTGTTTATGGAGACACTCACTTGCTGATAGTGGCTGGAATAATGTTTCCTTGCTAGATGACCCTCGTAATGGGCTGTTTGGACCAGTTAGCTCCTGTAACTCTCCCCTCTGACTTGGGCTCTATAGTTTCCCTGGCTTTCGGCTGGATACTTGGATTTGGGATAGAAAGAGAGAAAGGAGATTGGCAGGAATGAACTCCTCTGGACAATACTATGACCTTCAATCTTTCTTTGGTAAGAAACAAGCCCTGTGTCTACCTCCCAATCGGCCATACGATTGCGCCATAGGGTGAGGCTGCTAGACCCCTTGCATGGAACACATCTCCCAGCAGCTGCCCCTACAACCTTACAAGCCTAAAAGGGAGGCATTGTAGAGTTATATCAAGGACTCGCTGGGCTGCGGAAATCATCTGTCCAACTGCATCACCCCTTGGAACTGACTTCTTCTTTGTTGTAAAGAAAGATAAGAGTCTCAGGCCATACATCGATTTCAGGGGATTCACCGGCATTAAAGTAAAGAACAAGTATCCTCATGAATTCTGCCTTTTATTCCTTTGTTTACCAAGCTTGACCTCGGAAATACTTACCACCTGGTCCGCACATGTGATGGAGATGAAAAGAAGACGGCATTCAACACTCCATTGTGCCACTTTGAAGACCTTGTGATGCCATTTGGGCTCACCAACGACCCTGCTGTCTTCCAGAGTCATGTAAATGATGTCCTACAGGACATGTTGAATTGAATCATGTTTGTTTACTTGGATGGATGAAGAATTATGATGTGGGCAATTAAGAACTCCTGGCAGTGAAGCCGGATTTGGTTGGAGGGATCTGAGCAGACCTTTTTGGTTTGGACATACCATAAAAACCTGGTATACATCCAGACAGCTAACCAGCTCAACACTTGTCAACACTTGTCTCTAACCTACAGACGTGGGACTAAGAACACCAAGCATGATGCTCTCTCACCTGCATGATGAGGATAAGGATACTAGCTCTCTCTCTGACACCATCGTACCTACCTCCCATTGTTGTGGCCATCATTTGGGAGATTAAGACAGAGGTCATCACTGCATAGCAGACTCAATTAGACCCAAGTATCGGGCCTCCGGTCCACTTTTTTGGCCCTGATGCTATCAAGTCTAGTGTGCATCAATGGGCATATTCCTTTGAACTAACCTGTCAACATGGTGTTACCGGAACTCTGGCTTTCCTCCGTAGATGTTTCTGGTGGCCATCCCTGGAGGAGGATGCTAAGTCTTTTGTCTCTGCCTGTCCTGTCTGTGC
>CM036553.1:77500-95000 GCA_020745685.1 Tautogolabrus adspersus
ACGAGGAACGAATACAAAATAAACAGGAAATTAATTCTTAACACTGAAATTGACAAAATATAAATTTAAACAAGAACAAGTCATGACAATTTAAATAGATGTAAAAATATGTAACATACTGTATCAGGGCAGCAGGGTGGTGCAGTGGTGTCTGTCCTCGTTCTAATCCTATCAGACCAGATAATTTCAGCGGGGACTCACTAGGTTCTCTTCAGGTTCTCCTCGTGCATGCTGTGTTCTCTTCAGGTTCTCCTCGTGCATGCTGTGTTCTCTTCAGGTTCTCCTCGTGCATGCTCTTGTGAGCCTCTTGTTGCCAAGATGGCGCCGCGGATGGTCGCCACGGTACTGCGTTCTCTTGTAGTTGTTGCATTTTTGTTTATTTTTGTAGTTTTACAAAGCTTGTTAAAACTGAGGCAGCGGGGATTACGCACTGCGCTTCCATCCATTCACCTGGCGAATGTCCGCTCCCTGGCTAATAAGATGGACGAACTGCTGCTCCTAAACACCAGAAACTCGGACTTTTGCAGATCCGCCGCCCTGTGTTTTACTGAAACCTGGCTCAGTGAACACATCCCGGACAGCTCACTTCACCTCCCGGACTTTCAGCTACTCAGAGCAGATCGCTTAAAGGAGCTTTCTGGGAAGACGAAGGGGGGCGGAATATGCTTCTTTATTAACGAAGGTTGGTGTACAGATGTCACAGTGTTGAAGCAGACGTGTAGCCCAAACCTGGAGAGTTTTTTCATTAACTGTTAACCGTTTTATTCACCGCGGGAATTCTCCTCTTTTGTTCTGGTCGGTACATACATACCACCTCAGGCGTGTGTAACAGAGGCGTTACAGCACCTGGCTGATCAGATTACAGATGTGGAGAAAAAACATTCTGACTCCCTGCTCATCATTCTGGGGGATTTTAACAGAGCAAATCTAACCCACGAACTTCCTAAATACAGACAGCATATTAAGTGCCCCACCAGAGGAGCTAACACACTAGACCACTGCTACACAGTAATAAAGGATTCTTATCGCTCTGTCCCCCGTGCAGCTTTGGGACTCTCTGATCACTGTCTGATTCATCTCATCCCGACCTACAGGCAGAAGTTAAAAACTGCTAAGCCTGTAGTGAGGACTGTAAAGAAATGGACAGAGGAGTCAAAGCAGGAGTTACAGGCCTGCTTTGATTGCACTGATTGGAGTGTTTTTGAAGCTGCATCAGCTAATCTCAACGAACTCACTGACACTGTGACATCATACATCAGCTTCTGTGAGGACATGTGTGTGCAGACCAAGACCTTCTGCACATACAACAACAACAAGCCCTGGTTTACACCTCAACTCAGGAAGCTGCGTCAGGCCAAGGAAGAAGCCTACAGGAGTGGGGACTGGGACCTGTTCAAGCAGGCCAGGAACAAACTGACGAAGGCAATCAAGGTAGCTAAGAGGAGCTACACTGAGAAGCTAAAACAAAGCTTCTCAGCTAACGACCCTTCAGCAGTTTGGAAAGGCCTGCGAGAGGTCACCAACTACAGGAAACCCTCCCCCCACCCTGCAGGTAACAAAAGACTGGCTGACGACCTCAACACCTTTTACTGCAGATTTTATCATCCATCCCCAGCCCATCAGCCCAACACTCAGACTCTGCCCTACCTGCTCCCCCCACAACCCCCTCCCCCTTCCCCTCTGACTCCCCACCTGCACTGACGATCTGTGAAAAGGATGTGTGCCAGCTCTTCCAGAAACAAAAGATCAGAAAGGCTCCAGGACCAGACGGTGTGTCCCCCTCCTGCCTGAGAGCCTGTGCTGAGCAGCTGGCCCCCATCTTCACGCAGATCTTCAACTCATCACTGGAGCTGTGTGAAGTGCCCTCCTGCTTCAAAAGCTCCACCATCATCCCAGTCCCAAAGAAACCTGCCATCACAGGACTCAATGACTACAGGCCCGTCGCCCTGACGTCTGTGGTCATGAAGTCCTTTGAGAGACTGGTGTTGAGCCACCTGAAGGACATCACAGGCCCCCTGCTGGACCCCCTGCAGTTTGCCTATCGGGCAAACAGGTCGGTGGAGGATGCAGTCAACATGGGTCTGAACTACATCCTGCATCACCTCGACTCCCCAGGGACCTACGCTAGGATCCTGTTTGTGGACTTCAGCTCGGCATTCAACACCATCATCCCGGATATCCTGCACCGTAAACTCACCCAGCTCACTGTGCCTGCCTCCACCTGTCAGTGGATCACCAACTTCCTGACTGACAGCAGGCAGCAGGTGAGGCTGGGGAGCATCACATCCGGCACCCGGACAATCAGCACTGGCGCCCCCCAGGGGTGTGTTCTCTCCCCTCTGCTCTTCTCCCTCTACACCAATGACTGCACCTCAGGGGACCCTTCTGTGAAACTACTGAAGTTCGCAGACGACACCACCGTCATCGGTCTCATCCAGGACGGTGACGAGTCTGCCTACAGACGGGAGGTGGAACAGCTGGCTCTCTGGTGCAGTCAGAACCATCTGGAGCTGAACCCGCTCAAGACTGTGGAGATGACAGTGGACTTCAGGAGAAGCCCCCCCTCACTCCCCCCCCTCACCATTCTGAACAGCACAGTGTCTACTGTGGACTCTTTCAGGTTCCTGGGATCCACAATCTCTCGGGACCTGAAGTGGACCTCCCACATAGACATTTTAAGGAAAAAGGCCCAGCAGAGGATGTACTTCCTGCATCAGCTCAGGAAGTTCAACCTGCCCCAGGAGCTGCTGATCATGTTTTACACCTCCATCATCCAGTCTGTTCTCTGCACCTCCATCACTGTCTGGTTTGGATCTGCAACCAAACTGGACAGACACAGACTGCAACGGACAATCAGGACTGCAGAAAAGATCATCGGTGTCGACCTTCCCCCCATCCAGGACTTATACCGGTCCAGGGCCAGGAAACGGGCAGGTAGCATCACTGCAGACCCCTCACACCCCGGACACAAACTTTTCAAACTCCTTCCCTCCGGCAGGCGTTACAGATCACTGTACGCCAAAACAACCCGTCATAAGAACAGTTTCTTCCCCCCAGACTGTCACTCTGATGAACGCTAAGCAGTCACAGAGTGTCAGACCTGTCGCTGTATAACCCTGGAACAAAACTGTCACTGAATGTACATATACGTAAATATATATTATTTTATTTTATTTAAATTACCATCTACACACTCTTTAATGTAAATACTGTAAAAACTACCTCATGTTCACTTCAGCATCTTTTGCACTACTCACCACTGCACTATTATCTTATTTAGTCTTGTACATATTAGTCTTTCATTCTGTTTATTTTTGAGTTTATTGTTGATATTTAATGTTTGACCTTTGTACAGAGAGAGCACAGTCTACCCAAGTTAAATTCCTCGTGTGTTAAGCAGACCTGGCCAATAAAGCTGATTCTGATTCTGATTCTGATGCTGTGTTCTCTTCAGGTTCTCCTTGGCATGCTCCGTTCTATTATTTCTACCGATCTAAACTACTAATCCCACAGTTGCATCCAACAAAGTGCTCTGTGGATGGAAAGTATAGCAGCTTTAATTGTCCGTAGATGTGATTGATGTGATGATTCTTACTTTCTGTTTAGTGTAAATGTTCATTAGAGCTGTTCACTGACCGTGCTGCTAAACACAGAGGGGCGAATTTATCCAAAGAACATCAAATCATTTCTATTAATGTGATGACTGAAAATAAACAGAGTGGGAGTGGATCATCTACGCTGCAGGTAACAGATGTGTGTATGTGTGTGTGTTGTTGGTTGTTGCAGGTGGAGGTGAAACACGACACAGTTCAGAGACCTGCTGCTTTCTTCCAAGTGAGACCAGGACAGACTTTGTGTTTTCTCCTGTCCTATTTCTCTCTCTGCAGGATGCACACACAAACACACACACACACACACACACACACACACACACACACACACACACCCACACACATCAAACAAACATGGCCAAATATCATCAGCCAAAACCATTCTGCAGCTCCCTGCAGCTTAGCCCGAGTAAAGAGCACACAGACATTTATCCAGTGTGTGTGTGTTTGTGTGTGTGTGTGTGTGTGTGTGTGTGTGTGTGTGTGTGTGTGTGTGTGCGTGCGTGCGTGCGTGCGTGCGTGCGTGCGTGCGTGCGTGCGTGCGTGTGTGTGTGTGTGGGAGGGGGTAATCTTTAAGACTCCAGACATTCAGGCTGTTGTTGTTCCTCCTGCAGAATAAAAAGAACGTTAAAGCCTGAAATAAAAACAGGAACAAGCTGAGCTGGTCGACTGAGTGTACCAGTTATTGAGAACAGGTCACATCCAATAATGGACAATATAACTGTTCAGTGTCTATACATTAAACCTTTAACACATAATCTATGTGCACACTCTGACTCTCTATTCAGCTCTCTGTGTATTTTGAACGTCACGTCACTGTCTGCAGACGCTCTGAGGTTAAAGTGGAACTCTTCCACAGAGAAAGAGAGAGCGAGAGTGAGTGGGGATGATGTCACTGACGGACTAGAATCAATCAATCAATCGATCTTTATTTGTATAACACTAATTCATTATGAACGTAATCCGAAGACACTACAAACAGAGCAGGTCCAGACCAAAATCCTTCATTCTTTTTTTTTTTTCACCATTTCTTTATTGATTTTAAGCATAGACAGACATGCAGTTTAATACAGTAATGTACATATTTTATACAATATAAAGAAACAAACAAACATTATACACAACCCACCCCCAAATATCCCTCCCTCTCTCTAAAACTCTCTCTTGCATTTAAAGTCCATTAACGTGTAAGACTATTTCCAAGATAATGGTACCTCTTGTACAAATAAAATCCAAATCAAGGATACATACAACATACATATGTTGTGCCTATCCGAACATATATATCTACACTCACACATATGTACATACACAAACCAAAAGTTACATATTCCCATATCCTGCCTACCATTATAGTTCTTCATGCAGATATCTTAACCTGAGTCTTCCTCCTGTAGAAGCGCTCCAATGTCTCTACATTCCATGAAGACTTTAAATGGTCTCCATATTCCCTCATAGACATCCAACTTATTTTTCAGGATGTATGTTATCCTCTCCATTGACATACACTGTGCCATATTATTAAGCCAAGCACCTATTGTAGGGGCCGAAGTTTTCTTCCAGTTGAGAGCTATCAATGGTTTTGCCTGTAGTATAGCAAAGTCAATACATTTATATTCTCTGGTTCTTAACTTCAGATTAGCCGGATACAGATGTAGAAGTATCATTTTAGAGTCTACTGGGATATTTATAGACAAAATGAACATTACTTTATTAACCACTTCCTTCCAAAATGTATTTATTTTATTGCATTCCCATATACAATGTATGAATGTTCCTTGATTTTCTCTACACTTAAAACACATGTCTGGTATATTACTGTTATAGTTATGCAATTTCACCGGGGTTATATAGGTCCTCATCAGCCAGTTATACTGAAGAAGTTTTAAATTTGTGCTGGCGGTTTTTGTTTGAGCCTCCTTACAGGCTTTGTTCCAATCATCTATTGAAATGTCAACTTGGAGGTCTAACCCCCATGCGTCAAGTTTGGATATTGCTGTTTCAGCCAGACACGAGCCAGTTGTATAATAATGAGATCAAGCCATTGCTGCTGCAATTTCTGATCATGATTTCTTCTAAAGGTGAAAGAGTCGGGATTGTTAATGACTGATTCTGTAAAGAAGAAATAAAACTCCTTAGTTGTAAATATTTAAAGAAATGCTTCCTCGGAATATTATACGTTAAAGATATGTCCTCAAATGTCATTAAAACTCCTTCTTTATAAAGGTCAGATACTTTACTCAATCCTTTTTTTGTCCATATCTGGAATCCAGCATCTAGTGTGCCTGGTTTAAATGCAGTATTGCCCCATATTGGGCTAAATGGTGACAGAGAATGAGATATAATCATATATTTCCTCACTTCATATGTTAACCATATTAAGCACTATAGGATGAGTAGTATGAGTTCTCAGATGTTTTAAACTGGCTGAGTACAGATATAGGTTTAATGGTAACTGGAGGGAGTATGCCTCTATATCCACCATGACGGAGAGTTTTCTTTGCAAAAATAAAACATTATGGTCCTCAACTGTACTGCCCAGTAGTACCAGTAAAGGTTAGGACATTTTAACCCCCCAGTATCAAATGGAAGATATAACAGGGACAGGCGAACTCTAGGACATTTCTTGTTCCATATACATTTTGTAATGAGAGATGTAATTCTTGCAAATGTTCCTTCGGGTGGCGCCAAAGGAACATTCTGAAATAAGTATAAAAACTTGGGTAAGATGTTCATTTTTAGTATATTTATCCTCCCAATGATGGAGATAGGAAGAGTCAACCATCTTTCTATAGATTTAACTGTTGAATCCATTACAGTTCCATAGTTTATTGCTACTATATTTTCCAGTTGAGGAACTATTTTGATGCCCAAGTATGTAAAAGTGTTTGAGATCCCAAAGGCAGAAACACATCGGCCAGGATCCCGACCCTCCCCTTCATTAAGCAACATAAGCGAAGACTTAGATGTATTTATTTTATAACCAGATGCTTTGCCAAACGTTTTAATCAGGTCTAAAAGTGCAGGTATAGAGGAGTCTAATTGTTTCAGGAATAAAATTACGTCGTCCGCAAAGAGAGCTTTTTTGTGTTCTTTGTTACCAATTTTGATTCCTTGTATTTGTCTGTAAGTTCTGACTGCTATTGCTAGTGGTTCTATAGCTAAAATAAAGATAAGTAGTGACAGAGGTGATCCTTGAGGACATCCTCTTGTAATGTTAAAGGGCTCAGACACCACTTCATTGGTCAACACCTCAGCCATGGGGTTTAGATGTAGTAGTTTAATCCAATTACAAAAAGTGTCTCCAAATCCGAATCGATCAAAATCCTTCATTCTTATCAATTTTAACAACCCAACATTAATCCACCATGAACACAAAACACCAAACAACCAGGCTCTACCTCCCATAGTACATTTAGAGACCGTAGGTACCACGAGCAGGTCTGATAACTGAAGGCTCTACCTCCCGTAGTACATTTAGAGACCGTAGGTACCACGAGCAGGCCTGATAACTGAAGGCTCTACCTCCCGTAGTACATTTAGAGACCGTAGGTACCACGAGCAGGCCTGATAACTGAAGGCTCTACCTCCCGTAGTACATTTAGAGACCGTAGGTACCACGAGCAGGCCTGATAACTGAAGGCTCTACCTCCCGTAGTACATTTAGAGACCGTAGGTACCACGAGCAGGCCTGATCACTGAAGGCTCTACCTCCCGTAGTACATTTAGAGACCGTAGGTACCACGAGCAGGCCTGATCACTGAAGGCTCTACCTCCCGTAGTACATTTAGAGACTGTAGGTACCACGAGCAGGTCTGATAACTGAAGGCTCTACCTCCCATAGTACATTTAGAGACCGTAGGTACCACGAGCAGGCCTGATAACTGAAGGCTCTACCTCCCATAGTACATTTAGAGACCGTAGGTACCACGAGCAGGCCTGATAACTGAAGGCTCTACCTCCCATAGTACATTTAGAGACCGTAGGTACCACGAGCAGGCCTGATAACTGAAGGCTCTACCTCCCGTAGTACATTTAGAGACCGTAGGTACCACGAGCAGGCCTGATAACTGAAGGCTCTACCTCCCGTAGTACATTTAGAGACCGTAGGTACCACGAGCAGGCCTGATAACTGAAGGCTCTACCTCCCGTAGTACATTTAGAGACCGTAGGTACCACGAGCAGGCCTGATAACTGAAGGCTCTACCTCCCGTAGTACATTTAGAGACCGTAGGTACCACGAGCAGGCCTGATAACTGAAGGCTCTACCTCCCGTAGTACATTTAGAGACCGTAGGTACCACGAGCAGGCCTGATCACTGAAGGCTCTACCTCCCGTAGTACATTTAGAGACTGTAGGTACCACGAGCAGGCCTGATCACTGAAGGCTCTACCTCCCGTAGTACATTTAGAGACTGTAGGTACCACGAGCAGGCCTGATAACTGAAGGCTCTACCTCCCGTAGTACATTTAGAGACTGTAGGTACCACGAGCAGGCCTGATCACTGAAGGCTCTACCTCCCGTAGTACATTTAGAGACTGTAGGTACCACGAGCAGGCCTGATGACTGAAGGCTCTACCTCCCATAGTACATTTAGAGACTGTAGGTACCACGAGCAGGCCTGATGACTGAAGGCTCTACCTCCCATAGTACATTTAGAGACCGTAGGTACCACGAGCAGGTCTGATAACTGAAGGCTCTACCTCCCATAGTACATTTAGAGACCGTAGGTACCACGAGCAGGCCTGATAACTGAAGGCTCTACCTCCCGTAGTACATTTAGAGACTGTAGGTACCACGAGCAGGCCTGATCACTGAAGGCTCTACCTCCCGTAGTACATTTAGAGACTGTAGGTACCACAAGCAGGCCTGATCACTGAAGGCTCTACCTCCCGTAGTACATTTAGAGACTGTAGGTACCACGAGCAGGCCTGATCACTGAAGGCTCTACCTCCCGTAGTACATTTAGAGACTGTAGGTACCACGAGCAGGCCTGATCACTGAAGGCTCTACCTCCCATAGTACATTTAGAGACTGTAGGTACCACGAGCAGGCCTGATCACTGAAGGCTCTACCTCCCATAGTACATTTAGAGACTGTAGGTACCACGAGCAGGCCTGATAACTGAAGACTCTACCTCCCATAGTACATTTAGAGACTGTAGGTACCACGAGCAGGCCTGATCACTGAAGGCTCTACCTCCCATAGTACATTTAGAGACCGTAGGTACCACGAGCAGGCCTGATCACTGAAGGCTCTACCTCCCATAGTACATTTAGAGACCGTAGGTACAGGCCTGATCACTGAAGGCTCTACCTCCCATAGTACATTTAGAGACCGTAGGTACCACGAGCAGGCCTGATAACTGAAGGCTCTACCTCCCATAGTACATTTAGAGACTGTAGGTACCACGAGCAGGCCTGATAACTGAAGGCTCTACCTCCCGTAGTACATTTAGAGACTGTAGGTACCACGAGCAGGCCTGATAACTGAAGGCTCTACCTCCCGTAGTACATTTAGAGACCGTAGGTACCACGAGCAGGCCTGATAACTGAAGGCTCTACCTCCCATAGTACATTTAGAGACCGTAGGTACCACGAGCAGGCCTGATAACTGAAGGCTCTACCTCCCATAGTACATTTAGAGACTGTAGGTACCACGAGCAGGCCTGATAACTGATGGCTCTACCTCCCATAGTACATTTAGAGACTGTAGGTACCACGAGCAGGTCTGATAACTGAAGGCTCTACCTCCCATAGTACATTTAGAGACTGTAGGTACCACGAGCAGGCCTGATAACTGATGGCTCTACCTCCCATAGTACATTTAGAGACTGTAGGTACCACGAGCAGGTCTGATAACTGAAGGCTCTACCTCCCATAGTACATTTAGAGACTGTAGGTACCACGAGCAGGCCTGATAACTGAAGGCTCTACCTCCCATAGTACATTTAGAGACTGTAGGTACCACGAGCAGGCCTGCATTCTGGGAGCGTAATGTTCTCGACGGGTAGTACGGCACTATTAACTCTTTAAGATAAGATGGTGCCTGACCATTTAGAGCTTTGTAAGTGAGAAGAAGAATTGAAATTCTGTTCTAGATTTTATAGGGAGCCAGTGCAGAGAAGCCAATACAGGAGTAATGTGGTCCCTTTTCCTAGTTCTAGTCAGAACTCGAGCTGCAGCATTTTGGACTAGTTGAAGAGTCTTTAGAGATTTACCAGAGCACCCTGATAAAAGAGAATTACAGTAATCCAACCTGGAGGTAACAAATGCATGAACTAGTTTTTCTGCATCGTGACAGGATCTGCCTGATCTTAGAGATATTACGAAGGTGAAAATAAGCTGTCCTTGAAATTTGTTTTATGTGAGAGTTAAAGGACATATCTTGATCAAATAAAACTCCTAGATTCCTAACAGTGGTGCTAGATGCCACGCTGATGCCATTAAGGGCAGTTATATCATTAGATAAAGTTTCTCTGAGGTTTTTATGGCCAAGCACAATCCAGGTCCTAATGTCCTTAAGGCAGGCTTCTAGTTTACATAACTGATTGGTGCCATCAGGCTTAATGGATACATATAGCTGAGTATCATCTGCATAACAATGAAAATGAATGGAGTGTTTCCTCATAATGTTACCTTGAGGAAGCATACACACACCGGCCACTTTATTAGGTACAGCTGTTCAACTGCTTGTTATTGCAAATATCTAATCAGCCTATCACATGGCAGCGACTCAATGCACTTAGGCATGTAGACATGGTCAAGAGGATCTTCTGAAGTTTAAACCGAGCATCAGAATGGGGAAGAAAGGTGATTTAAGTGTCTTTGAACGTGGCATGGTTGTTGGTACCAGACGGGCTGGTCTGAGTATTTCAGCAACTGCTAATCTGCTAGGATTTTCACGCACAACCATCTCAAGGGTTTACAGAGAATGGTCCGACAGCCTACCCGAGTATTGTTGCTGACCGTGTCCATCTCTTTATGACCACAGTGTATCCATCTTCTGATGGCTACTTCCAGCAGGATAACATGCCATGTCACAAAACTCAAATTATCTCAAACTGGTTTCTTGAACATGGCAATGAGTTCACTGAACTCACATGGCCTCCAGAGTCACCAGATCTCAATCCAATAGAGCACCTTTGTGATCTGGTGGAACAGGAGATTCGTGTCATGGACGTGCAGCCGACAAATCTGCAGCAACTGTGAGATGCTATCATGTCAATATGGACCAGAATCTCTGAGGAAAGTTTCCAGCACCTTGTTGAATCCATGCCACGAAAAATGAATGCAGTTCTGGAGACAAAAGGGGGTCGAACCCAGTAATAGCAAGGTGTACCAAATAAAGTGGCCGATGAGTGTATATAATGTAAAGAGAATCGGTCCGAGCACTGAACCTTGTGGCACACCATGGTTAACTTTGGTGTGCATAGAGGACTCATCATTAACAATAGGATTTAAACCAGCTTAAAGCAGTCCCTGTAATATCAAGTAATTGTTCAGCCGTCTGAAAACATGTCTGAGCAGAGAGGAGGTCTGACCTCCCTCAAAAGAAGTTAGGAAAGGATACGGTGAGGCGGAGTAAGGATACGAGGAGGTCAATGAAGGAAATGAGAAGATGAAGGGCAGATACGAGAAGGCGAAGGAAAGATACGAGGAGGCGAAGGAAGGATACGAGAAGGTGAAGGATACAAGGAGGTGGACATTAATATGAGGAGGTTCAGGACGGATACGAGGAGTAGCAGGAGGGGAAGGAGGATTTGAGGAGGTAATTTAAGGATACAAGAAGTTGAAGGAAGGGTTCGAGCAGGTAAATGAAGGATATGAGGAGGTGAACAAAGGATACAAGGAGGTGGAGAAGGATATGAGGAGGTAAATGAAGGATATGAGGTGAATGGAGAGAGGACAAAAGGAAGAGAGAAACCTGGAACAGAGGAGGAGAGGAAACAAAGCTCGGATTCTGTGGAGACTAAACACACACACACAGAAACACAAACACAGAGGAGCGAGTGTTTCATGGAGCCGCTGGTTGTTTTTACTGCACAGGTGGACGACAACGATAAGGGAGACGGTGTGTGTGTGTGTGTGTGTGTGTGTGTCTGTGTGTAAGTGTAGAAGGACACAGAGGCTGCAAGTTGTATAATGAAACCGATATTCATCATGGTCACATTAACACACACAGATTATTACTGTACAGTTAAAACTTTTACAACACTGCCCCCTAGTGCTCATTTGTCAGTTGATTTATTCCCTCAGTAAACATTTTACTAATAAGTTTATGATCTCAATCTCTCGTTTCAAGTCTTCTTCAACATAACATTATGTCGATTAAATTATGGTCCAATTAGAGTCAAAGAGACCAGGAAGAGGGGATGAGTTAGGGCGGGGCTACCTCTGATTGACAGGTCACTACAATAGCGGCCTGATAGGTCTTGTCCAGTGTTTGGTTAAAAGAAGGGGTGCATCAGTCCCTACTCTCCGTGCTGTATACTGTTAGGACCTACTGTTCAGTACGCAGATATTTGTTCCTACTTCCTCGCTTCATTCAGTGTGGAAGTGGCGTCATTTGAAGGTAAACAAAAAACATCACAATGTAAATCAAGTAAAAGACAGATGAAATAATAAAAGAACATACAGTGTGGAAAGAACAAGAGACAGAAACATAGAGAATCTAAAGGTAAATAAAGACGCAGACATAAATGTGTAAATCATTCTTTAAATAGAGGGGGAAAGGTTTTATCATCATGCACACATTTGTTACATGTTTGTTCATTAAAGGAGATTTTAGAAGAGGACTTTAACTCGAGATTAAACATTCAATTAATCCATGCTCCTTTGTTTTCATTTGGAGGATCACGTGAAGTGACGTTTTACGGTTAATTTCGCACTGCATTGTGGGTAAAATACAATTCATTTCCTGAAAGGACGCATCCGATCCATACTGCATAAAACCAGGAAGTTAGTATCCATACTGAAATGTTCAGTCTACTGAGGTGGACACAAAACATGACCACTGAATGACCACGAGGGTTCAGACTACTGAAAAGTCCGCACTGCATACTGAACTGTTGCTATCCGGAAAGGGCCAAACTCTGAGGAAATGCTGTTTATGGTTTGTCTCAGAAGTGTCCATATTTGGACAAGTGCGATACCTTCAATCCTGTCCAGCTCCGCCCCCTTGTCAAATATTGTCACTTCTGGTTCCAAAAATAAAGATGAATAAAGGAATTAGTGAAATATTTCTGATTCTAATGTTCATTTTTAAAATTATGGTTCTCAATGTTTGAAATTTTACATAAAAATGAAATTATTTCAGCTTCAACCAGTAAGACTGAACTTGAGATCTAACCCTGCCCCGCTCAGACAAATGTTAAAAACCTGAACAGATGGGCCAAGTTGGCCAAGGCCAACTGGGGCAGACGGAGCTGGACACCGCAAATACTAGAGCAACGACCGACCAACGGCTGACGGTCTCCTTGGTGCGTCAGGGCCTTAAAATGTATGGGCAAGATTGACAGGCGGATTGGTGAAGTCGGACCGTCGTGGGAAAGAGGGAGCTGAGCAGGAAGGCATAACTCACTATTTACCAGGGTTAGGGTTAGACATCTGGATTTATTTGTTTGGCCTGAAATCAGCTGATTGTCCTTAGTATGAACTCTGAACCAGACTCAGGTGTGCAGCAGTTACCTGTTCAGGTGAAGCTGTAAAGAGTTTAACAGATGACACCATGAATCATTCAAGACACAAAAACAGTCGGTAAGAGTTTTTATTTAAACCAGGTCTCAGCTGATTGAAGGATCCATCAGGTGAACAAATACACAAATATATGGGGGGGGGGGGGGGTCCTCCTGCAGACTCCTCCTTCTCCTCACATGTTGGTGCTCATCCTGGTCTGACTGTTGGCTGGAGTCAGCTCCCCCTGACTCCCCTCTCTGGGGGGGGACTGAGGAGAGGAAGAGGAGACAGATGTGTTTGAGTAACATTAAAACCTTTCAACAATAAAAACAGACATATTGTAAAGACTTTTCTATGGAGAGGCAAAAGGCCAAGAATGAAACTGAGAAAGCTATGTACACATAAAGAGAAGGGAGGGCTGGGCCTCCCCAATTCAAGAGTGTACCGTTTATCTTTCGGTGCGGCCAAATAGAGAGCACTAGAAGTAAAACCAGGAGGAGCCTGCAGTGTGTCCTGATCACCTCCTCATGGAGGAGACGAGCAGGAGGAGCCTGCAGTGTGTCCTGATCACCTCCTCATGGAGGAGACGAGCAGGAGGAGCCTGCAGTGTGTCCTGATCACCTCCTCATGGAGGAGACGAGCAGTTTAGTGTTTCAATTTCTTATTTCTATGACCGTAGAATGTTTCATGTTTTCACAAAAAAAAGATCCTCAAGTTATTCTGACAGGAACTGAAAGCTCTGCTTAGTCAAACTGATCACAGTGAACAGTGATAAACAGTGAACAGTGATGAACAGTGATGAACAGTGAACAGTGATGAACAGTGATGAACAGTGATGAACAGTGATGAACAGTGATGAACAGTGATGAACAGTGAACGGTGAACAGTGAAAAACAGTGAACAGTGATGAACAGTGATGAATAGTGATGAATAGTGATAAACAGTGATGAACAGTGATGAACAGTGAACAGTGATGAACAGTGATGAACAGTGATAAACAGTGATAAACAGTGAACAGTGAAAAACAGTGATAAACAGTGATGAACAGTGATGAACAGTGAACAGTGAACAGTGATGAACAGTGATGAACAGTGATGAACAGTGATGAACAGTGATGAACAGTGAACAGTGATGAACAGTGATGAACAGTGATGAACAGTGATGAACAGTGAACAGTGATGAACAGTGAACAGTGATGAACAGTGATAAACAGTGATAAACAGTGAACAGTGATGAACAGTGAACAGTGATAAACAGTGAACAGTGATGAACAGTGATGAACAGTGATGAACAGTGATGAACAGTGAACAGTGATAAACAGTGAACAGTGATGAACAGTGATGAACAGTGAACAGTGATAAACAGTGATAAACAGTGAACAGTGATAAACAGTGATGAACAGTGATGAACAGTGATGAACAGTGAACAGTGATAAACAGTGATGAACAGTGATGAACAGTGATGAACAGTGATGAACAGTAATGAACAGTGAACAGTGATAAACAGTGAACAGTGATAAACAGTGATAAACAGTGAACAGTGATAAACAGTGATGAACAGTGAACAGTGATGAACAGTGATAAACAGTGAACAGTGATGAACAGTGATAAACAGTGAACAGTGATAAACAGTGAACAGTGATGAACAGTGATGAACAGTGAACAGTGATAAACAGTGATAAACAGTGAACAGTGATGAACAGTGATAAACAGTGAACAGTGATGAACAGTGATGAACAGTGAACAGTGATAAACAGTGATGAACAGTGATGAACAGTGATGAACAGTGATGAACAGTGAAAAACAGTGAACAGTGATAAACAGTGATAAACCGTGATAAACAGTGATGAACAGTGAACAGTGATAAACAGTGAACAGTGATAAACAGTGATGAACAGTGATGAACAGTGATGAACAGTGAACAGTGATAAACAGTGATGAACAGTGATGAACAGTGATGAACAGTGATGAACAGTGAACAGTGATAAACAGTGATAAACAGTGAACAGTGATAAACAGTGATGAACAGTGATGAACAGTGATGAACAGTGATGAACAGTGATAAACAGTGATAAACAGTGAACAGTGATAAACAGTGATAAACAGTGAACAGTGATGAACAGTGAACAGTGATAAACAGTGATAAACAGTGATGAACAGTGATGAACAGTGATGAACAGTGATGAACAGTGATAAAACAGTGAACAGTGATGAACAGTGAACAGTGATGAACAGTGATGAACAGTGATAAACAGTGAACAGTGATGAACAGTGATAAACAGTGATAAACAGTGATAAACAGTGATAAACAGTGAACAGTGATGAACAGTGATAAACAGTGATAAACAGTGAACAGTGATGAACAGTGATAAACAGTGAACAGTGATGAACAGTGATGAACAGTGATGAACAGTGATAAACAGTGAACAGTGATGAACAGTGATGAACAGTGATAAACAGTGAACAGTGATAAACAGTGAACAGTGATGAACAGTGATGAACAGTGATAAACAGTGAACAGTGATGAACAGTGATGAACAGTGATAAACAGTGAACAGTGATAAACAGTGAACAGTGATAAACAGTGATAAACAGTGAACAGTGATGAACAGTGATGAACAGTGATAAACAGTGAACAGTGATGAACAGTGATGAACAGTGATGAACAGTGATGAACAGTGATAAACAGTGAACAGTGATAAACAGTGATAAACAGTGATAAACAGTGAACAGTGATGAACAGTGATAAACAGTGAACAGTGATAAACAGTGAACAGTGATAAACAGTGAACAGTGATGAACAGTGATGAACAGTGATAAACAGTGAACAGTGATGAACAGTGATGAACAGTGAACAGTGATGAACAGTGATGAACAGTGATAAACAGTGAACAGTGATAAACAGTGAACAGTGATAAACAGTGATAAACAGTGAACAGTGATGAACAGTGATGAACAGTGATAAACAGTGAACAGTGATGAACAGTGATGAACAGTGATAAACAGTGATGAACAGTGAACAGTGATAAACAGTGATAAACAGTGATAAACAGTGAACAGTGATGAACAGTGATGAACAGTGAACAGTGATAAACAGTGATGAACAGTGATGAACAGTGATAAACAGTGAACAGTGATAAACAGTGAACAGTGATGAACAGTGATAAACAGTGATGAACAGTGATGAACAGTGATAAACAGTGAACAGTGATGAACAGTGAACAGTGATGAACAGTGATAAACAGTGAACAGTGATGAACAGTGAACAGTGATAAACAGTGAACAGTGATGAACAGTGATAAACAGTGAACAGTGATGAACAGTGATGAACAGTGATAAACAGTGAACAGTGATGAACAGTGAACAGTGATGAACAGTGAACAGTGATGAACAGTGATAAACAGTGAACAGTGATGAACAGTGATGAACAGTGATAAACAGTGAACAGTGATGAACAGTGATGAACAGTGATGAACAGTGATAAACAGTGAACAGTGATGAACAGTGATGAACAGTGATGAACAGTGATGAACAGTGAACAGTGATGAACAGTGATGAACAGTGATGAACAGTGATGAACAGTGAACAGTGATGAACAGTGATGAACAGTGATGAACAGTGATGAACAGTGAACAGTGATGAACAGTGATGAACAGTGATGAACAGTGATAAACAGTGAACAGTGATGAACAGTGATGAACAGTGATAAACAGTGAACAGTGATGAACAGTGAACAGTGATAAACAGTGATGAACAGTGATGAACAGTGATGAACAGTGATGAACAGTGATAAACAGTGAACAGTGATGAACAGTGATGAACAGTGATGAACAGTGATGAACAGTGAACAGTGATGAACAGTGATGAACAGTGATGAACAGTGATAAACAGTGAACAGTGATGAACAGTGATGAACAGTGATAAACAGTGAACAGTGATGAACAGTGAACAGTGATAAACAGTGAACAGTGATGAACAGTGATAAACAGTGAACAGTGATAAACAGTGAACAGTGATGAACAGTGATAAACAGTGAACAGTGATAAACAGTGATAAACAGTGATAAACAGTGATAAACAGTGAACAGTGATGAACAGTGATGAACAGTGAAGAACAGTGATGAACAGTGATAAACAGTGAACAGTGATGAACAGTGATGAACAGTGATAAACAGTGAACAGTGATGAACAGTGAACAGTGATAAACAGTGAAC
>CM036553.1:100000-105000 GCA_020745685.1 Tautogolabrus adspersus
CTGCCTGTACCAAAGGGAGCGGAGGAAAAGCTTAGAGGGGACCCCCTGGCCAGTTGTGAGCCAGGGCATCCTGATCCTTTCTTCAGGTGCTTCAGAGGGTTCTCCGGCCAGAAGAGGGCCACAGGCTGCTCCTGGTGGCCCCCTTCTGGCCAGGAAGGACAAGGTTTCCACTACTGATAGGATTGACCTAATGTCCCAGCTGTGGATTTGGCCACTACAGTGCCAAAACCACAGCTGAGGGATTGCTCGATCTCTGTTCGCAGGATTGGGTTAAACGCCAGGGTAATGTCTACCCGCATTCAGTATTAGAACAGTTATCAGCTGTTCTTGGCCTGGTGTTCAGATGTGGACCCTGACCACTGCTGAGGCCAATCCTGCCCTCCCCTGAGGGTTTATGTAGCTGCCATTTCCTTCGACATGTTCAGGTTGAAAACATCACGGTTGGGTGCCACAGGTTGGTGGCCCTTTTTTTGAGGTGAGCGATGAGGCTTCGTCCACCACAAGCTCAGAGAGCACCAGCTTGAAACCTGCTCCTTGTGCTGGACTGTCTATGTTTGCCTCACTTTGAGCACCTAGCAGATGCAGAGCTGCAATGGTTAACAACAAAGACTGCTTTCCTCCTCGCCATCACAACAGCGAAGCAATTGGGGGAAATCCACGCCTTGTCTGTAGCGGTTGTCCCACTGGATTGTGGACTTGATCAACCAGGGTTAGGGTTGTGGTCCTTTTACCAAATTCATCGGCTTCAATGCATGAGGTTTGTAAGTGGGGATTCCTTGTGGCTATGTTGGTATGAGTCATCCAGTGCTTAAAGCACTGCGGTCAGGAAGGATTAAATTAAATAAAACTTGCATTTGTAACTACGGTTCTGTGAATCCTGGATGACGCAAGAGCTTCTAGTCACTCGGAATAATCTTTTCTTCGCGAGGAGATTCTGCTGGAACAGATCCTCTGATGACACCAGACCAGTCGGGGTCACCAGGGGTCACACGGGACTTTGTTGCTTCAAGCACCATCTCTGAAGAACCGAAGTTACACACATTACGTAACTTTTGTTTCCAGTTATCATGTAGTAAACTCTGCCCCCTACCTGCTGGAGATGACATTACGCTGCAGTTCCTGTCTGTCAAACGTGGCGAGAGCACAGAGACCTCCGTACACAGCAACATTACTAGGAGAGAGGAGCTACAGGAACACACAGAGAGAGTCTATAAAACACCAAAGTATTAAATACTCTAACCCCCCTATAATAACCAGGCTAAAGACCTTTAACCCTAACCCCAATAATAATGTTCTCAAACTAACCTGCAGACTGGACTCACCTCAGGACAGTCACAGTGATCAAAGGACGCCTGCAGGAAACATTTAGCAGCTGGTTTATATTTACGAGAGGCCAGCTCCGCCAAGCCTGAAACACACACACACACATAGACATATTGGATCATATGACTGGAGACACACAGCTCCTCTGCAGCTGATCGTGACCCTCACGGAGCTCCTCGCCGTCTTACCTGCTGCACACTTTAACTTGGTGAGCACCGCCTGGTTCTGGCTGTCTCGCTCGCCTCTTTGCTAAACACAAAATTCAGTCATTAGTCAGATCTGAACAGCTTCAGCAGAACAAAGTTTTCTACTCTGAAACTTTACAGATTTAATAATCAATGTATCAAATAATGAAACGATTCCATGATGAGATTTCTGTCCCATCGTAAACACTTCAATCTGAGTATTTATTAAACCGATGCCTTTACGTCAGGAAGGATTTGAAAAGATTTGAAAGGATCTGCCGCCCTGCAGGATGCTCTGAGAGTGACTCACCTCTGCGATCTCAGGTGTAGACTCTGCTTTGTTGACGTAGCTCAGCACATGGGACCAGTTCTGCAGGTAAACACTGACCTGGGGGGGCAGAGGTCAAAGGTCATATATTCTTCATGTCTGCAAGTGAGTCTGAACTTTAAACCATATTCTGTGTTCTACCTGAAACAAACATCAGGTGTTAAAGGTGAGAAATCGCCCACAGAAACAGAACATATAGATACATTTATACAGACATTTAGTGAAGCAGTGATCAACATCATCTCTCCGACTCAACCTGTACCACTCACTTCTGTCACATGACCTGAACTCACCTTGATGACGTTCAGACACATGTTGATGACGTGTTTGGCGCTCGTGCAGTAATCTCGAGCTCTGGAGTAACACTTGAGGGCGTTACTGAGGTCGCCACAGTCCAGGTAGTGATCGCCCAGGTCGTCATGGCCCCTCCTGTAGGGTGGGAGGGTAGACTGTCAATAATCACCTATCTCAGCTCAGACTGTCTCGTCCCTGACTGTCTCGTCCCTGACTGTCTCGTCCCTGCCTGTCTCACCTGATGCTCTCTTTGATGGAGTTGCCCTTGTAGTTCTTCAGGTCCGTGTCCAGTTTCTCCAGTTTCAGCAGAGCCTTCTTACGAGTGGACTCGGCCCAGGCTGAGTCCAGGGGAGGAGGGACGACGCCCCCTTCAGGCACCGTGTCAGGTACACCCTGAGCTTCTCTGTGCACAGAAAACACAGCAACACAGACAGTCAGTGTCAGTGTGTATGTTGTGTTACAGTGTGTGTGTGTGTGTGTTTGTTGTTGTTACAGTGTGTGTGTGTGTGTGTTTGTTGTGTTACAGTGTGTGTGTTTGTTGTGTTACAGTGTGTGTGTGTTTGTTGTGTTACAGTGTGTGTGTGTGTGTGTGTGTGTTTGTTGTGTTACAGTGTGTGTGTGTGTGTTTGTTGTGTTACAGTGTGTGTGTTTGTTGTGTTACAGTGTGTGTGTTTGTTGTGTTACAGTGTGTGTGTTTGTTGTGTTACAGTGTGTGTGTGTGTTTGTTGTGTTACAGTGTGTGTGTGTGTGTGTGTTTGTTGTGTTACAGTGTGTGTGTGTGTGTGTGTGTTTGTTGTGTTACAGTGTGTGTGTGTTTGTTGTGTTACAGTGTGTGTGTGTTTGTTGTGTTACAGTGTGTGTGTGTGTGTTTGTTGTGTTACAGTGTGTGTGTGTGTGTGTGTTTGTTGTGTTACAGTGTGTGTGTGTGTGTGTTTGTTGTGTTACAGTGTGTGTGTGTGTGTGTTTGTTTGTTGTGTTACAGTGTGTGTGTGTTTGTTGTGTTACAGTGTGTGTGTGTTTGTTGTGTTACAGTGTGTGTGTGTGTTTGTTGTGTTACAGTGTGTGTGTGTGTGTGTGTTTGTTGTGTTACAGTGTGTGTGTGTGTGTGTGTGTGTGTGTTTGTTGTGTTACAGTGTGTGTGTGTTTGTTGTGTTACAGTGTGTGTGTGTGTGTGTGTTTGTTGTGTTACAGTGTGTGTGTGTTTGTTGTGTTACAGTGTGTGTGTGTGTGTGTGTTTGTTGTGTTACAGTGTGTGTGTGTTTGTTGTGTTACAGTGTGTGTGTTTGTTGTGTTACAGTGTGTGTGTGTTTGTTGTGTTACAGTGTGTGTGTGTGTGTTTGTTGTGTTACAGTGTGTGTGTGTGTGTGTGTGTTTGTTGTGTTACAGTGTGTGTGTGTGTGTGTGTTTGTTGTGTTACAGTGTGTGTGTGTGTTTGTTGTGTTACAGTGTGTGTGTGTTTGTTGTGTTACAGTGTGTGTGTGTGTGTGTGTGTGTGTTTGTTTGTTGTGTTACAGTGTGTGTGTGTGTTTGTTTGTTGTGTTACAGTGTGTGTGTGTTTGTTTGTTGTGTTACAGTGTGTGTGTGTTTGTTGTGTAACAGTGTGTGTGTTTGTTGTGTTACAGTGTGTGTGTGTGTTTGTTGTGTTACAGTGTGTGTGTGTTTGTTGTGTTACAGTGTGTGTGTGTTTGTTGTGTTACAGTGTGTGTGTGTTTGTTGTGTTACCGTGTGGCCTCAGTCAGTTTGCGGTGGATTTCTTCGTACGTGTCGACGTTAAACGTTCGTTGGACGAAGGTGAGTGCCATCTTCAGAGCCTCCACTCTGAGCTGAGGACAGTGTTCAGCGATGAACTGCAGCCGCTCGATACGCATCAACCCACTGTAACTGGTCGCATACTGCTCTAGGTCCTACACACACACACGCAGGGTAACATAACAAACACACACACACAACAAACACACACACATAATAATCACATTAAAACATGTAAAGACAGTATCAGCGAGTCTGAGTGTTGGTGTGTCAGTGTTGTAGGTGTGTGAGTGTTGGTGTGAGTGTTGTAGGTGTGTGAGTGTTGGTGTGAGTGTTGTAGGTGTGTGAGTGTAGGTGTGTGAGTGTTGGTGTGAGTGTTGTAGGTGTGTGAGTGTAGGTGTGTGAGTGTTGGTGTGAGTGTTGTAGGTGTGTGAGTGTAGGTGTGAGTGTTGTAGGTGTGTGAGTGTAGGTGTGTGAGTGTTGGTGTGAGTGTTGTAGGTGTGTGAGTGTAGGTGTGTGAGTGTTGGTGTGAGTGTTGTAGGTGTGTGAGTGTTGGTGTGAGTGTTGTAGGTGTGTGAGTGTAGGTGTGTGAGTGTTGGTGTGAGTGTTGTAGGTGTGTGAGTGTAGGTGTGAGTGTAGGTGTGTGAGTGTTGTAGGTGTGTGAGTGTTGTAGGTGTGTGAGTGTTGGTGTGAGTGTTGTAGGTGTGTGAGTGTTGGTGTGAGTGTAGGTGTGTGAGTGTTGGTGTGAGTGTTGTAGGTGTGTGAGTGTAGGTGTGTGAGTGTTGGTGTGAGTGTTGTAGGTGTGTGAGTGTTGGTGAGTGAGTGTTGGTGTGAGTGTTGTAGGTGTGTGAGTGTTGGTGTGAGTGTTGTAGGTGTGTGAGTGTAGGTGTGAGTGTAGGTGTGTGAGTGTTGGTGTGAGTGTTGTAGGTGTGTGAGTGTTGGTGTGAGTGTAGGTGTGTGAGTGTTGGTGTGAGTGTTGTAGGTGTGTGAGTGTTGGTGTGAGTGTTGTAGGTGTGTGAGTGTTGGTGTGTGAGTGTTGGTGTGAGTGTAGTAGGTGTGTGAGTGTAGGTGTGAGTGTTGTAGGTGTGTGAGTGTTGGTGTGTGAGTGTTGGTGTGAGTGT
>CM036553.1:110000-125000 GCA_020745685.1 Tautogolabrus adspersus
GCAAATACATTGGATATATCAGATATATTATCCAGCCCGTATATAAACTGTGGAGAAACAGGTGAATAATGCCCATATCAGCCTACATACACCTGTAGGCCTCCACCACCTGTACCTGGGTTATCCTCACCTCTCTTTATCCTGCTAAGTAGCTGACAGGCTGACTCTGCCGCCCCCTACAGATCGTCCTGGAGAGCGACCGGAACCACGATGGTCTGCTGGACTTCCAGGAGTTCTCTCAGTACCTGCAGGCTCACGAGAAGAGACTGTGGCTTATGTTTCACAGCCTGGACCGTAACCATGACGGTGAGGGCGGGGCTAAAGTCTTCATCACTTCCTTTTTAACAGTGATGTGTTTTTATATTAGATATGTATGATATCCTAATGTAGTCTCTGCTCTGTGCTGTAGGTCGGATCGATGTGGGAGAGATTAAACACTTGATGCACAAACTGGGAATAAAAGTGACGACAGAGCAGGCGTCCAGAATACTACAGAGGTACTGAGAGAGAGCGAGAGAGAGAGAGAGATATATATATAGAGAGAGAGAGAATGAAGACTCACATGTTTCATGAAAGGCTCTCTGAAAGAGCAAAGCAGTAACCTTGTTGTGGAAAATTGAAGCAAACGCAGAAGAGCCAAAAACTGCAGTTCCTCCAGTGTCCACTAGAGTCTGTCTCCTGCAGTGAGTCAGTCCTCATAGAGCCCCATGTTAAAATGTCCAACTTTACAGCTGCAGTTCCTCCAGTGTCCACTAGAGTCTGTCTCCTGCAGTGAGTCAGTCCTCATAGAGCCCCATGTTAAAATGTCCAACTTTACAGCTGCAGTTCCTCCAGTGTCCACTAGAGTCTGTCTCCTGCAGTGAGTCAGTCCCCATAGAGCCCCATGTTAAAATGTCCAACTTTACAGCTGCAGTTCTTCCAGTGTCCACTAGAGTCTGTCTCCTGCAGTGAGTCAGTCCTCATAGAGCCCCATGTTAAAATGTCCAACTTTACAGCTGCAGTTCTTCCAGTGTCCACTAGAGTCTGTCTCCTGCAGTGAGTCAGTCCTCATAGAGCCCCATGTTAAAATGTCCAACTTTACAGCTGCAGTTCTTCCAGTGTCCACTAGAGTCTGTCTCCTGCAGTGAGTCAGTCCTCATAGAGCCCCATGTTAAAATGTCCAACTTTACAGCTGCAGTTCCTCCAGTGTCCACTAGAGTCTGTCTCCTGCAATGAGTCAGTCCCCATAGAGCCCCATGTTAAAATGTCCAACTTTACAGCTGCAGTTCTTCCAGTGTCCACTAGAGTCTGTCTCCTGCAGTGAGTCAGTCCTCATAGAGCCCCATGTTAAAATGTCCAACTTTACAGCTGCAGTTCCTCCAGTGTCCACTAGAGTCTGTCTCCTGCAGTGAGTCAGTCCTCATAGAGCTCCATGTTAAAATGTCCAACTTTACAGCTGCAGTTCCTCCAGTGTCCACTAGAGTCTGTCTCCTGCAATGAGTCAGTCCCCATAGAGCCCCATGTTAAAATGTCCAACTTTACAGCTGCAGTTCCTCCAGTGTCCACTAGAGTCTGTCTCCTGCAGTGAGTCAGTCCCCATAGAGCCCCATGTTAAAATGTCCAACTTTACAGCTGCAGTTCTTCCAGTGTCCACTAGAGTCTGTCTCCTGCAGTGAGTCAGTCCTCATAGAGCCCCATGTTAAAATGTCCAACTTTACAGCTGCAGTTCCTCCAGTGTCCACTAGAGTCTGTCTCCTGCAGTGAGTCAGTCCTCATAGAGCTCCATGTTAAAATGTCCAACTTTACAGCTGCAGTTCCTCTAGTGTCCACTAGAGTCTGTCTCCTGCAGTGAGTCAGTCCCCATAGAGCCCCATGTTAAAATGTCCAACTTTACAGCTGCAGTTCCTCCAGTGTCCACTAGAGTCTGTCTCCTGCAGTGAGTCAGTCCCCATAGAGCCCCATGTTAAAATGTCCAACTTTACAGCTGCAGTTCCTCCAGTGTCCACTAGAGGCTTTCTGTCCTAACCCTAACCCAAATTAAGAGATGACATCACTCTGGCCACGCCCCTACAAGCATATAGTCTATGAGCCAAAGTGAGTTGTTAGAAGAATCAGAATCAGAATCGTTTTTTATTGCCAAGTACATTTGCACATACAAGGAAGTTGACTTGGTGTGTTGATGCAAAGCAGTTAACAAAGGAGATAAAACAAATATAGCGAGAACTTAAATAAAATGAAATAAAAAGTATGGATAGTTCACACACAGAGGCGATAAAAAACACAGCTCTTCTGTTCTCCCATTGCCTCTTTCAGTATGGACCGAGACGGGACCATGACCATCGACTGGATCGAATGGCGCGATCACTTCCTGTTTAACCCTTTCCACAACATGGAGGAGATTGTTCACTACTGGAAACACTCTCATGTAAGTCACATGATACACCTGAGGTCAGGTCACAGTGATGACATCATGAAAACATCTTCTACTGTTCTTACAGATGTTTGATATCGGGGAACACCTGACCGTACCTGATGAGTTCTCAGAGAAGGAGCGACGTTCCGGTCTGGTGTGGAGACAGCTGGTTGCCGGGGCGATGGCGGGCGCTGTTTCACGAACAGGAACTGCTCCTCTGGACCGCCTCAAAGTCTTCCTGCAGGTCAGTCAATATACATCACCAGATGCACAAATATCAAAATTAAACGTACAGTATCTAAAATCCGCCGCTAGGGGGCTCTCAATCAAAACAATAACAAAAGATGACGTCAAGGCTCGCGGGGGATCATGGGAGTAAAAACGAACGAACTCTGTGTTGAATCAATACGAACGGGCGAAACCGACCTGAGAAAGACAATATGTGTACTGACGATGTCTCCAAGTATAATTTACATGACGTTTTTATCACAGCAGCACATACAGCGACAGAACGGCAGCTTTCAGTAGCAGCTAGCGCTAGCTTATGCAGCGGTCTTTGATGTAACATTCGGTGTTTCCTTGACAACCATCAACATTTCCTGTCTGTCATGGCGGCTCATCATGGCGGCCGCCTACAAGACACGTCCCGTTACAACTATAAAATTACGGATTTCTCTGGCTTTGATAACTTTTGGAAATATTTGAGGTGATGTAAGTACTGAACTAAAACATATATATAACATGCGTTTAGTCCATTTTTAATTGAAGTTAGATATTTTAATGTAAACATTAGCATGAAATGCTACGTACTGTACCTTTAATGAACTGTGATGGTACCAACATTTAATATCATGTAAACATGTGAATTGTATTTTTAGGCCACGCCCCCTAATACTACATCACTTTAAGCCGTAATATAATGTAAACAGGTGAGTTATATTAAAGGCCACACCCCCTTATTCTAAATCATTGTACCAGGCTGTACATTTTTTTTATTTCTGCTGTAAAGTTGGAAATTTTAACATGGGGCTCTATGGGGACTGACTCACTGCAGGAGACAGACTCTAGTGGACACTGGAGGAACTGCAGCTGTAAAGTTGGACATTTTAACATGGGGCTCTATGGGGACTGACTCACTGCAGGAGACAGACTCTAGTGGACACTGGAGGAACTGCAGCTGTAAAGTTGGACATTTTAACATGGGGCTCTATGGGGACTGACTCACTGCAGGAGACAGACTCTAGTGGACACTGGAGGAACTGCAGCTGTAAAGTTGGACATTTTAACATGGGGCTCTATGGGGACTGACTCACTGCAGGAGACAGACTCTAGTGGACACTGGAGGAACTGCAGCTGTAAAGTTGGACATTTTAACATGGGGCTCTATGAGGACTGACTCACTGCAGGAGACAGACTCTAGTGGACACTAGAGGAACTGCAGCTGTAAAGTTGGACATTTTAACATGGGGCTCTATGGGGACTGACTCACTGCAGGAGACAGACTCTAGTGGACACTGGAGGAACTGCAGCTGTAAAGTTGGACATTTTAACATGGGGCTCTATGAGGACTGACTCACTGCAGGAGACAGACTCTAGTGGACACTGGAGGAACTGCAGCTGTAAAGTTGGACATTTTAACATGGGGCTCTATGGGGACTGACTCACTGCAGGAGACAGACTCTAGTGGACACTGGAGGAACTGCAGCTGTAAAGTTGGACATTTTAACATGGGGCTCTATGGGGACTGACTCACTGCAGGAGACAGACTCTAGTGGACACTAGAGGAACTGCAGCTGTAAAGTTGGACATTTTAACATGGGGCTCTATGGGGACTGACTCACTGCAGGAGACAGACTCTAGTGGACACTAGAGGAACTGCAGCTGTAAAGTTGGACATTTTAACATGGGGCTCTATGGGGACTGACTCACTGCAGGAGACAGACTCTAGTGGACACTGGAGGAACTGCAGCTGTAAAGTTGGACATTTTAACATGGGGCTCTATGGGGACTGACTCACTGCAGGAGACAGACTCTAGTGGACACTGGAGGAACTGCAGCTGTAAAGTTGGACATTTTAACATGGGGCTCTATGGGGACTGACTCACTGCAGGAGACAGACTCTAGTGGACACTGGAGGAACTGCAGCTGTAAAGTTGGACATTTTAACATGGGGCTCTATGGGGACTGACTCACTGCAGGAGACAGACTCTAATGGACACTGGAGGAACTGCAGCTGTAAAGTTGGACATTTTAACATGGAGCTCTATGAGGACTGACTCACTGCAGGAGACAGACTCTAGTGGACACTGGAGGAACTGCAGGTTTTGGTAGTTAGGTGAGATTTTTATTTTATTAGAGGTCAGGTCTAAATGTTGCTTATTAAACCGCTGTAAATCTCAGAATTTTAAGATGTTTTAAATTGCCACAATTCCATGTAAATCAAATGGCGAATGGCAAATAATGGCCCTCAGGCCTGCCATACAAGTTATTTGAAATTCAAATCTGTCAACAGTAACAATATAAACTGACACTCAGTGTGTGTGTGTGTGTGTGTGTGTGTGTGTGTGTGTGTGTGTGTGTGTGTCTGTATGCAGGTGCACGGCTCGTCATCTCGGGGGGTTAGCCTGTGGTCAGGTCTGAGGGGGATGGTAAGGGAGGGGGGCGTGGCCTCACTGTGGAGAGGAAACGGCATCAACGTCCTCAAGATTGCTCCTGAGTCCGCCATCAAGTTTATGGCCTATGAACAGGTGGATTAATTAATCAATGAATCAACCGACCAATCAACCAATCATTTATCCTCTACTGTTTTCCTCATGTCGTAATCCCTCTCTCCTTCTCTCTCCTCTCTGCTCCTCCTTCTCTCTGCTTCTCCTCCTCCTTCTCTCTGCTCCTCCTCCTCTCTTCCTCCTCCTCTCTTCCTCCTCTCCTCGTCCTGTCTCCTCTCTCTGCGCCTCTTCCTCTGCCCTCCTCTCCTCCTGTAGATAAAGTATGTGATTCGGGGCAGTAAAGAAGGAGCTAGTTTGAGGGTTCAGGAAAGGTTCATCGCTGGTTCTCTGGCAGGAGCGACGGCTCAGACCATCATCTACCCCATGGAGGTCAGTGTCTGTTTAAAGGTTCATGTTAACATAGACGTCAAAGGTCAGGTTCATCATTTCTTCTTCCTCAGGTGCTGAAGACTCGGCTGACTCTGAGGACGACCGGTCAATACTTGGGTATGTCTGATTGTGCTCGTCAGATCCTGAGGACGGAGGGAGTGCGAGCGTTTTACAGAGGATACCTGCCCAATACTCTGGGCATCATCCCGTACGCCGGCATTGACCTGGCTGTGTACGAGGTAAGTTTCTCACCTATTTAAAACTCTCTCACCTGTTTTAAACTCTCTCACCTGTTCAAAACTCCCTCGATGTCCTCTTGGTGTCAGACTCTGAAGAACGCCTGGCTGCAGAGGTTCTGCATGGACTCTGCTGATCCTGGCGTTTTGGTTCTTCTTGGTTGTGGGACGGTCTCCAGCACGTGTGGTCAGCTGGCGTCGTATCCGCTCGCTCTCATCAGGACACGCATGCAGGCACAAGGTGAGACAAATATACTCTCAACCTACTGAACATGAACAATAAACCATAAACTGATAAATAAATATTTCTCTTGATGGTCAGCAAACTCTGACGGGGAACCCAAGCTGAGCATGCTGGGACAGTTCAGACACATCGTGTCTCAGGACGGCATCCTCGGACTCTACCGTGGAATCACCCCCAACTTCCTCAAAGTCATCCCCGCTGTCAGCATCTCCTACGTCGTCTACGAACACATGAAGAAAGTGCTGGGGGTGGGACACTGAGGAGAGGAGAGGAGATGCAGACACTCCTCAGACCTTTGGATGAGTAAACGTAACAGCTGCTTCTTGTTGTGATGTTTGAAAATGATAGATGAAAAAATTTAAGATAAAAAGTGATGTAGAGATACTCCGTTGAACTCACCTGTAACACCACGAAACACCAGGTACACCAGGTAACACCTTATACACCAGGTAACAGCTGTAACACCAGGTATCACCTTAGACATCAGTTTACACCAGGTAACACCTGTAACAGATAACACCTTTAGCACAAGGTAACACCTTTAACACCAGGTAACACCTGTACACTAGGTAATACTAGGTATCACCTTTAACTCCAGGTAACACCTGTAACAACAGTTTAAACCAGGTACCACCTGTGACAACAGTTGAAACCAGGTACCACCTATAAAACCTTTAACAACAGGTAACACCTGTAACACCAGGTAACCATTGTACACCATGTAACACCTGTACACCAGTTACGTTACACCAGGTAATACCAGGTAAACCAGTAACATCAGGTATCAACTTTAACACCAGGTAACACCAGGTAACTTATGTAACACCAGATAACACAAGTACACCAGGTATCACCAGTAACACCAGGTATCACCTGTAACACCAGGTAACACCTGTAACACCTGGTAACAACTTTAACACCAGGTAACACCTGAAACACCAGTTATACCTGTAACACCAGATAACACAAGTACACAAGGTAACACCAGGTATCACCTGTTACACCAGGTAACATCTGTAACACCAGGTAACACCTGTAACACCAGGTAACAACTGTAACATCAGGTTAGATCAGGTTACACCAGGTAACACATGTTACACCAGGTAAGAGCTGTAACACCAGTAACACCTGTTACACCAGGTAAACCCTTTAACTTCAGGTTACACCAGGTAACACCTGTAAATTCAGGTTACACCAGGTAACACCTGCAACACCTGGTAACAACTTTAACACCAGTAACACCTGTTACACCAGGTAAAACCTGTAAATTCAGGTTACACCAGGTAACACATGTACACCTGTTACACCAGGTAACACAAGTACACCAGGTAATACCAGGTAAAACCTGGTAATGCCAGGTAACACCAGGTTACACCAGGTAACACTTGTAACTTCAAGTTACACCAGGTAACACCTGTTACACCAGGTAAGAGCTGTAACACCAGGTTACACCTGAAACACCAGGTAACACCTGTAACACCAGATAACACAAGTACACCAGGTAACACCTGTTACACCAGGTAAGAGCTGTAACACCAGGTTACACCAGGTAACACCTGTTACACCAGGTAAGAGCTGTTACACCAGGTTACACCAGGTAAGAGCTGTAACACCTGTTACACCAGGTAAGAGCTGTAACATCAGGTTACACCAGGTAACACCTGTTACACCAGGTAAGAGCTGTAACACCTGTTACACCAGGTAACACCTGAAACACGTTATTTCATGTCTTTATTCATAGAATTATATTTTTCAAATGCTTTTTAGATGAACGGGCTTCCCTTCATTTAACCTTTGGCCCACAGGGGGCGCTAGCTGTTTTTCTCTCCTGATTTCAAGTTTGACACGTTTAATCTATTTATTCGATGATTTCATTTGTACAGAAGCCCAAAGCAGACACATTTTATTTCGCTCCATCTTTCTGCAATTAGATCTCAGCTCATTGATCTCGCCGTTTCGAGACGTTAACGCTGGTTTCCTTTGATCTCGCCAATCTCTAAGAATCTGGAGGAACAGGCGCTCGTTATCCGGAAGTAACGAGATCATACAATCTCCAGAACTACAAACAAAGTTGACTTGTTATGTTTGGAATATGGAGTACATTAATGCATGTCTGCTCAGGGCTTGTGTCCATTCATTTAACAGTAAATATTAAGTCAGACCTGACTGTATGATCACAGATAAACTGATCAGCTGTAAACCAAACCTCTGAGAGAAAACTGCAGATTTACGGAGCCATGAACGCATCATGCTGCTGTCGTCTTTAAAATCAGAGGATTCTAAAAAAGCATCATCTTATTTTTCACCTTTTTTAAACCGTGTTCGCTGCAGATTTAAAAACAGAATGAGTTTGAATTGAAACTCTGAATGTCATTATTTTCATAAAACTAAAAAACATCATATATATTATTAATATGAACAAACATATATTATTATGCTGTTCTTTGTACCTGACGTGTTGCTGCTTGTTTCTGTGCAGGTTTAAAGTTTTTATATTTATAAAGCATGAGTGCATGTTTACCTGTATGGAAAGCCAAAAGGGACATTATTCAACAATATGTCATCTTTTAATGATATAAAGATGTTCTGATTACTAAATCCATTCAAATCCGTTTTTACTCAGCTCTTAGATTTCATGGATTTAAATCCTGGATGTGTATATCTCTTCTCATATTCTAAGTGCTTATTCACTTTGTATTTAATATTATATAGTTTTATTTGCTAATATTGTGTGTTTGATGACCTGCTGCTTTAACGCCACATTTTCCCAGTTTGGGATCAATAAAGTAAATCTATCTATGAGTTATACTTAAATATATATATTTATATTTCTGAGCCTTTAAGAAGCTCAGTGTTGATTTGACGTCAGATTCTATCTTTGACATTAGAAGGTTGACTTCCATTTATTTATTTATTGTGATGTAGAGACACAAACAGTCCGAAAAATAGAGTTTCAAAGTTTGGTGACAAACGTCTGTGATTAATGTCCCTCTTGGCTTACCGTACATCAGCCTGCGGACACAAACTCTATTTTATAAAACTGTGTGTGTGTGCTTGTTTGTGTGAGTGTGTGTGTGTGTGTGTGTGTGTGTGTGTGTGTCTCTATTTGTGTGTGTGTGTGTGTGTGTGTCTCTCTATTTGTGTGTGTGTGCGTGTGTGCGTGTGTCTCTATTTGTGTGTGTGTGTGTGTGTGTGTGTGTGTGTGTGTGTGTGTGTCTCTCTATTTGTGTGTGTGTGTGTGTGTGTGTCTCTATTTGTGTGTGTGTGTGTGTGTGTGTGTGTGTCTCTATTTGTGTGTGTGTGTGTGTGTGTGTGTGTGTTCTCTCTGACGGGATGATTGATGACGGGTTTTTAAGAACTCTGTTTGATTTCTTGGTTCTTTTTAAAAACTCTTTGTAAACAACGACTCGTCCAGAAATAATTCAATGAATGATGAACTTTAAACGGCGTGCTGAGTGATGTCGTGCTGCGTTCAGGAGCTCAGCGTTGCTTATTTGTGTGTTTACAAGTTTGACTAATGCTGCATTAAAGTGCTTTACATGTCAAAAAATATGTTTGGCTGTGTTTTGTTTAGAGTTCAGACATCCAGCAGGTGGCGCTGTCATCAGAGAAAAGTCTCCAATCGTTCACTCTGTGCTTATTTGACTGATTTCTACACTTTGTTCTCTGGTCACTTTTTAATAAAGTTTAGTTTTGACTTTCTCATGAGAGATAAACGTCACTAACGGTTTTCTAACTCTATCATGCGTAAAAACAAAGAAGGAAGACGACCCAATGACAGAAAACTAAAACAATAAGGGCCTTATTTGGCACGTACTGACAGGAACACAGGAGTGGGCGGGGCCTCCTGCAGGGCCTGCTCTATAGCAACCAGGAGTCAACCAGACCGCTGAGAACCAGGGGTTTGGAAGAAGTACAGAAACACGGGCGGGTAGAAGAAGTACAGAAACACGGGCGGTAGAAGAAGTACAGAAACACGGGCGGTAGAAGAAGTACAGAAACACGGGCGGTAGAAGAAGTACAGAAACACGGGCGGTAGAAGAAGTACAGAAACACGGGCGGTAGAAGAAGTACAGAAACACGGGCGGTAGAAGAAGTACAGAAACACGGGCGGTAGAAGAAGTACAGAAACACGGGCGGTAGAAGAAGTACAGAAACACGGGCGGTAGAAGAAGTACAGAAACACGGGCGGTAGAAGAAGTACAGAAACACGGGCCGGTAGAAGAAGTACAGAAACACGGGCCGGTAGAAGAAGTACAGAAACACGGCCCGGTAGAAGAAGTACAGAAACACGGCCGGTAGAAGAAGTACAGAAACACGGGCCGGTAGAAGAAGTACAGAAACACGGGCCGGTAGAAGAAGTACAGAAACACGGGCCGGTAGAAGAAGTACAGAAACACGGGCCGGTAGAAGAAGTACAGAAACACGGGCCGGTAGAAGAAGTACAGAAACACGGGCCGGTAGAAGAAGTACAGAAACACGGCCGGTAGAAGAAGTACAGAAACACGGGCCGGTAGAAGAAGTACAGAAACACGGGCCGGTAGAAGAAGTACAGAAACACGGGCCGGTAGAAGAAGTACAGAAACACGGGCCGGTAGAAGAAGTACAGAAACACGGGCGGTAGAAGAAGTACAGAAACACGGGCGGTAGAAGAAGTACAGAAACACGGGCGGTAGAAGAAGTACAGAAACACGGGCCGGTAGAAGAAGTACAGAAACACGGGCGGTAGAAGAAGTACAGAAACACGGGCGGTAGAAGAAGTACAGAAACACGGGCGGTAGAAGAAGTACAGAAACACGGCCCGGTAGAAGAAGTACAGAAACACGGGCCGGTAGAAGAAGTACAGAAACACGGGCGGTAGAAGAAGTACAGAAACACGGCCCGGTAGAAGAAGTACAGAAACACGGGCGGTAGAAGAAGTACAGAAACACGGGCCGGTAGAAGAAGTACAGAAACACGGGCCGGTAGAAGAAGTACAGAAACACGGGCCGGTAGAAGAAGTACAGAAACACGGGCCGGTAGAAGAAGTACAGAAACACGGGCCGGTAGAAGAAGTACAGAAACACGGGCCGGTAGAAGAAGTACAGAAACACGGGCCGGTAGAAGAAGTACAGAAACACGGGCGGTAGAAGAAGTACAGAAACACGGGCCGGTAGAAGAAGTACAGAAACACGGGCGGTAGAAGAAGTACAGAAACACGGGCGGTAGAAGAAGTACAGAAACACGGGCCGGTAGAAGAAGTACAGAAACACGGGCCGGTAGAAGAAGTACAGAAACACGGGCGGTAGAAGAAGTACAGAAACACGGGCCGGTAGAAGAAGTACAGAAACACGGGCGGTAGAAGAAGTACAGAAACACGGGCGGTAGAAGAAGTACAGAAACACGGGCGGTAGAAGAAGTACAGAAACACGGGCCGGTAGAAGAAGTACAGAAACACGGGCCGGTAGAAGAAGTACAGAAACACGGGCGGTAGAAGAAGTACAGAAACACGGGCGGTAGAAGAAGTACAGAAACACGGGCCGGTAGAAGAAGTACAGAAACACGGGCCGGTAGAAGAAGTACAGAAACACGGCCGGTAGAAGAAGTACAGAAACACGGCCCGGTAGAAGAAGTACAGAAACACGGCCGGTAGAAGAAGTAAACGTTTAAAACCTACTGAAACACAGAAGAAAAGGGTGAGGGCGATCAAAGGAGAGGGAATACAGGTGCTCAGTGATCTGTGTGTGTGTGTCGTCAGTTCAGCCAACAGTAAATATATGAATATAGAATATATTCTGATCTCTGTATCCGTGCTCTGATGTTCTCTGGAAAGTTTCGTTGTTCTGACAACTGAAATTAATTTTATAACAAACAGAGTCAAACATAAAACCTAAACCCTAACCCACACACACACCTGTATGAGTTTAACCCTAACCCATGAAGCCCGATATACATATATATGTGTATATATGTATATATATGTATTAACCCAACCCAGAGCTATAGAGATACTAAGAGTTGCGACACTCTATGATGTCGCCGCCGGGGCAGTCACGTGGTTCATGTAAGCCCTAATAGTTCCAAACACACGCTGGCTGTCATGTTCTTCTATAGGACAGACAGCAGCGATTGCGTTATTGAACGGTAAATATTATAAAAACACACACCCAAGTACTTTTTCAGCTGTTATTGCATTATTGCAAATGTCAGTTTTGCATTTGGAGAGTCAGGGTGACAACGAAAAGCTGTGTATTACTTAGATAAGTTTTACATTTTTAGAGGGAAAAGCTTAGTGTTCATGTTTAACTTTTCTTTTCCATATCATTCATCTGATGATAGACGCCTCGTGATTTTCATTTTAGCGCAACTGGGCTGTATTATTGATTCCCCTGATTTTGCTCATAAATTCCGATTCAGCCGTTAGCTTACCTCCGTGGTAGCGCTAAGAGGTCTGCCGTGGTCCGTTCAGCATTCGTCTAGCAGCTAGCATACTTCTTCTGATGAAAGCGGCCACCCCCAGGAGGACCACAACGTGAAACATGATCATGTTAAGACTAAGAATATCATTTTAAGATTAAACTATACACACATTATCAAAACTATTACAGAATGAAAACTCATTGAGGCTTGTATGTTTGGGTCTATAGGTAAGTGCAGTGCTATTAAGATTTAACTCAACCCAAGTAACTTCAGCAATTAACTATTATTTAATAACTACTATTTCACATTCAGAAGTATATGTTGGTTCTGTTATTTCTTGTATAGTTGTATAGATTATTATTGTTTATAGTTTGCACTGTGTATATACACATTGTATATATTTTGCTTTCTATTTATGTTCAGAGTGTTTCTCTTTCTTCTTTTTTTTGTGGACCCACTGCTGCTGTGACAAAATCATTTCCCAGTCTGGGATCAATAAAGTCATTCTATTCTAACAAAACACTTGTAACTTCTGTTACAGCTATTGAGACATCAATGTAAGGATGGCTGATACAAATGAAGGTTTGCAAATGAAGTATTTTTTATTAAACAATGACAGACAACAAGAATGTGTGCTTGTGTTTGTGCGTGTGTTTGAGAAAGAAGAACAATTATGAGAACAAAAATAGACGGGGGAATATCCATTTCCAATAGATGAATGTCACTATAGGAGTGTAGTGTTCCCTTAAATGACAATAGGTGCAAATCTAAGGCAGCATACACATATGACAGCAAGAATACCTTGTTATTGTTACAGAGATTGAGGGAGAAATTGAGGTGGAGATCGAAGGGAATGAAAGGGACATAACAGACAGAGAGAGTGAAACAGAAAAGGATTTATTTGGCATTAAGAAAAAAACACAATTTGATTCATCAAAAGTTTAAAAAAATCTTCAACACAGACAAAATTCGAGCACTTGGGCATTCAAAAAAAGGGGGGATATGGAGGGGCAAAGAAACCGTGAAAAAAGCAATTGGAATTAGGTTCTGTTGTGGCACTACAGGATATAAAACCCTCCAAGCCATGAATATGCCTCTGCCCGACATCAGGACCATTCAGAGGAGGATGCAGCATGTCAAAATGGAGCCAGGAGTGTTGGGGGAGGTGTTTGATATGCTGAGACAAAGGCTGCATGGACCTTGGTGCTCTGAGGGAGACAGAAAGCAGAGGTGAGGTCAGATATGCTAGATTTATCTGATACTGGCTCTTCTAGAATTAAAATAAGAGCTAGTAAACTCACAATGAAAGAAAGCGAACACATGTAAACTCCACATCAGGGAAAGGCAAACCTTCACTCCAGAGAGGCCAGGTGGGTCAAGAGAACAGTGAGAATGAGAGTGTTTCAAAAACTGTACATTGACAGTATTGGTGTCTTTAAAATAATGCAATAATAGATAGTTGCATTCATTACAGTCACTCTGTAGAAGTAGTAGGTTTTATGACCATCCAGGTGGATGTCAGCAAAAACACATAACAACAGTATACAGTATAATAAACTTACAAATGTGAAGAAAGCCTGTGAAGTCCACACCAATTAAAGGCACATCCCTGGGGGACAGGGCAGCCTTAAAGAGAAAGAGTTTGACAGACAAAAAAGTGAGTGGTACACACCAATTGCATTATAACAGGACTAATGACAGAAAGAGAGAGAGGCAGGAATGTTAATTTCACTAGTGTTATTTCTCTGGTTACCTACCAATGTTAAAATCATCCGTTTCTGCAAAGCAATGTTTCACTAATTGAAATTCCTGCCATTCCTAATTATATAACCCTCGCTCAAATCACGAGTCACAGACAATGCCTTGACATGCCCTGATCACGAGCTCATTAAACAGATAGAATATACTGTATATCACACACAAAATCGACTAACGAACGATGGCTAACACGGTCAGGTTCAGCGGATAAAAGCCACAATAAATTAAAACTCCTTGACAATACATCTAAATCCTGCTTGTTAGTTACCCAACATCATTAATATAAAAGTTGCTAGCGATTCATTACCGGACTCTTACTTTACCTTCACAGCTGGCGAAATCGCGCTAGCTAACTAGCTAGCACACAATGCTTGAAAATTGGTTGCAACAACCAAGATAAAATATAGATAATTACGCTGTGCATATACAAATGAAGACCAGTGTAAGCATCACAAAGGGCCTCTGATGCAATATAGACAGTTGACAATTCAAAAGAGGTCGATATTTCAGCAACTTACCTCTGGAACTATTCGACGCGCTGCAATGTAAGTGAACGAGGTCCAACGCCGAAATGACAAAGTTTGGAACTAATCCGAGCTCCATACCCCGGAAGTAGGCGGTACAAAGCGCCGCCATTTTTTACAACGAAGGTCTATGGGAGTGTCGCCACTCTGTTATTATCTATCTCTCTGACCCAACCAAAAGACTTCCAAACTGTGCGTAAAGTTCATAGCGGTGCACTCTCACATCCCGCCTCCATACACCTGAGCTCAATTAAAAGGCTCCACCACACCTTCAGATTACGTCACTCGTTCAGATGTCAATCGTGTTAATCACCAGAGAATAATTAAGAATTTCATACGCACCTTTATAATC
>CM036553.1:130000-135805 GCA_020745685.1 Tautogolabrus adspersus
TCGGTGCCTTGCTCAAGGGCACCTCGGCAGTGCTCGAGAAGTGGTCTGTGTGTGTGTGTGTGTGTGTGTGTGTGTGTGTGTGTCTGAAAGGGGCCTCTTTCAAGTAACGGTGGGTTAATATGAACTCAGTCTCTCTCCTCAGGTGTGGGAGGAGCCTCGTCCAGGTAAAGGTGTGTTAATACAAACTGAAATACCTGTGTTTCTCTTTTCTCCTTAGGTGTGGAGGGGGGCGTTCCTCCTCGCTGACTTTATCCTCTCTGACCCGCTCCTCTTCACAGGAAGTACCGTCCTGGACCTGGGGGCGGGAACAGGATTAACGAGCATCGTCATGGCCACCACCGCCAAAACCGTCTACTGCACAGGTACGTTTATAAATCTATTCAAACAAGTTTTGAACATTTCTTAAAATTGTTTTTTGAAAAAAAGAAACTTTGATGATGAAGTAAATGTTTGAGTGAAACCAAGGATCATATAAACTGCCAGCAGAATTCACCTGTTCTTCATTTACAGGTAACAAACTCAGGTGTGACCATAAAAACTGTCTGACATGAAAGGGTTTGATTTTTGATTGACAGATGTCGGAGACGACCTTCTGAGCATGTGTGAGAGAAACGTGACGTTAAACAGACACCTGGTGGAGCCTACAGGTGAGGTTCATTAATATGGTATAATAATAATAATAATATCAACATCACATCCTCTTTCTACTTTATTCTGAAGGAGGCGAGGTGAGAGTGAGACGACTGGATTGGCTCCAAACAGACCTCTGTACAGGTAACACACACACACCTCCTCCTCCTCCCTCTCCTCCCTCACCTCCTCTCTCTCTCTGTCTCTCCTCCCTCTCCTCCCTCACCTCCTCTCTCTCTCTGTCTCTCCTCCCTCTCCTCCCTCACCTCCTCTCTCTCTCTGTCTCTCCTCCCTCTCCTCCTCCTCACCTCCTCTCTCTCACTGTCTCTCCTCCCTCTCCTCCTCCTCACCTCCTCTCTCTCTCTGTCTCTCCTCCCTCTCCTCCTCCCTCACCTCCTCTCTCTCTCTGTCTCTCCTCCCTCTCCTCCTCCCTCACCTCCTCTCTCTCTGTCTCTCCTCCCTCTCCTCCCTCACCTCCTCTCTCTCTCTGTCTCTCCTCCCTCTCCTCCTCCTCACCTCCTCTCTCTCTCTGTCTCTCCTCCCTCTCCTCCTCCTCACCTCCTCTCTCTCTCTGTCTCTCCTCCCTCTCCTCCTCCTCACCTCCTCTCTCTCTCTGTCTCTCCTCCCTCTCCTCCTCCCTCACCTCCTCTCTCTCTCTGTCTCTCCTCCCTCTCCTCCTCCCTCACCTCCTCTCTCTCTCTGTCTCTCCTCCTCCCTCACCTCCTCTCTCTCTGTCTCTCCTCCCTCTCCTCCTCCCTCACCTCCTCTCTCTCTCTGTCTCTCCTCCCTCTCCTCCTCCCTCACCTCCTCTCTCTCACTGTCTCTCCTCCCTCTCCTCCTCCTCACCTCCTCTCTCTCTCTGTCTCTCCTCCCTCTCTTCCTCCCTCACCTCCTCTCTCTCTCTGTCTCTCCTCCTCCCTCACCTCCTCTCTCTCTCTGTCTCTCCTCCCTCTCCTCCTCCCTCACCTCCTCTCTCTCTCTGTCTCTCCTCCCTCTCCTCCTCCTCACCTCCTCTCTCTCTCTGTCTCTCCTCCCTCTCCTCCTCCTCACCTCCTCTCTCTCTCTGTCTCTCCTCCCTCTCCTCCTCCTCACCTCCTCTCTCTCTCTGTCTCTCCTCCCTCTCCTCCTCCCTCACCTCCTCTCTCTCTCTGTCTCTCCTCCCTCTCCTCCTCCCTCACCTCCTCTCTCTCTCTGTCTCTCCTCCCTCTCCTCCTCCTCACCTCCTCTCTCTCGCTCTCTCCTCCCTCTCCTCCTCCCTCACCTCCTCTCTCTCGCTGTTTCTCCTCCCTCTCCTCCTCCTCACCTCCTCTCTCTCGCTCTCTCCTCCCTCTCCTCCTCCCTCACCTCCTCTTTCTCGCTGTCTCTGTCTCTCCTCCTCCCTCACCTCCTCTCTCTCTCTGTCTCTCCTACTCACCTCCTTTCTCTCTGTTCTCTCCTCCTCCTCACCTCCTCTCTCTCTGTCTCTCCTCCTCACCTCCTCTCTCTCTCGCTCTCTCCTCCCTCTCCTCCTCCCTCACCTCCTCTCTCTCGCTGTCTCTCCTCCCTCTTCTCCTCCCTCACCTCCTCTCTCTCGCTGTCTCTCTGTCTCTCCTCCTCCCTCACCTCCTCTCTCTCTCTGTCTCTCCTCCTCCCTCACCTCCTCTCTCTCTCTGTCTCTCCTCCCTCTCCTCCTCCCTCACCTCCTCACCTCCTCTCTCTCTGTCTCTCCTCCTCACCTCCTCTCTCTCTGTCTCTCCTCCCTCTCCTCCTCCCTCACCTCCTCACCTCCTCTCTCTCTGTCTCTCCTCCTCACCTCCTCTCTCTCTGTCTCTCCTCCTCACCTCCTCTCTCTCTGTCTCTCCTCCTCACCTCCTCTCTCTCTGTCTCTCCTCCTCACCTCCTCTCTCTCTGTCTCTCCTCCTCACCTCCTCTCTCTCTGTCTCTCCTCCTCCCTCACCTCCTCTCTCTCTCTGTCTCTCCTCCCTCTCCTCCTCCCTCACCTCCTCACCTCCTCTCTCTCTGTCTCTCCTCCTCACCTCCTCTCTCTCTGTCTCTCCTCCTCACCTCTTCTCTCTCTGTCTCTCCTCCTCACCTCCTCTCTCTCTGTCTCTCCTCCTCACCTCCTCTCTCTCTGTCTCTCCTCCTCACGTCCTTTCTCCATGTTGCAGACGGTGAGGAGGAGTTCAGCTGGACGGAGGACGAGGTGTCTCACCTGTACGATGACACACGCTTCATTATGGCTGCTGACGGTGAGAGACAACGACAACGATAACGATAGAGCTGCGTCTCTACAGGACGATCAAAAGTTTATTTAAGATGATAGAAGCCGTAATAAAACATCCAGTGACACACACACACACACACACACACACACACACTCACACAAACATACACAGGTATGATTCACAGTGATGTGTGTGTGTGTGTGTGTGTGCGTGTGCGCGTGTGTGTTCAGTGTGCTATGATGATGATCTGACAGACGGACTCTTCAGGACTCTCTACAGACTCTGCAGCACCTTCAACCACCCCTGCACCATCTTCATCTCCATGGAGAAAAGGTAACAACAGATCTCACCTGTGTTCAGATCTCACCTGTGTTCAGATCTCACCTGTGTTTAGATCTCACCTGTGTTCAGATCTCACCTGTATTCAGATCTCACCTGTGTTCAGATCTCACCTGTGTTCAGATCTCACCTGTGTTCAGATCTCACCTGTATTCAGATCTCACCTGTGTTTAGATCTCACCTGTGTTCAGATCTCACCTGTGTTTAGATCTCACCTGTGTTTAGATCTCACCTGTGTTCTTGAACAGTTTGGACTACAAACACCTGTAAGCCTGCCTTGAAAGCTGTTTGTGGTTGGTCTGACAGATGCGTAGATTGTGGCTGCTGTGTTGGTTGGACCTTCAGATGGTTAACACGGTTGTGATCACAACGAGCGCAGCTTTGAAACGATGTAGCGAGTTACACACACACAGTGATGTACACAATCGTGCGTTTAGAAACACACACCTCGTGCACGGCAGGGGGCTGTGAGCGGGCCGTCGGATCTCTAGGTAAGACTCACTGATCACTTCACCCGCTGACACATGGACGTCTCTCAGGTGTAACCAGCTGTACATGTCCTGTTTACCTGTTTGGTATTAACCCTTATGCCCTGCGGAGGGAAATGTGTGTAATTGGGGGGGCATTTATTGAGATAATTTTGGCTGTGATTCCCTAGCCATGAAATTTGGGAGGAAAGTGTGTTTTTCAATGAATTTTTGAGTTTCATCCATTTTAACTTTATTTTGACTGTGAGGTGTTTTTGTTACGTTGGAACTGTTAACTACACAAATTTCCACTTGAACTTTAAACTGATATAAAATTATGAAAGATGAATATTTTTTCACAATTTTTTTTTCTTTCTTTTCATGAAGGGGTTCTTGTTTGATTCATATCATGATTTCATTAATCACCATTAAAAATTAACCCTTTAGATGCCAGTTTTCATCATAACAACTAACGTTTTTTGTGAAAAATACACTAAAATACACTATAATTCAATATTCAAACTTTTTTTTAAACTTTTTCTTTGATCAGTATCACCGGCTGACCCGTCTGAATAATTAGTGGGAAGATTGATTTGATTACTTTTTTTTTTATGTCAGATTGACGTAACTTTTTTTTTCAATCTGACATTACACAAAAAGTAATAATGCACCAAAATCAATCTTCTCACTAATTATTCAGACGGGTCAGCCGGTAATACTGATCAAAGAAAAAGTAAAAAAAAAAAAATTAATATTGAATTATAGGGTATTTTAGGGTATTTTTCAAAAAAATTGTTAGTGGTTATGATGAAAACTGGCATCTAAAGGGTTAATTTTTAATGGTGATTAATGAAATCATGATATGAATCAAACAACAACCCCTTCATGAAAAGAAAGAAAAAAAATTATGTAAAAATATTAATCTTTCATAATTTTATATCAGTTTAAAGTTCAAGTGGAAATTTGTGTAGTTAACAGTTCCAACGTAACTTTTTTTTAGCAGGGCATAAAGGGTTAATCAGCTGTGTTTATTGATGTTTCCTCTCAGACTTAAACAGTTCCCAGACCTTAAACACAAACATCACAGATTACACACATTCTTAGATAAAGAAATAAAGTTCTCTCAAATAACATAATAAATAAAATAAGATATTCTCCTCACTTTGTCTGTTCAGGTGAAGCCTATATTCCTGGCTTCTACGATGTTCATATCTGGTTCCCCGAGCTGGACAAAGTCTCTGTTTGCCTTTTGTAATGTACGTTAGTCTCTCCAAACCAACACACTCTGAAAGTTCTCTTCTCCACATTCTCAATGTTGGAGCATCCATGCTTTTCCAACATGGTGCAATAGCTCTCCTGACCTGCAGAAGTCCAAGGTCCAGAAGTCTGCTCTGTTTGTGTAAAGTCCTCCGGATATATTCAGAGCACACAGAGTTTAACATTTAAAGGACTTTTCATTTTAAAAACCTCTGACAAACATTTCACATCATCTTTCCAAAAGTCTGAATCTGTGGACGTTTGCATAGACAGTGGATAAGAGTTCACTCTCACCAACACAAACATCTGGAGTGTTAGCAGACATGATGAAGGTTGAGTTACATTTATACTGAAGTCATGTTCATCTTGTATTGTCTGATTTATCTTCTTCCAGGTCATCTCTCCATGCATGTATCTAATGTTGACTCTTTAGCATTAGACATTCTTACATGGTAATATTTAGAGAGGTGACCTTCTTCTCCAAATGATCCACAGTGATCTTCTCTGTGTTAAAGGTGGAATACACACAATCTGCCCACACTTTGATCACATCAAGTTTTTTAGCTGTAAATATTTAAAGAAATGTTTTTTGATATTTCTCACATAAATGATCAAAAGAAAGCAAAACTCCATCCACATAAAGATCCTTTACTTTCTGTATACCTTTTATATTCCAGGACTTCAATCGTCCGTCCTTTCTACCCGCTATAAACTTCTCATTACCCCAAATAGGAGTGAATGGAGACAATGGGGGCAAATCCCCCACATGCTTCTGTGCAACATGCCAAACTGTACTTGTATTTCTTAGGAAGGGATTTAACATCTGAAGAATATAGATCAACGTATAAAGGTAAATCTGTTTCCTCTCAGACTTAACTTCACCCTCAGACACATGGACGTGTCGTGCG
>CM036553.1:140905-148405 GCA_020745685.1 Tautogolabrus adspersus
GAGCTGTTAGGGGTTCGGTGCCTTGCTCAAGGGCACCTCGGCAGTGCTCGAGAAGTGGTCTGTGTGTGTGTGTGTGTGTGTGTGTGTGTGTGTGTGTCTGAAAGGGGCCTCTTTCAAGTAACGGTGGGTTAATATGAACTCAGTCTCTCTCCTCAGGTGTGGGAGGAGCCTCGTCCAGGTAAAGGTGTGTTAATACAAACTGAAATACCTGTGTTTCTCTTTTCTCCTTAGGTGTGGAGGGGGGGCGTTCCTCCTCGCTGACTTTATCCTCTCTGACCCGCTCCTCTTCACAGGAAGTACCGTCCTGGACCTGGGGGCGGGAACAGGATTAACGAGCATCGTCATGGCCACCACCGCCAAAACCGTCTACTGCACAGGTACGTTTATAAATCTATTCAAACAAGTTTTGAACATTTCTTAAAATTGTTTTTTGAAAAAAAGAAACTTTGATGATGAAGTAAATGTTTGAGTGAAACCAAGGATCATATAAACTGCCAGCAGAATTCACCTGTTCTTCATTTACAGGTAACAAACTCAGGTGTGACCATAAAAACTGTCTGACATGAAAGGGTTTGATGTTTGATTGACAGATGTCGGAGACGACCTTCTGAGCATGTGTGAGAGAAACGTGACGTTAAACAGACACCTGGTGGAGCCTACAGGTGAGGTTCATTAATATGGTATAATAATAATAATAATATCAACATCACATCCTCTTTCTACTTTATTCTGAAGGAGGCGAGGTGAGAGTGAGACGACTGGATTGGCTCCAAACAGACCTCTGTACAGGTAACACACACACACCTCCTCCTCCTCCCTCTCCTCCCTCACCTCCTCTCTCTCGCTGTCTCTCCTCCCTCTCCTCCCTCACCTCCTCTCTCTCTCTGTCTCTCCTCCCTCTCCTCCTCCTCACCTCCTCTCTCTCTCTGTCTCTCCTCCCTCTCCTCCTCCTCACCTCCTCTCTCTCACTGTCTCTCCTCCCTCTCCTCCTCCTCACCTCCTCTCTCTCTCTGTCTCTCCTCCCTCTCCTCCTCCCTCACCTCCTCTCTCTCTCTGTCTCTCCTCCCTCCCTCCTCCCTCCCTCCTCTCCTCTCTGTCTCTCCTCCCTCTCCTCCTCCCTCACCTCCTCTCTCTCTCTGTCTCTCCTCCCTCTCCTCCTCCTCACCTCCTCTCTCTCTCTGTCTCTCCTCCCTCTCCTCCTCCTCACCTCCTCTCTCTCTCTGTCTCTCCTCCCTCTCCTCCTCCTCACCTCCTCTCTCTCTCTGTCTCTCCTCCCTCTCCTCCTCCCTCACCTCCTCTCTCTCTCTGTCTCTCCTCCCTCTCCTCCTCCCTCACCTCCTCTCTCTCTCTGTCTCTCCTCCTCCCTCACCTCCTCTCTCTCTGTCTCTCCTCCCTCTCCTCCTCCCTCACCTCCTCTCTCTCTCTGTCTCTCCTCCCTCTCCTCCTCCCTCACCTCCTCTCTCTCACTGTCTCTCCTCCCTCTCCTCCTCCTCACCTCCTCTCTCTCTCTGTCTCTCCTCCCTCTCCTCCTCCCTCACCTCCTCTCTCTCTCTGTCTCTCCTCCTCCCTCACCTCCTCTCTCTCTCTGTCTCTCCTCCCTCTCCTCCTCCCTCACCTCCTCTCTCTCTCTGTCTCTCCTCCCTCTCCTCCTCCTCACCTCCTCTCTCTCTCTGTCTCTCCTCCCTCTCCTCCTCCTCACCTCCTCTCTCTCTCTGTCTCTCCTCCCTCTCCTCCTCCTCACCTCCTCTCTCTCTCTGTCTCTCCTCCCTCTCCTCCTCCCTCACCTCCTCTCTCTCTCTGTCTCTCCTCCCTCTCCTCCTCCCTCACCTCCTCTCTCTCTCTGTCTCTCCTCCCTCTCCTCCTCCTCACCTCCTCTCTCTCGCTCTCTCCTCCCTCTCCTCCTCCCTCACCTCCTCTCTCTCGCTGTTTCTCCTCCCTCTCCTCCTCCTCACCTCCTCTCTCTCGCTCTCTCCTCCCTCTCCTCCTCCCTCACCTCCTCTTTCTCGCTGTCTCTGTCTCTCCTCCTCCCTCACCTCCTCTCTCTCTCTGTCTCTCCTACTCACCTCCTTTCTCTCTGTTCTCTCCTCCTCCTCACCTCCTCTCTCTCTGTCTCTCCTCCTCACCTCCTCTCTCTCTCGCTCTCTCCTCCCTCTCCTCCTCCCTCACCTCCTCTCTCTCGCTGTCTCTCCTCCCTCTTCTCCTCCCTCACCTCCTCTCTCTCGCTGTCTCTCTGTCTCTCCTCCTCCCTCACCTCCTCTCTCTCTCTGTCTCTCCTCCTCCCTCACCTCCTCTCTCTCTCTGTCTCTCCTCCCTCTCCTCCTCCCTCACCTCCTCACCTCCTCTCTCTCTGTCTCTCCTCCTCACCTCCTCTCTCTCTGTCTCTCCTCCTCACCTCCTCTCTCTCTGTCTCTCCTCCTCACCTCCTCTCTCTCTGTCTCTCCTCCTCACCTCCTCTCTCTCTGTCTCTCCTCCTCACCTCCTCTCTCTCTGTCTCTCCTCCTCACCTCCTCTCTCTCTGTCTCTCCTCCTCACCTCCTCTCTCTCTGTCTCTCCTCCTCACGTCCTTTCTCCATGTTGCAGACGGTGAGGAGGAGTTCAGCTGGACGGAGGACGAGGTGTCTCACCTGTACGATGACACACGCTTCATTATGGCTGCTGACGGTGAGAGACAACGACAACGATAACGATAGAGCTGCGTCTCTACAGGACGATCAAAAGTTTATTTAAGATGATAGAAGCCGTAATAAAACATCCAGTGACACACACACACACACACACACACACACACACTCACACAAACATACACAGGTATGATTCACAGTGATGTGTGTGTGTGTGTGTGTGTGCGTGTGCGCGTGTGTGTTCAGTGTGCTATGATGATGATCTGACAGACGGACTCTTCAGGACTCTCTACAGACTCTGCAGCACCTTCAACCACCCCTGCACCATCTTCATCTCCATGGAGAAAAGGTAACAACAGATCTCACCTGTGTTCAGATCTCACCTGTGTTCAGATCTCACCTGTGTTCAGATCTCACCTGTGTTCAGATCTCACCTGTGTTCAGATCTCACCTGTGTTCAGATCTCACCTGTGTTCAGATCTCACCTGTGTTCAGATCTCACCTGTGTTCAGATCTCACCTGTGTTTAGATCTCACCTGTGTTCAGATCTCACCTGTGTTCAGATCTCACCTGTGTTCAGATCTCACCTGTGTTCAGATCTCACCTGTGTTCAGATCTCACCTGTATTCAGATCTCACCTGTGTTTAGATCTCACCTGTGTTCAGATCTCACCTGTGTTCAGATCTCACCTGTGTTCTTGAACAGTTTGGACTACAAACACCTGTAAGCCTGCCTTGAAAGCTGTTTGTGGTTGGTCTGACAGATGCGTAGATTGTGGCTGCTGTGTTGGTTGGACCTTCAGATGGTTAACACGGTTGTGATCACAACGAGCGCAGCTTTGAAACGATGTAGCGAGTTACACACACACAGTGATGTACACAATCGTGCGTTTAGAAACACACACCTCGTGCACGGCAGGGGGCTGTGAGCGGGCCGTCGGATCTCTAGGTAAGACTCACTGATCACTTCACCCGCTGACACATGGACGTCTCTCAGGTGTAACCAGCTGTACATGTCCTGTTTACCTGTTTGGTATTAACCCTTATGCCCTGCGGAGGGAAATGTGTGTAATTGGGGGGGGCATTTATTGAGATAATTTTGGCTGTGATTCCCTAGCCATGAAATTTGGGAGGAAAGTGTGTTTTTCAATGAATTTTTGAGTTTCATCCATTTTAACTTTATTTTGACTGTGAGGTGTTTTTGTTACGTTGGAACTGTTAACTACACAAATTTCCACTTGAACTTTAAACTGATATAAAATTATGAAAGATGAATATTTTTTCACAATTTTTTTTTCTTTCTTTTCATGAAGGGGTTCTTGTTTGATTCATATCATGATTTCATTAATCACCATTAAAAATTAACCCTTTAGATGCCAGTTTTCATCATAACAACTAACGTTTTTTGTGAAAAATACACTAAAATACACTATAATTCAATATTCAAACTTTTTTTTAAACTTTTTCTTTGATCAGTATCACCGGCTGACCCGTCTGAATAATTAGTGGGAAGATTGATTTGATTACTTTTTTTTTTATGTCAGATTGACGTAACTTTTTTTTTCAATCTGACATTACACAAAAAGTAATAATGCACCAAAATCAATCTTCTCACTAATTATTCAGACGGGTCAGCCGGTAATACTGATCAAAGAAAAAGTAAAAAAAAAAAAATTAATATTGAATTATAGGGTATTTTAGGGTATTTTTCAAAAAAATTGTTAGTGGTTATGATGAAAACTGGCATCTAAAGGGTTAATTTTTAATGGTGATTAATGAAATCATGATATGAATCAAACAACAACCCCTTCATGAAAAGAAAGAAAAAAAATTATGTAAAAATATTAATCTTTCATAATTTTATATCAGTTTAAAGTTCAAGTGGAAATTTGTGTAGTTAACAGTTCCAACGTAACTTTTTTTTAGCAGGGCATAAAGGGTTAATCAGCTGTACATGTCCTGTTTACCTGTTTGGTATTAATCAGCTGTGTTTATTGATGTTTCCTCTCAGACTTAAACAGTTCCCAGACCTTAAACACAAACATCACAGATTACACACATTCTTAGATAAAGAAATAAAGTTCTCTCAAATAACATAATAAATAAAATAATCTATTCTCCTCACTTTGTCTGTTCAGGTGAAGCCTATATTCCTGGCTTCTACGATGTTCATATCTGGTTCCCCGAGCTGGACAAAGTCTCTGTTTGCCTTTTGTAATGTACGTTAGTCTCTCCAAACCAACACACTCTGAAAGTTCTCTTCTCCACATTCTCAATGTTGGAGCATCCATGCTTTTCCAACATGGTGTAATAGCTCTCCTGACCTGCAGAAGTCCAAGGTCCAGAAGTCTGCTCTGTTTGTGTAAAGTCCTCCGGATATATTCAGAGCACACAGAGTTTAACATTTAAAGGACTTTTCATTTTAAAAACCTCTGACAAACATTTCACATCATCTTTCCAAAAGTCTGAATCTGTGGACGTTTGCATAGACAGTGGATAAGAGTTCACTCTCACCAACACAAACATCTGGAGTGTTAGCAGACATGATGAAGGTTGAGTTACATTTATACTGAAGTCATGTTCATCTTGTATTGTCTGATTTATCTTCTTCCAGGTCATCTCTCCATGCATGTATCTAATGTTGACTCTTTAGCATTAGACATTCTTACATGGTAATATTTAGAGAGGTGACCTTCTTCTCCAAATGATCCACAGTGATCTTCTCTGTGTTAAAGGTGGAATACACACAATCTGCCCACACTTTGATCACATCAAGTTTTTTAGCTGTAAATATTTAAAGAAATGTTTTTTGATATTTCTCACATAAATGATCAAAAGAAAGCAAAACTCCATCCACATAAAGATCCTTTACTTTCTGTATACCTTTTATATTCCAGGACTTCAATCGTCCGTCCTTTCTACCCGCTATAAACTTCTCATTACCCCAAATAGGAGTGAATGGAGACAATGGGGGCAAATCCCCCACATGCTTCTGTGCAACATGCCAAACTGTACTTGTATTTCTTAGGAAGGGATTTAACATCTGAAGAATATAGATCAACGTATAAAGGTAAATCTGTTTCCTCTCAGACTTAACTTCACCCTCAGACACATGGACGTGTCGTGCGAGGCGTATGATCACTTCAGACGGCGTCTCTCTGAACTGAACGACCTTCAGGATGGACGATGTAGCTTCACTGTCACTCAACTTCAGACGGACTTCAACCAGTTTCTGATCTACGAACGCATCCAGCAGCTGGTAACCTACACACATTACACACACACGTTACACACACTGTGATTCATGGTATTTTAACCCTTTCTTAATCAGATATTGATTGATGTGTCCAGGAGCTGTGGAAAGTGACGTCCTCTCCTCTCCATCATCAGACCAACTCTGAAGCTGATTGGCCCCAAGCAGAAACCTCCTGTGTTGAATAATGAAGCTGATGCTGAAGTGTAAAATCCTGCAGTTCCTCAAGTGTCCACTAGAGGCTGGCTGCAGAAGCACAGGAAGTCACATACACACCCATTCTAAAAAGCCTGTTTTTACAGCAGACATTAACATGTTTACAGCCTGGTTCAAAAAACCAAATAGGTCTGATTAGCTCATGTCTCGATCAGCACACACTGTACGGGGGGTGAATGTTTTGATGACTCATCAGTTTTGATTTGATGAAGGATAAGAGTTATTCACAATAAGGCGTGTAGCTGACCTGATTGACAGGTGGGCGTGGTGTAACGGTTTGTCAGGAGGCTTAAAACCCGCCTCAGCTCCAGCTCTCAGCCTGTCGTTAGGTTGACTGAAAGTTAGGCTGAGACAGCATTTCCAGCATGGAGACCGCCATCGATGGGACTCCAGCGCCCCCTGCAGGAACAGACGGGGGACGTCAGTCAGACTGCGTCCGTTAATATTTACAGTCTGACCAGGAGCCACAGGTTGATCCACATTTTGCCGCTGCACACAGCTGGGGGTTTGAATGAATCAGCTGTTTAGTATTTGTGATGTGATTCTGATTGATTTTATCAATGTTTGTTTATTTATTTGTTTGTTTGTTTGTTTGTGTATTTGTTTGAACAGGAACATGTGGAAGACCTTGTTTCAGTGTTCACAGTTTAAATAAAAGTCATGTGTTTCAAATCTTTAAAGAACTACAATCTGAGGAGGAGAGAGGAGGAGGAGCAGGAGAGAAAGGAGGAGGAGAGGAGGAGCAGGAGGAGGAGAGGAGGAGGAGAGGAGGAGGAGAGAGGAGAGAAAGGAGGGGAGAGGAGGAGAGAAAGGAGGAGGAGAGAAAGGAGGAGGAGGGTTTAAATATAATCATTAATAAAGATATACATTATAATCATGATATTCATGTTCGGGGTTATCAGCGTCCTCAGGGATGAATGGCGTGCTCTGAGGTTTACTAACCAATCGTGGATTGAGACAGTTTCCTGTTTCTCACCATGGTTGGTTTATTGACCCGGTCTCAGCCAATCACAGAGTCTGGAGCAGCGGTCTTATATAAGGGGACGGCGACTGAGAGGGACGTGGACTGTTGCTAAAGGATCAGAAGTTAACTGTCACAAACATGGTCCTGTAGGAAAAAGAATCTGGGACAGACCCCCCCCCCCGTCTCTCCTCAACCCGCCTCGTGCTGGTTAAAGCCTCCCGTGCACACGTGTGCTAAAAACACTACGAGTGCTTCAATGTTACAAACAATCAGAACTAACTGTTTCCTTGTCACAGCAAATGTCTTTTATTCTTGTAGTTATTTAGAGGCCTCCTTCTTCTAATGTGGATTTTTTTGAAAAGCTGGAAATTTTATTGAAACAACTCAATGTTGCAAAAGAGGCGATAATAATGGGTGACTTAAATGTTAATTGGGAAGTTAACAAGG
>CM036553.1:155905-170905 GCA_020745685.1 Tautogolabrus adspersus
TAGTGGACACTCGAGGAACTGCAGGATTTTACACTTCAGCATCAGCTTCATTATTCAACACCAGAGGTTTCTGCTTGTGATCATCACAAACAAAAACAGGAAGCAGAGAACCCTGAAACTAAATAAGGAAATCTACACAAGCACAGAATAGATGTTAAATAATCTATTATATTTGTATATGATATAAATAAATATAATATATATAAATGTGTCTCTATTTAAGATTACGTAAATGTTTTAGTTTCATTTTGTTGCTGATGTTTTTATTATTTGCATGTGAACACGGAGCTGGATATAAATAAAGGTTTGTAAAAAAAAAGAGAGAGAGAGGGATAAACAGAGAGAATAAGCCCCGCCCCCCCCCTCCCACTCCTTAGGAAAATCAAGCCTGTGTATGTGTGTGTGTGAGAGAGAGAGTATCTCAGTCTCTGTGTGTCTCTTAGCCTGTCCGCTGTCCTTCTCAGCCGCGGGGATCGAACCTGCTGCAGACTCCGGTTCTCTGTCGGTAAGTGATCCTCTGACTCACCGTGATTCACCGGCTGAGCTCCCGGAGGCTCCGCCGCTCTACGTGTGTGTGTGTGTGTGTGTGTGTGTGTGTGTGTGTGTGTGTGTGTGTCTGCAGCTGGAGCGGGATGTTTGTGTGACCAAAACGACCCCGAACATTACCTGCAATCAGCTGATCAGGTATCTGACCACCTGATCGATACCATGATCGATAAGCTGACAGGTGAGAGCCGCTCAGAACCGGTCCGAGCCGGATCCTTCGAAGAGCAGAAACACCGAGCAAACATCGAGCTGGATCCTGCAGACTGTTATGTACCAGGCTGCAGCGAGGTGTTACTAAAGTCACCGGTTAATACATCTATGTGTGCAACTATTCATCAGTCCATCAACGTGTTTTAATCACTTCTTAAACTGTGTTTAATGTTTAACGTCACTTCCTGCTGCAGACTGTTACAGACCAGTCTGCAGGATCAGGTTTTAATGATGTCATTAAAGTCTGATAAGATGATCCTGCAGACTGAAGTGTGACCGAGATCAGAAACACAGACTGTTACAGAACTCACCGATGGATCATCCATCACTTTATCTGCAATGAATCTGATTAAACCACTTTATGTTTTCTTTACAACAAATGCAAATTAACTGAAATGATGAGATTATAAAACTATAATCTTATAATGAATGTAATAATAATATGTTGTTATCATCTGAATGTTTTTATTCTACTCATCAAATGAGTGTTTTTAAGAACAGTATCGGACAGAGAGGGGGGGGGGAACACCAGTTAGTTCCAGTCTGCAGAGAGGGGGGGGGGGGAGAGAGAGGGGGGGAGAGGGAGAGGGGGAGAGAGAGGGGGGGGGGGGGAGAGGGGGGGGAGAGAGGGGGGGGAGAGAGAGGGGGGGGAGAGAGAGGGGGGGGGGGGAGAGGGGGGGGGGGAGAGAGGGGGGGAGAGAGAGGGGGGGAGAGTAAGAGAGGGGAGAGAGAGAGTCGCTTGAGTTCTCATTAACATCAGAGAGAACTTACTTCGCCCTCATCAACACTCAAACACACAAACACACAAACACACAAACACACAAACACACAAACACACAAACACACAAACACACAAACACACAAACACACAAACACTCAAACACACAAACACACAAACACACAAACACACAAACACACAAACACACAAACACACAAACACACAAACACACAAACACACAAACACACAAACACTCAAACACACACTCAAACACACAAACACACAAACACACAAACACTCAAACACACAAACACTCAAACACACACTCAAACACACAAACACACAAACACACAAACACACAAACACACAAACACACAAACACTCAAACACACAAACACACAAACACACAAACACACAAACACACAAACACACAAACACAAACACACAAACACACAAACACTCAAACACTCAAACACACAAACACACAAACACACAAACACACAAACACACCAAACACACAAACACACACAACACACAAACACTCAAACACACAAACACACAAACACACAAACACACAAACACTCAAACACACAAACACACAAACACACAAACACACAAACACTCAAACACACAAACACTCAAACACACAAACACACAAACACACAAACACACAAACACACAAACACTCAAACACAAACACACAAACACACAAACACACAAACACACAAACACACAAACACACAAACACACAAACACTCAAACACTCAAACACACAAACACACAAACACTCAAACACACAAACACTCAAACACACAAACACTCAAACACACAAACACTCAAACACACAAACACACAAACACTCAAAACACACAAACACAAACACACAAACACACAAACACACAAACACACAAACACACAAACACACAAACACTCAAACACACAAACACACAAACACACAAACACACAAACACACAAACACACAAACACAAACACACAAACACACAAACACACAAACACACAAACACTCAAACACAAACACACAAACACACAAACACACAAACACACAAACACACAAACACACAAACACTCAAACACTCAAACACACAAACACACAAACACACAAACACACAAACACACAAACACACAAACACTCAAACACAAACACACAAACACACAAACACACAAACACACAAACACACAAACACAAACACACAAACACACAAACACACAAACACACAAACACACAAACACTCAAACACAAACACACAAACACACAAACACACAAACACACAAACACTCAAACACAAACACACAAACACACAAACACACAAACACACAAACACACAAACACTCAAACACACAAACACTCAAACACAAACACACAAACACACAAACACAAACACACAAACACACAAACACACAAACACAAACACACAAACACACAAACACACAAACACACAAACACACAAACACAAACACACAAACACACAAACACAAACACACAAACACACAAACACACAAACACTCAAACACAAACACACAAACACACAAACACAAACACTCAAACACACAAACACACAAACACAAACACACAAACACAAACACACAAACACTCAAACACACAAACACACAAACACACAAACACAAACACTCAAACACACAAACACACAAACACAAACACACAAACACACAAACACAAACACACAAACACAAACACACAAACACAAACACACAAACACAAACACACAAACACACAAACACAAACACACAAACACAAACACACAAACACAAACACACAAACACAAACACACAAACACAAACACACAAACACACAAACACAAACACACAAACACACAAACACACAAACACACAAACACAAACACACAAACACACAAACACTCAAACACACAAACACAAACACACAAACACAAACACACAAACACACAAACACACAAACACAAACACACAAACACACAAACACACAATGCCCCCGGACCCCCCTAGGGGTTTGGATCCATGTCACCTTTGTCATCCCTGATGAGTTTGCACCCCGGTCCCAGACAGTGAGATCGATAGACAGTTTACATGTGAGAGCACCAAAGCCGCCTATCTCAACACGTTCAGTGTTGCACCTTACTTCAAATCTCTCTTACTTACTTCAAATCTCTCTTACTTACTTCAAATCTCTCTTACTTACTTCAAATCTCTCTTACTTACTTCAAATCTCTCTTACTTACTTCAAATCTCTCTTACTTACTTCAAATCTCTCTTACTTACTTCAAATCTCTCTTACTTACTTCAAATCTCTCGTCCTTGGAGAGATATCAAGACAAACTGGATATGTGATGCTATTTGATGAGTCACTGAATTGGTTCAGTGACTTTTGGGATGGTGGAGATTGGAGAGGTGCGGACGCGGTATGTTGGCTCTGAGTTTTTTGGTCATGCAACTGCACGTGATGTTGTTGACAAAATGATTCCCGTTCTTGATCAGATTGGAGTGAAAAATCTTGTTCAACTGTTGATGGTGTGTTGTTCCAGTTAGTTTACATACAATAATTAACAGTTGGAGTAAAGTATACCTTACAGTTCTGTTCGTGTACTTATATAGGTTGTGAATGGTCATGGACATTTTATTATGTGTCCTTGAAAAGTCCTGGAAAAGTTTTGAAATGTTGTCCATGAAAATGTGTGGGAACCCTGATAGACATCTTTAATCATGTTTGTTGTCTGTGTTTCAGAGCGCTGTGACGATCCTTAACACAACGTGGTCAGAAAACAGACAGTGAGTCATTTCATCTTTATTCATATTTTTATTTAACTTCATCAGCAGATGTGTTTTTAATCCACTGTGACATCATACAGGTAAATACATGTATAACCTGTTACTCTCTGTCCTTTATAAACACAGCCACACCTGACTCACAGGTTAACAACAACAATTTAACATTTTTGTGACATTTGAGCAAGTGTGCAGTCCTATCTTCCTCTTAATCTGCAGATTTTTCACTGCCCTGCACCTAAGTGATGTGCGTATAACTACCTCCTTTTTCATAAGTGTACTTGGTACCAGAACACCCTAGGCCAAAGATCGATTATCGACTTTGTAGTCGATTCATCACATCTGTGGCCGTATGTTTTGGACACTCGAGTGAAGAGAGGAGCAGAGCTGTCAACTTATCACCATCTGGTGATGAGTTGGATCAGATGGCAGGAAAGGCTGCCAGACACACCTGGTACACCCAAACGTGTAGTGCGGGTTAACTGGGAACGTCTGGCAGACACCCCTGTCTGTGGGGTCTTCAACTCCCACAGGAAGAACTGTTCTTACATCCCGGGGGAGGTTGGGGAGGTTGGGACATGGAGTTGCGGTCAGAAGACCATCAGTGCCTGTCGTGGCGACAAAAACCCGCTGGTGGACACCAGTGGTGAAGTAAGCTGAAGATGGAGGCCTTTTCAGAGTAAGAACAACACAAGCAAGGATCAAGGAAAAATAAAGGAACAATGTCAGTAAGGACGAACGATCAGCTTTGAGTCCGATTGGACACACAGGTGCTGAAAGGCATTGCCCAGAGGCAAGGCACAACATGAACTGCCAGTCTGAGACTCTAATCAGTATATAAACCATCTTATACGTCGTCGTTTTCAAACAAAAACAAAAACCATCATCATTACCATCGTTACATCAATACTATCCAGATCATCATCATTAAGCTAAGTTAGTAGGTATTCCTGAAAGAGCTGGGTCTTTAGCTTTCTCTTAAAGGTACAGAGGGACTCTGCAGATCGAATGGAGTTTGGAAGTTCATTCCACCACCGGGGGGCGACAGAGGAGAAGAGTCTAGTCCTCGTCTTTGGACCCTGTTGTGAAGGTTGGATCAAACGCCTTTCATTGGCAGAGCGTAGCGGACGGGAGGGAGTGTAGACCTGAAATAGAGAGTTAAAGTAAGGAGGAGCCGTTTTTGTTGCTGTTTTGTAGGCGAGCAGCAGAGTTTTAAATTGAATGCGAGCAGTGACTGGGACCCAGTGTAAGGAGATGAACAGCGGAGTGACATGGGCTCTTTTTGGAAGGTTGAAGACCAGTCATGCTGCTGCGTTCTGTATCATCTGCAGAGGTTTGGTTGTGCATGTAGGAAGACCTGCCAGTAGAGAGTTGCAGTAGTCTATGCGTGATAGCACAAGAGCCTGTACCACAAGTTGTGTAGCATGTTCTGACAGGTAAGGTCTGATCTTCCTGATGTTGTACAGGGCAAAACGACATGATCGGGCAATCGAGGCTACTTGAACCTTGAAGGTTAGCTGGTCATCAATCATGACACCCAGGTTCCTGCAGACTTTGTGGGCATGAGTTTGGTTGTTCCAAGTTGGATATTGATCTGTGGCTGTATAGAGGGACTGGCTGGGATGACAAGGAGCTCAGTCTTTGAAAGGTTGAGTTGAAGGTGCCGTTCATTCATCCATTTAGAGATATCGGTGAGGCATGACGAGACTCTAGCTGAGACTGTGACATCGTCTGGTGGAAATGACAAGAAGAGCTGGGTATCATCAGCATAGCAGTGGTATGAAAAGCCATGAGAGCGGATTATCGAACCAAGTGAGCTTGTGTTTATGGAGAAGAGGAGGGGACCAAGCACTGACCCTTGAGGTACCCCTGTGGATAAGCTGTGCGCTTTGGACACTTCTCCCTTCAACGACACTCTAAAGGATCGCCCAGAGAGGTAGGACTCGAACCAACAAAGGGCAGATCCTGAGATGCCAAGCTCAGAGAGCGTGGAAAGGAGGATTTGATGGTTGACTGTGTCAAAGGCAGCAGACAGATCTAAGAGTAGTAGAACTGATGACTGACCTGCCGCCCTGGCCGCCTTTAGCGATTCTGTTACTGAGAGTAGGGCAGTTTCAGTAGAGTGGCCCCGCTTAAAGCCTGACTGATTTGGATCAAACAGATTGTTTTTAGACAGAAACTCCGAGACTTGCTTGAAGACTGTGCGCTTTAGTACTTTTGACAGAAAGGGCAGAAGAGAAACCGGTCTGTAGTTTTCAACCTGGGCTGGGTTCAGTGTGGGTTTTTTGAGCAGAGGGGTGACCCGAGCTTGCTTGAACGCTGTGGGGAACACACCCGTTAACATAGAAGAGTTGATGATATGCTGAAGTGCATCAATAAGCGGAGAGGAGATGGTCTGCAGGAGGCTTGATGGTATGGGGTCCAAAGGACAGGTAGTCGGCCGAGAGTCTAGCACAAGCTTAGAGACTTCTTCCTCAGTCAGAGAGGAGAATGAGTCGAATGAGGCACTTTGGGTCGGTGCTTTTGGGCTGAGTCTTTCAGGCTCAGAAAACTGGTTACTGATGGTTGCAACCTTTTCAGTAAAGTACGAGGCAAACATGTCGGGTGTCAACAGATCGGAGGGTGGAGGAGGAGGAGGTTGAAGCAGTGAGTTTGAGGCTTGCCCAAAGTTGTTATCAGCAGTGGTGGAGAACTGCTGACCTGGACTGGGGACATCGTTGGGCACTGGAAGGAATATTTTAGCCTTACCACTAACCTTGGAAGATCTCGAGATTCGCCCCGAGATGCTAAAGACTCTGGATATTGTTGGGCTGTCTTGGCTGACATGCCTCTTCAATGTCGCTTGGAAGTCTGGGACAGTGCCTATGGAGTGGCAGACTGGTGTGGTGGTTCCCATTTCTAAAAAGGGTGACTGGGGGAACAACTATCGGGATATCACACTTCTCAGCCTGCCGGGGAAAGTTTACTCTAGGATGCTGGAAAGGAGGCTCCGACCGATTGTTGAACCTCGGTTACAGGAAGAACAATGTGGATTCCGTCCTGGCCGTGGGACAGTGGACCAGCTCTTTACCCTTTCAGGGCTTCTTGGGGGGGGGGGGGGGGGGGCATGGAAATTTGCCCATCCAATATACATGTGTTTTGTGGATGTGGAGAAGGCTTATGACCGTGTTGCTATGAGCCATCTGGTCCCTGTATGACCAAAGTGAGAGCTGTGTTCGCATCCTCGGCATAAAGTCGGACACGTTCTCGGTGCGTGTTGGCCTTCGCCAGGGTTGCCCCTTGTCACTGATTTTGTTTGTGATTTTCATGGACAAGAACTGAGAGCGCAACAGGGGGGAGGAGGGTTTCCAGTTTGGGGGCCTCAAAATCTCGTCTCTGCTTTTTGCAGATGTTGTGGTTTTGTGGGCTTCCTCATGATGGGACCTCCAGCAGGCATTGGGGCGATTTGCAGCTGAGTGTGAAGCAGCTTGGATGAGGGTCAGCACCTCCAAGTCCGAGGCCATGGTTCTTGGAAAACAGTGGATTGCTCTCTCTGGGTGGGGAATGAGTCCTCGCACCCAAATTAAAGAGTTTAAGTATCAGAATCAGAATCGGGTTTATTGCCAAGTACATTTACACATACAAGGAATGTGTCTTGGTGTATTGGTGCAAAAACAGTTAACAAGGAAATAAAGCCAAAAAAGCAAGAACTTAAATAAAATAAAATATAAGAAATTTACCAATATAAACAATAGAATTTAAAAAAATGTCAAAAATAAAGAATAATAAAAAATAACAAAATCTCAGGGTCTTGATCACGAGCAAGGGTAGGATGGACCGTGAGATTAACAGACTATTGGCTCAGCGTCAGCAGTAATGCGGGTGTTGTGCTGGACCGTTGTTGCAAGCACGGCGCTACACCGGGGCTAGGGGGCGCTAAAGCCCCATCACAAATCTGTTTAGCCCCGGTTAAGCCCCCTCACGTATTTTGGTAGTTTTCTTTTCTTTTTAAATAAGTATATGTCCGACCTGTTTTAAATTAATTTTTCATTTATTTATTCATAAAATTGCTGCATTTACGAGAGAGCGGGAGAGAGAGAGAGAGAGAGAACCCTCACATATGGTCATGAGCTCTGGGCAGTGACCAAAAGAATAAGATTACAGATACAAGCGGCTGAAATGAGCTTCCTCCGTTAGTCTGGGCTCATCCTTAGAGATAGTGTGAGGAGCTCGGAGTAGAGCCGCTACTCCTTTGCATTGAAAGCTGCCAGTTGAGGTGATTCAGACATCTGATTAGGATGCCTCCCCTTGGACATATTACACATTTATAACCATATTACATATTAACATTGAACACCCCCATATATCTGGAATGGAATGATCATTGTGCTTGACTGTCAGCCTGAGACTCTGATGAACACATCGTGGAGGATTCGACTCCTGATTCCTGTTAGATTATACCATATTAATTCTTTAACTGACAGGGCGGCTGTCTGTTCCTCTGGTAAAATACCTCAGTCACAGAGAGTTCTCTCTGACTGTGGGAGAGTCGATCGAACTCTGCAGACGGACAGTATCAGAGCAGGCTCACAGTTCAATAACATAAAACACACAACAGTTACACAACTCTGTGTTTATCAATGAGGTCAGAGGAGGACAGGACCGCTCGTTTAACCACAGCAGCACGCTTTATACTGACTGTTAACACCTCAGACACACCTGAACAAGAGGGTCAGAGAAACACCTGAACCTATTTTATATTTTAATGTGTTTATTTTCTGTTTGTGGTTAAAATCAGGCTGAAGGCTGAAGTTCAGTGAGCTCAGACTGTAGAACATTATTCTGTTTAAACCAGGACTGAACACACACACACACACACACACACACACACACACACACACACACACACACACACACACACACACACACACACACACACACACATACACACACACACACACACACACGCATACACACACGCATACACACACACACACACACACACACACACACACACACACACACACACACACACACACACACACACACACACACACATACACACACACACACACACACACACATACACACACACACACACACATACACACACACACACACACACACACATACACACACACACACACACACACACATACACACACACACACACACACACACATACACACACACACACACACATACACACACACACACACACATACACACACACACACACACACACACATACACACACACACACACACACACACACACATACACACACACACACACACACACGCACACATACACATACACACACACACACACACACACACACACACACACACACACACACACACACACACACACACACACACACACACACACACACACACGCACACATACACATACACACACACACACACACACACACACACACACACACACACACACACACACGCACACATACACATACACACACACACACACACACACACACACACACACACACACACACACACACACACACACACACGCACACATACACATACACACACACACATACACACACACACATACACACAAACACACACATACACACACGCACACACACACACGCACACACACACACACACACACACACACACACACACACACGCGCACACACACACACACGCACACGCATACACACACGCATACACATACACATACACGCACATACACACACAAACACACATACACACACACACACACACGCACATACACACACACACACACACACATACACACACACACGCACACGCATACACACACGCATACACATACACATACACGCACATACACACACAAACACACATACACACACACACACACGCACGCACACACACACACACACACGCACACACACACACACGCACACACATACACACGCACACACATACACACACACACACATACACACACACACACACACACACATACACACACACACACACACACACACACACACACGCACACACACACACACGCACACACATGCACACACATACACACACACACACACATACAGCTTTGTCTCTCTACTTTGAGTCCCTTGTGTTGCCATGGTGACGGGATGGATGGAGATGTCAGCTGAATGTTAACTCAGTTCTGAGCAGAGAGTTAAAAATCTGACAGTGGACAGAGTGACCTTTGACCCCAGACAGGAACAGTATGACAGTGTGACCTTTGACCCTGGACAGGATGTGAAACAGTGAACCTGCAGGTGACAGGTGTTGTGTATGATTGTGAATAACCTCACACAGTGCTGTCACTTAACTTAAACTAATGCATGTTATAATTATTAATGAGACATTCTTTTATAAAACACGGACTCAGGTCTCTATGAACCTTCAAACAGTGTGTTACATGATATAACTCATACACGCATCATAAACACATTTATAAGGCTTTATACATTTAACCATATTAATACATACATATAGTTTGATTCCAAGGAAAACTAAATAAAAGTCAAAGTTCCCTCTCCCCAGCAATGTTTTCCAATTTCTCCTATGTAGTGGAAAAATACTGACCGTCGTCCTCATTTGAACTTAGAAGACTTAGATGTTTCTCTGTATGGCCTTGTCTGCATCTCCTACATATACACTTCCTGTTATATGGGGGCAACATGATCCCAAACAGTCTGATTTATTAGTAAGGGAGTTGCTGTTTGTTTTCCGCTGTACCAAGTTTTTCCTAAAAGCTTGCATAATTAACAAACTGACATTATTGCCTATTATTGCCTCAAAAGGGATTAATCTATGCAGAGAGCGTAGCCACAAGGGCGAGCCGAGACCAATGACAATGTGTTACTCATGTATATGCAATATACCTACACCCTGTGAATGTATAAATATGCTCTGCAACCGGGACTGCTCTGGGAATCTTTGATGCATTCGTAACTGATTTTGTAGCTGATTACCTCTTTTTGCAAAAGAACTTTTACTATATGCAATAAAATACACAAAGAGAAATGGTTTGAATTGAGACCTTTTATTCGACAAACAGAAAATCCACAACACCTAGGTGATCCCAAGGCATTCCCAGGCCAGACGGGATATATAATCACTCCAGCAAGCTCTTGGTCTACCCCGGGGTCTCCTCCTAGTTGGACGTGCCCAGAAGACCTCCAGAGGAATGCGTCCTGGAGGAATCCTAATCAGATGCCTAAACCACCTTAACTGGCTCCTTTTGATGTGAAGGAGTAGCGGCTCTACTCAGACCTCCCCCCAAGAGCCCGAAATACTTAAACTCCTTCACTTGGGGCAGAGACTCCCCACCCAGAGGGAGAAGTCGTTTTCCGGCAGCCAGGGCCGAATCTGCATTGTTCCTCCTATATCCGAGGTTCGACAATCGTCCGGAGCCTCCTTTTGAGGACACTGCAATTCACTTTCCCCGGGAGACTAAGTAATGTGGTGCCCCAATAGATAGAGCACACCCTCTGATCCCCCTTTTTAAAAATGGTAACCACCACCCCAGACTGCCACTCCATATGTACTGTCCCAGACATCCACGCGACACTGAAGAGGTGTGTCAGCCACGACGGCCCAAAAATGTCCAGAGCCTTCAGCATCTCAGGGAGAATCTCATCCACACCTGACATCCTGCCACGGAGGAGCGCTTTGACTACCTCAGTGACTGCCAAGGATATACGAGAGGCTCCCCCTGGGGCCTCAGACTCTGACTCCTCATAAGAAGACGTGTTGGTTGGGTTCAGGAGTTCCTCAAAGTGTTCTTTCCATTGCTCAATGATATTCCCAGTCCGGGTCCTGCTGAGATCAGCCTGAGCTAATCCCTTCTTTTCCTTCCTGTCAGGCAACTCAATCAGTGCGCCTAGACCACTGCCTACACCTGCTGCCCAGCCTACACTTCACCTGACCCCCATGCCCATCGCTGCAGGCCCACAGGGTGGTGGCTCCATGTTTTGTTTTTTTTACTTGTTGAACCTGACCGGATCCCATGTCCCATGGACACTCTGTATTGAGCTCCCCCCCAGGTCTGGCTCCAGAAAGGTGCCCCGATCTCCCACTTCCAGGCGAGGTATCAGCGGACCCTTTCTGCCGCTTAAGGAGGTTTCTGAATCGCTTTTTGTCTGGACCCTCAGCTGAGACCAGGGACTAATGCCTCCAACAACATAGCTCTCAGGTTCACAGGGACATGCAAACCCCTCCACCAATAAAAGTCCACGCCCTGTAATATTTTATGATTCATAAGTTTTACTGAACAGAAATTGCAGACGGACTCCGTCACTCAAACACTTCAGTCCCCTTTGTGAGGGATGTCATGTTCATTCCTGTCCTACACACCGGTCTGATCAAACAAATGTAATCTTTCAGCTTCGGCACGTTTGATATTGTTAATTATTGAAAGCACAGAGATAGTATGGTTTTATAACACGCCGTATCTTAAAGTATCAAACACTTCCTCAGTCAGTAAATCAACGTGTTCTTTACATCCAGATCAGACTCACCCAGTCCCTCCAGCTGACCTCCATCTCTTTAAGACCTCCTCCTTCCCCCCTTACAGAGACCCCCGCACACAAAGAAACCTCCTCACCCCTCTCTCCTCCCCCTCCTCCTCCATCCTCCCCCCTCCTCCCTACTCCGGGCCATATGAAGATGCAGTCTTGTGTAACTCTCACTCTCTAGACCAGTTTCATCCAGTTAGAGCTGTTGCCAAGAAACCGACTGCATGCCTGTGTGTGAGACTGTGTGTGACTGTGTGTGTGTGTGCGTGTGTGTGTGTGTGTGTGTGTGTGTGAGTGTGTGTGTGTGTGTGTGAGACTGTGTGTGTGTGTGTGTGTGTGTGTGTGTGTGAAAGCAGATATCTGGAGCGTTCCTGTTCCTGCTGCCTGACTTACATAAGAGCAGACAGCTCATTTATTCTTTCACAAAAACTGTCAACAACAACACACACACAAACATGCACACTTCTGAACTCACAATCAGAGACATGCTGAGCGGGTCGATCACTTACATGTCAGTGTTTATATTCATTCATATATTAAAGCATAAAAACAATGCTTTAGTTTGGTGTCACAGCCTGGCTCAGTTTATTCTCCTCTCTGTCTGCAGCACTTCATCACACTCTGCTGCGCTCTGAGGACGTTTAATAATGTCTTATAATATTAAGTTATGTTCAAAAATGTCTCTAATGTTCTTTTTTTAGTTTTCTAGTGAAGCAGTCGGACTCTCAAAGATCTTTGCAGAGTCACTTCAGAGTAAAATCTTCGGGTAAAAGATCTTTAACTTCTCAGTTTTCCTGATCAGAGACGTTCTCCCTCTAAAGTTAGCAGGGCTCAGATAATGCAGGTGTGTCTTCATCCTGCATTATCTCACAGTCCAGCTATTTTTTTCAAAAAATATGACCATATGTGGAAAAGAGGGAGGAGCTTCAGAGGGTTTCCCCCCCTCAGCTCACTCTGACAGTTAAAGGACGTTTCAAACGCGTGAAAACAGCGTAAATGTGTTTTTGCTAATGTTTGACTGTTTGTTGAGCTCTCAGCTGATTGGCCTTCTCCCTGGTTTACCTCTGATTAACTCCCGCCCCCCCTCTCTCTGTAGGTGAGACCCTGAGGGCAGCTGCTCTCTCTTTCTCTCTTACTCTCTCTCTCTCTGACTGCATCATGGCGTCTGGTCTGATCCGCCGTCACATGGCTCTCTCTCTGCACAGAAACGTGAGGCTCAGCGCTCCAGGTAAATGAACATCGCCTTCATCGTTAGCTTCTCGTCCTCTGGCTCTAATTGGTTTTCCCTCTGGCTCGTTCTCTCCTTACTGTCTCTCCACTTACACACAAAACTCTGCTCACTCTCTCACACACACACCAACACGTCAGACCTTTTAAAAACATTACATAATGAGGGTAATGTTTGTGTGACCTCCAGCAGGAGGTGAAGTCTCAAAGGCCGTCTCTCCTGCCAATCATCAATGAGCTTGGTCATGGTTACTACCTCACTTTCACCTCTTACCTGAACACACCTGAACACACTGACACCACCTGAACACACCTGAACACACTGACACCACCTGAACACACTGACACCACCTGAACACACTGACACCACCTGAACACACTGACACCACCTGAACACACTGACACCACCTGAACCACCTGAACACACTGACACCACCTGAACACACTGACACCACCTGAACCCAGAGAAAAACTTCAAAAGAGAAAAAAAGCAGCACTAAGATTGACCCCTGAGGGACACCATAAGTGAACAGAGACACCTTTGTGACATAAATGATCGACTCAAACCAGTGGTTGAAAGTATAAATATTTAATCTAATGAATATAAAAATAGAGTTCACATTTAAAGCTATTTTAGTGTAAAACAAACTTTAGCTCACCTGTGAGAGGACAGGTGAGAAGGAGTCAGAAACAAACTAAAGAGCAGTTTGTTTAAAACATGATTACATCCAGTGTGTGTGTGACGTTGTTTAACCTGCTCTCTTTCCGTCTGTAGACGTTATCACCTGTCTCAAGTTTAACTACATGAGTGAATATTTAACCAAACATGATCAGTCCAGAGTTCAAGGCTGCACAACATGTCAAAGGTCACGACCAGAGTGCTGCACAACATGTCAAAGGTCACGACCAGAGTGCTGCACAACATGTCAAAGGTCACGACCAGAGTGCTGCACAACATGTCAAAGGTCACGACCAGAGTGCTGCACAACATGTCAAAGGTCACGACCAGAGTGCTGCACAACATGTC
>CM036553.1:178405-183405 GCA_020745685.1 Tautogolabrus adspersus
TTTGTGTGTGTGTGTGTGTGTGTGTGTGTGTGTGTGTATGTTTTGTGTGTGTGTGTGTGTGTGTGTGTGTTCTGTGTGTGTGTGTATGTTCTCTGTGTGTGTGTGTCTGTGTTTGTTTCAGAGTACGCTGGTGAACCGTCCCGCTCTGGGGATCCTGCCGCCGGAGAACTTTGCAGATAAAATCACAGAGAGTCTACTCTCAGTCAGTAACACACACACACACACACACACACACACACACACACACACACACACACGCCGAACACACAGACACACACATGTTGAACACACACACACACACACACGCCGAACACACACAGACGCACACACAGACACACATGTTGAACACACACACACACGCCGAACACAAACACAGACACACACACACACACACACACACACACACACACACACACACACAGACACACACACACACACACACACAGACACACACACACACAGTTGTATGATAATTAATAACGTAATACGTTTAAATATATGATGTTTATAATACAGTGTGTCTTTCTGTGGTCAGGTGGCGCCCAGTGGGATGACTCGTGTTCAGACCATGGCGTGCGGCTCGTGCTCCAATGAGAACGCATACAAAGCCATGTTCATCTGGTACAGGGTGAGTAAACTTTACCTGGCTTACCTGGCTTACCTGGTTAACTGGCTCACCTGACTCACCTGGTTAACTGGTTCACCTGGCTCACCTGGTTAACTGGTTCACCTGGCTCACCTGGTTAACTGGTTCACCTGGTTAACTGGTTCACCTGGCTCACCTGGTTAACTGGCTCACCCGGTTAACTGGTTCACCTGGCTCACCTGGTTAACTGGTTCACCTGGTTAACTGGTTCACCTGGCTCACCTGGTTAACTGGTTCACCTGGTTAACTGGTTCACCTGGCTCACCTGGTTAACTGGTTCACCTGGTTAACTGGTTCACCTGGTTAACTGGTTCACCTGGCTCACCTGGCTCACCTGGTTAACTGGTTCACCTGGCTCACCTGGTTAACTGGTTCACCTGGTTAACTGGTTCACCTGGTTAACTGGTTCACCTGGCTCACCTGGCTCACCTGGTTAACTGGTTCACCTGGCTCACCTGGTTAACTGGTTCACCTGGTTAACTGGTTCACCTGGCTCACCTGGTTAACTGGTTCACCTGGTTAACTGGTTCACCTGGTTAACTGGTTCACCTGGCTCACCTGGTTAACTGGTTCACCTGGCTCACCTGGTTAACTGGTTCACCTGGTTAACTGGTTCACCTGGCTCACCTGGTTTAACTGGTTAACTGGTTCACCTGGTTAACTGGTTAACTGGTTCACCTGGTTCAACTGGTTCACCTGGTTAACTGGTTCACCTGGTTGACCTTACATATTTTGATAAATAAATGATTCTCTCTGCTGTGTGATTGGCTGGTTTATTGACCTCATGTGATGTAATGGTTTGTTCTTGTGGTGCAGAATAAAGAGCGAGGACACAACACGCCGTCTGAAGAAGACCTCAGCAGCTGTATGATAAACCAGGTGAGACACATTCATCATAATAAACCAGGTGAGACACATTCATTATAATAAACCAGGTGAGACACATTCATCATAATAAACCAGGTGAGACACATTCATCATAATAAACCAGGTGAGACACATTCATTATAATAAACCAGGTGAGACACATTCATCATAATAAACCAGGTGAGACACATTCATCATAATAAACCAGGTGAGACACATTCATCATAATAAACCAGGTGAGATACATTCATCATAATAAACCAGGTGAGACACATTCATTATAATAAACCAGGTGAGACACATTCATCATAATAAACCAGGTGAGACACATTCATTATAATAAACCAGGTGAGACACATTCATTATAATAAACCAGGTGAGACACATTCATCATAATAAACCAGGTGAGACACATTCATCATAATAAACCAGGTGAGACACATTCATTATAATAAACCAGGTGAGACACATTCATCATAATAAACCAGGTGAGACACATTCATCATAATAAACCAGGTGAGACACATTCATCATAATAAACCAGGTGAGACACATTCATTATAATAAACCAGGTGAGACACATTCATTATAATAAACCAGGTGAGACACATTCATTATAATAAACCAGGTGAGACACATTCATCATAATAAACCAGGTGAGACACATTCATTATAATAAACCAGGTGAGACACATTCATCATAATAAACCAGGTGAGACACATTCATTATAATAAACCAGGTGAGACACATTCATTATAATAAACCAGGTGAGACACATTCATTATAATAAACCAGGTGAGACACATTCATTATAATAAACCAGGTGAGACACATTCATCATAATAAACCAGGTGAGACACATTCATCATAATAAACCAGGTGAGACACATTCATCATAATAAACCAGGTGAGACACATTCATTGTAATAAACCAGGTGAGACACATTCATTATTATAACCAGGTGAGACACATTCATTATAATAAACCAGGTGAGACACATTCATTATAATAAACCAGGTGAGACACATTCATTATAATAAACCAGGTGAGACACATTCATTATAATAAACCAGGTGAGACACATTCATTATAATAAACCAGGTGAGACACATTCATTATAATAAACCAGGTGAGACACATTCATCATAATAAACCAGGTGAGACACATTCATTATAATAAACCAGGTGAGACACATTCATCATAATAAACCAGGTGAGACACATTCATTGTAATAAACCAGGTGAGACACATTCATCATAATAAACCAGGTGAGACACATTCATCATAATAAACCAGGTGAGACACATTCATCATAATAAACCAGGTGAGACACATTCATTATAATAAACCAGGTGAGACACATTCATTATAATAAACCAGGTGAGACACATTCATTATAATAAACCAGGTGAGACACATTCATCATAATAAACCAGGTGAGACACATTCATTATAATAAACCAGGTGAGACACATTCATCATAATAAACCAGGTGAGACACATTCATCATAATAAACCAGGTGAGACACATTCATTATAATAAACCAGGTGAGACACATTCATTATAATAAACCAGGTGAGACACATTCATCATAATAAACCAGGTGAGACACATTCATCATAATAAACCAGGTGAGACACATTCATTATAATAAACCAGGTGAGACACATTCATTATAATAAACCAGGTGAGACACATTCATTATAATAAACCAGGTGAGACACATTCATCATAATAAACCAGGTGAGACACATTCATCATAATAAACCAGGTGAGACACATTCATCATAATAAACCAGGTGAGACACATTCATCATAATAAACCAGGTGAGACACATTCATTATAATAAACCAGGTGAGACACATTCATCATAATAAACCAGGTGAGACACATTCATTATAATAAACCAGGTGAGACACATTCATCATAATAAACCAGGTGAGACACATTCATTATAATAAACCAGGTGAGACACATTCATCATAATAAACCAGGTGAGACACATTCATCATAATAAACCAGGTGAGACACATTCATCATAATAAACCAGGTGAGACACATTCATCATAATAAACCAGGTGAGACACATTCATCATAATAAACCAGGTGAGACACATTCATCATAATAAACCAGGTGAGACACATTCATCATAATAAACCAGGTGAGACACATTCATTATAATAAACCAGGTGAGACACATTCATTATAATAAACCAGGTGAGACACATTCATCATAATAAACCAGGTGAGACACATTCATCATAATAAACCAGGTGAGACACATTCATTATAATAAACCAGGTGAGACACATTCATCATAATAAACCAGGTGAGACACATTCATTATAATAAACCAGGTGAGACACATTCATCATAATAAACCAGGTGAGACACATTCATCATAATAAACCAGGTGAGACACATTCATTATAATAAACCAGGTGAGACACATTCATTATAATAAACCAGGTGAGACACATTCATCATAATAAACCAGGTGAGACACATTCATTATAATAAACCAGGTGAGACACATTCATTATAATAAACCAGGTGAGACACATTCATTATAATAAACCAGGTGAGACACATTCATCATAATAAACCAGGTGAGACACATTCATCATAATAAACCAGGTGAGACACATTCATTATAATAAACCAGGTGAGACACATTCATCATAATAAACCAGGTGAGACACATTCATCATAATAAACCAGGTGAGACACATTCATCATAATAAACCAGGTGAGACACATTCATTATAATAAACCAGGTGAGACACATTCATTATAATAAACCAGGTGAGACACATTCATTATAATAAACCAGGTGAGACACATTCATTATAATAAACCAGGTGAGACACATTCATCATAATAAACCAGGTGAGACACATTCATCATAATAAACCAGGTGAGACACATTCATTATAATAAACCAGGTGAGACACATTCATCATAATAAACCAGGTGAGACACATTCATTATAATAAACCAGGTGAGACACATTCATTATAATAAACCAGGTGAGACACATTCATCATAATAAACCAGGTGAGACACATTCATCATAATAAACCAGGTGAGACACATTCATTATAATAAACCAGGTGAGACACATTCATTATAATAAACCAGGTGAGACACATTCATCATAATAAACCAGGTGAGACACATTCATTATAATAAACCAGGTGAGACACATTCATTATAATAAACCAGGTGAGACACATTCATCATAATAAACCAGGTGAGACACATTCATCATAATAAACCAGGTGAGACACATTCATTATAATAACCAGGTGAGACACATTCATCATAATAAACCAGGTGAGACACATTCATCATAATAAACCAGGTGAGACACATTCATTATAATAAACCAGGTGAGACACATTCATCATAATAAACCAGGTGAGACACATTCATTATAATAAACCAGGTGAGACACATTCATCATAATAAACCAGGTGAG
>CM036553.1:190905-203405 GCA_020745685.1 Tautogolabrus adspersus
GTATTGATAGAGGCAGCCGGTTGAACAGGTGAGTCTGTTTGTCTGGCAGGTAGCATTAACATTATATTAATGTAAATAAGGTGTGCTCATTCACCTCATTGACAGACCCCCACACAGTCCGACACACACACACACACACACACACACACACACACACACACACACACACACACACACACACACACACACACACACTCTGTCAGGGCACATCAGGGCTGTCACCACAATATTCAACTTTGATTTGATACCTGTGGAAACAAATGACATCGCTACCACGGCAACAACAATTAGAGTCTCAGACACGATATTGGTTTATTTATTTCTTGTTTTGAATTATCAACAATTGCTCACTGTCTAAATTGCACAAAGATGTAAGTGACATGTTGCAGGGCTTTGTGCGAAGGACTACGTGAACACACGTGTTTTTCTACAGTTCCGACAGTGAGCAGGAGGAATCTGAAGATCTTAGTCCACAAACACCAACATCACACTGCATGATCCTTAGACACTCTGAGCCCTGACAGACTGTGGCGCCCTCTGGTGGTCGAGAGTGAAGGTGCGTCTCGTGTTAAAGAAACCAGCCTGCATGTCATTAAAGCTCCTCGCTCTGCTTCTGACTGTTCTGTTGCTCTTCATAGGAATGACTTTTTCTTGAAATGTTTTAGCCCAGACATGTGAAACTTTGATGGACCATATAATGTCTTAGATGATGTAGTGCCTGCATGTCTTTTTATACGGCCTCCATCACACGTTAAAAACAGTCTGAACACGTTCACGCTGAACGAGAGCTTCATATCAGCTGCCACGGTTACTCTCAATAATGTCCATATTCACTCTTTCTCGTGTTTGTCTTATAGAGAGCTACGGAGGCCGCAAAGGACAAACGACAAAGAGCACAAACATAAAGAAATGCACTTCATATCTCACACACACACACACACACACACGCACTCTGACACACACACACACACGCACTCTGACACACACACACACACGCACTCTGACACAAACACACACGCACTCTGACACACACATACACACACTCTGACACACACACACACACACACACGCACGCACTCTGACACACACACACACGCACTCTGACACACACACACACACGCACTCTGACACACACACACACACGCACTCTGACACACACACACACGCACTCTGACACACACATACACACACTCTGACACACACACACACACACACACACGCACGCACTCTGACACACACACACACGCACTCTGACACACACACACACGCACTCTGACACACACACGCACTCTGACATACACACACACACACACGCACTCTGACACACACACACACGCACTCTGACACACACACACACACGTACTCTGACACACACACACACACGCACTCTGACACACACACACACGCACTCTGACACACACACACACACGCACTCTGACACACACACACACACGCACTCTGACACACACACACACACGCACTCTGACACACACACACACACGCACTCTGACACACACACACACGCACTCTGACACACACACACACACACACGCACTCTGACACACACACACACGCACTCTGACACACACACACACACGCACTCTGACACACACACACACACACGCACTCTGACACACACACACACGCACTCTGACACACACACACACACACACACGCACTCTGACACACACACACACGCACTCTGACACACACACACACGCACTCTGACACACACACACACACACACACACGCACTCTGACACACACACACACACACACGCACTCTGACACACACACACGCACTCTGACACACACACACACACACGCACTCTGACACACACACACACGCACTCTGACACACACACACACACACACACACACGCACTCTGACACACACACACACGCACTCTGACACACACACATACACACACACACATTATGAACCTGTGCTTAGAGCTGCTAACTCTCTATAGATCCACTTTGTTCATCTGTGTTTATCGATCCGTCAGTTTGTTGGAGTGACATCAGGTTATTGTTTCTTCTTCTGTGAAAACAAAAGTCGACACAGTGTTTATATTTATGATTCCAGCTGCCACGAGCAAAGACCTCATGTTAGATTATGATAAACATCAACATCAGTTCAGCGTTAACGCTCTGTGTCCATTAACAGCTGGCAGTGCTTCGCACCTTTACTGTTGCACGTCAGCGCCCCCCGGTGGTGACTGTGTGGTGAGAAAGTAACTGTCAGCTCTGAAACAGGTTCATGTTGAACATCCTCGTTTCTCTGAACTCAGGAAGACATCAGGAGAGGCTGTGAGCTGAGCGGCTGCTAACGTTAGCTTAGCTTGCTTATGGGCACCACGTCAGACTTAACATCATATCAGATCCAGATATTTCATATTTATAATGATGAAGATCATATTTCTATTTTATGAACAGTTTTGTTCTTTAATGAAACTAAAGGAGACAAACTGAGCGCTGTTCCCCATGCTAGCCTGTTAGCTAACTTTAGCTAATTAGCTTAGCTTTAAGCACAGGTCCATCAAACCCTTTCCACCGAGTCTCATCAGCACATGTAGTAAACATGTCTCTGCCCCCTTGTTATGGCTCTGACTCTGGCGCTCTGTGATTGGTTGAATGTTCATGGCGCCTTTAGACGAGTGTAGCAGCTCGTGAACGTGAACATGTGTACGGCTCCATGTTCTCTCTCTTAATGACTCTGATATTTATGCTTTGTTTGGTAGCAGTTCATGAAGGATGAGGACGACGGCGCCTTGTCGTCCCTTTGTCGTTGCTCAGTATTACCTGATGTAGAGTTCCCATGATCCTCTCTGTTAACTACAGTAATTATTGCACTTGTGATCTGACTTCTAGATGATTATTGATGTAATTATTTTAATGGCTCTAACTGTTGTACTGTGATCAATAAATTAATCCAGTTTTAACTAACTCAGAGATTTTTGATTTCTCCTGATCGAAACGTTCGTCACAGGTTCAGGTGCGACGCACAGGTAAACATGTGACACACGAAACGACGTGTCAGATTAAATAAATGTTACTTTGTACACAGTTACTGAAAACAGAGTGAAGCGTATTGATGAAGATTCAGTCAGGTACATTTTTCACATGTGAGACACGTGATGCAGTTGAACAGTCTGACTGCAGGTGGGATGAAAGACCTGCGGGGGGCGCTCTTTCTTGCAGGGTGAAGTCTCAGTCTGCTGCTCAGAGTGGGGGGGGGGTCCCTGATGGATGTTAATACCCTCAGAGGTCAGTCCAGGACAGAAGCGACCCTCCTGGCCACTCAGACTCTTCCTGTCCCCCCCCTTCACAGAGTCAGACCTCAGTCTCCTCAGCACTGACAGATACACACACGTTTTATTATTATTATTATAAATAATGAAATCAGTAAACTTTCTCATTAAGTCCGTATCTATCTAACCCTGTCCTCCAATCATTGTTCAGAGACGGTTTCATCTAAAGTTTCCTGTAAAGGAGTCAAAACAGGAACAGGAAGAAGTAACGCTGCGTCTTGTTTTTCAAAATAAAGTATTTCAGAGAGGTGTCTGTCTCTTTAAGACGAGAGAAGCCTTCTGTCTGTCAGCTGATCCAGCGTCTGTAACTGCACGATGATCATGATGAGAAGATTCTTCTTCATGTCATCACAAACTAACAAAGTGTGAACACTGAAAATCTGGGGTCACCTGTTTCTCTTACTGTCTGCACGTTGTTTCTGTTCATGACGTCATCCTCGTCGTCATTATTAAAGAGGTCAAAGGTTAACTGATAAAAACGAAATGAGTCCGTGGCCCTTTCCGAATTGCCACAGTTCAGTATGCAGTGCGTACTATTCAGTAGAGTTTCAGTAGACTGAACTCTCGTGGTCATTCAGTATGCATTTTTTGTGTCCACCTCAGTATACTGAACATTTCAGTATGGATACTAACTTCCGGGTTTTATGCAGTATGGATCGGATGCATGCTATCAGGAAATGAGTTGTGTTTTACCACCCACAATGCTTTGCGAAATTAACCGTAAAACGTCACTTCACGTGCGCCTCCAAATCAAAATAAACGAGCATGGATTAATTTAATCAATTCTTAATCTAGAGTTAAAGTCCTCTTCTAAAATCTCTCCTTTTAATTAAGAACAGAGAATGTAACAAATGTGTTCATGATTATTAAACCTTTCTCCCTCTGTTTAAAGAATGATTTACAGATTTATATCTGCGTCTTTATTGGTTCATCTTACTTTATATTCTGTATATCACTTTCTTTCCTGTATGTACTGTGTGTTATTTTATTATTTAATCGGTTTTTAACTTGATTTACATTGTGATGTTGTTTTTGTTTACTGACTGTATATGTGCATTACTCTTCTTCAATAAAGATAAACTAAAAAAAAACAAAAAAAACGAGGATGGAGGCGGCCGGTTCAGGTAACACAAATGACGACAAATGACGTCACTTCCATCCTGAATGAATCAAATGAAGTAGAACAAATATCTGCTTACTGTGCTGTTTACTGAATAGTAGGTACTAACAGTATACAGCACGGATAGTAGGTACTAACAGTATACAGCATGGATAGTAGGTACTAACAGGATACAGCATGGATAGTAGGTACTGCCTACTGACAGATTGAGTAGGCACTTTGCAATTCGGATGCACCCCGTGTATCACAGAGAGAGAAACACCAGCACAGACTTTTATTTTGTTGAATCAGAAACTGTGCGTTTACGTGACAACGTGGCGGTTTACAGCCAATCAGAGCGTCAGGATTTTACCACTTTTCATTGGCTACAGTCCGCCTCTGGTCGATGGTGATTGGCTGCGTGAAGCAGAAGTCCCGCCCTCGCGACGTTGATATTTAAAGGAACAGAGTGCCAACGCGGACTGATCTGCTGCAGAGAGAAGAGAGACGGTGAGTTCATGTTTTTATCTTTGAGAGATGAAAGAGACAAATATAAAGTTTACTACTTACCTTAGACAGTCTGCTGTCCCCCTGACCATGAGACTGTACACCTCACTGTCACTGCAGGGATAAAACACTCAGTGACTCCTTCTTCATCTGGACTGCTGTCATCAGAGTCAGACTCTATGTGGACACTTTAATGTCTGCACTGACTGTTTAAACTACCTCCATCTTAAACACTACTGTAACACATACCTTCAGAAGGTCAACACTCTCCATCTCTTATGTACAGGTCTAACTACAGATGCTCTTTAACTGTTTATAGCTTTCTTTTAAATTGCACATATATCTCTATTCCTGCACAGGTTTGTACATTTCTTTATATAAGTTGTATAGGTCTATTTTTAATTGCACAGGTTTAATTTTATAGGGGCTCCTTAAATCTTTGTTGTTGGGTTAATATATGTATGGGAGGGGGGACAGCGGGTGTTTATGGTAACAATTGCTATGTGTCTTACATGTTTGTATACTGCTACTGGATGCCTTGAATTACCCTCGGGATCAATAAAGTATCTATCTATCTATCTATCTATCTATCTATCTATCTATCTATCTATCTATCTATCTATCTATCTATCTATCTATCTATCTCTATCTATCATCTATCTATCTCTCTCTGTCTGTCTATCTATCTATCTATCTATCTATCTGTCTGTCTGTCTATCTATCTATCTATCCATCCATCCTGTCTGTCTGTCTGTCTGTCTATCTAATAGACTCACACACCGAGGACTCACAGAGACTCATCATCACTGTCTCTGTGCTCTTTATCGATTAATAATGTCTTTATTCCCTCTGATTATTAATGAGCGGCATGTTTGCTGACTCGAGGTTTTTTTAAATATCATTAAAAATAATAAATTCACTCTGTTCTGAACACGAGGTGTAGAAAACGTTGTTGACTGGTCGTTTATTTGGCAGGGACACAGATACACCAACATGTACAGCTAATGCTAACGCTAATGCTTTTATTGAGCGTGTTTGAATCAGTGTCAAAGATTAAACACACCTGTCACTTTAAATCAGAGTTTAACCCTTCACGTGTTTACTGGAAGTTTTTCTCTCTGTGTGTTTACAACAGTTCATCATGAAGCTGCTCGCGTCGTTAGCGTCTCTCTGCGTCCTGGCTGTTGTAGCCTTCGCCGTACCTGCTCAGGAGAAACGCATCCATCACCATGCCGACCTGAGTGACCACGCCCATGACGACGCCCACGGCTTCAAGTACGACCACGAGGCGTTCCTCGGGAAGGAGGAGGCGAAGACGTTCGACCAGCTGACCCCCGAGGAGAGCAAGGAGAAGCTGGCGTAGGTCTTCCTCACCTTCATCATCGCCATCATCACTCTTACTGTGCTAACCTGCTGCTCAGACAGAAACAATCAATCACAGATGTTTATACTGATCGATTCAGTCTCAGAGTGTTTTCATCTGAGCTGTAATTTATTAAAGGAGCAGGATGTAACTCTGACGCAGGTCACCATGTGGTGGACACTGAAGCTTCAGTGTTTATCCAGCTCTGCATCGGTCTGTAAACCTTTCTGCGTTCTAACCTCTCTCCATTTTTCAAAAGCATCTCCAATATTGATCCTAGTTTGAGCACGTTTCTGCTCGTGGAGCTTATTAGAAACATGCAGAGGCTTTTTAGGTCGGGTACAATCACTTCTATCTGAACCAGTTCTCTTGCCCGCTTCCATCGCTGCAACACCTGTTGGTTTGACCTGATAACTGCTCTCATATCTGGCAAACCGAGGGGCGTCCAAAACGGCCGTGTGGGGGTGCCTTAAAACCGCCTACCTTCTCTGGTCCAAACAAATCCAGACCATTCAGGACCAGAATCTAAAGTTAGAAGGAGGACATACTGGCTGCTGCATTGTTGTCAGAGAAGCCAGCACTTCAACATAGCATGTTTCCTTAATGTCTGATCATAGAGTAAGCTCACTTTATCATCTCACTCTCTACACAGCTCACTGACTGGACCTTTAATAACTTAATGTCCAGGTCTGAGTTTGAGGCTCTGTGCAGGAATCAGCTGGTTTGATTGAGCCTGGTGTTTAACCCTTTAACATCCTCCCTCTCTGCAGGAAGATCGTGGATCGCATTGACACGGACAAAGACGGCTTCGTGAGCCACGGCGAGCTGCACTACTGGATCAAACACCGGCAGAGGAGGTACATCCAGGAGAACGTGAACAAACACTGGAATGACTACGACAAGAACCAGGACGGAAAGATCGGCTGGGAGGAGTACAAGAACACCACCTATGGATATTACATCGGTAACCTTTAAATGTCCTCTGTCAGGCTCTCACTCTGTGCTGAGTTTTAACTGCTGATCAAAGTGTTTCTGAACAAACGTGATTTATAACGACACTTTTAGCAAAGAGGGTCGAGGTCAGACCGTGTGCAGGAGATTACTGCTATTTTTAAAAACAATAGATTACTCAGTATCTGGTGTCAGGACTTCTGTTGTTGTTGCCGTGGTAACAAACAGGTATCATTATCGTTTGATTTTCACTAGATTCATATCAAAGTTTAAAGTCAGGTATCATGACGACTCTCTCTGACCGACCAAAGGTCCTAATGATCCAAAGTCCTGAGAGTCTTTGATGAAGATGAAACATGAATTTAAACTTTTGATTCCAGATGACGAGTTCCATGACGTCGAAGACAAAGCCACGTATAAATCCATGCTGACCCGGGATGAGAGGCGATTCAAGATGGCCGACAGAGACAGAGACGGCATCGCCACACGAGAGGAGTTCACTGCCTTCCTCCACCCAGAGGAGTTTGACTACATGAGAGACGTGGTGGTGCAGGTACAATCTGATGATCTTAGACTTAAACATTCAGGCTCCTCCCCTTTAACCTCCAGTGACTCACACCTGGTTAAAAAAACAGGAAGTTAAAAGGATAATTTCTCCCATCAGCCTCGGCAGCAGGTGAAGTCCAGCTGTCGGTCACAGGTCATCAGTGCAGCCTCTATAGTTTGATTGGATTTGATTACTCGGGGCTGATGATCCTCCGCTCCCGTTGAGCGGGACAGTCCGATTTATTTTAGCGTATTAAAACTTTTCAGGTTTCTAAGAATGGGCTGACCGCCTAAGACTCCCAAATTAAAGAGAGGACAGGTTGCAGTGTGAAGGATTGAGCCATGGTTTCTGTGTATCAACAAACATATTACAAATGAGTAACAGAATCTAATCACCAAACTATAAAAAACTATTACTATCATTATTAAATTCAAATATAATACAAATATAATTTCATTTTTCAGGAATCGGTTGAAGACATCGATAAGAACGGAGACGGAAAAATCAACTTAGATGAATACATCGGTAAGAAACTCTGACTGACTGACTCCACCCCCTTTCTCCTCACCTGGAGGTCACCTGATGTGTGTATGTGTGATTGTGCGTGTCTCCACAGGTGACATGTTCTCACCTGAGAGTGGGGAGTCAGAGCCTGAGTGGGTCCAGACGGAGAGGAAACACTTCTCCGAGTTCAGAGACACAAACAAGGATGGTTACCTGGACGCTAACGAGGTGGCTCAGTGGATTCTACCTGGAGAAGTGGACCACGCCGACAACGAGGCCAAACACCTGATCCACGAGACCGACACTAACAAGGTACACACACACACACACATGCTACACACACACGGTGATGTCACTAGGACAGGTAACAGTGATGGTGATGTCACTAACAGGTAACAGTGACGGTGATGTCACTAAGATAGGTGACGGTGATGTCACTAGGACAGGTAACAGTGATTGTGATGTCACTAGGACAGGTAACAGTGATTGTGATGTCACTAGGACAGGTAACAGTGATTGTGATGTCACTAGGACAGGTAACAGTGACGGTGATGTCACTAGGACAGGTAACAGTAACGGTGATGTCACTAGGACAGGTAACAGTAACGGTGATGTCACTAGGACAGGTAACAGTGACGGTGATGTCACTAGGAGAGGTAACAGTAACGGTGATGTCACTAGGACAGGTAACAGTGACGGTGATGTCACTAGGACAGGTAACAGTGATTGTGATGTCACTAGGACAGGTAACAGTGATTGTGATGTCACTAGGACAGGTAACAGTGATTGTGATGTCACTAGGACAGGTAACAGTGATGGTGATGTCACTAGGACAGGTAACAGTGACGGTGATGTCACTAGGACAGGTAACAGTGACGGTGATGTCACTAGGACAGGTAACAGTGACGGTGATGTCACTAGGACAGGTAACAGTGACGGGGATGTCACTAGGACAGGTAACAGTAACGGTGATGTCACTAGGACAGGTAACAGTGACGGGGATGTCACTAGGACAGGTAACAGTGACGGGGATGTCACTAGGACAGGTAACAGTGACGGGGATGTCACTAGGACAGGTAACAGTAACGGTGATGTCACTAGGACAGGTAACAGTGACGGGGATGTCACTAGGACAGGTAACGGTGATGTCACTAGGACAGGTAACAGTGACGGTGATGTCACTAGGACAGGTAACAGTGACGGGGATGTCACTAGGACAGGTAACAGTAACGGTGATGTCACTAGGACAGGTAACAGTAACGGTGATGTCACTAGGACAGGTAACAGTAACGGTGATGTCACTAGGACAGGTAACAGTGACGGTGATGTCACTAGGACAGGTAACAGTGACGGTGATGTCACTAGGACAGGTAACAGTAACGGTGATGTCACTAGGACAGGTAACAGTGACGGGGATGTCACTAGGACAGGTAACAGTGACGGTGATGTCACTAGGACAGGTAACGGTGATGTCACTAGGACAGGTAACAGTGACGGGGATGTCACTAGGACAGGTAACAGTGACGGTGATGTCACTAGGACAGGTAACAGTGACGGTGATGTCACTAGGACAGGTAACGATAGATAGATAGATAGATAGATAGATACTTTATTGATCCCGAGGGAAATTCAAGGCTAGGACAGTGACGGGGATGTCACTAGGACAGGTAACAGTGACGGTGATGTCACTAGGACAGGTAACAGTGACGGGGATGTCACTAGGACAGGTAACAGTAACGGTGATGTCACTAGGACAGGTAACAGTGACGGTGATGTCACTAGGACAGGTAACAGTGACGGGGATGTCACTAGGACAGGTAACAGTAACGGTGATGTCACTAGGACAGGTAACAGTAACGGTGATGTCACTAGGACAGGTAACAGTGACGGTGATGTCACTAGGACAGGTAACAGTGACGGTGATGTCACTAGGACAGGTAACAGTAACGGTGATGTCACTAGGACAGGTAACAGTGACGGTGATGTCACTAGGACAGGTAACAGTAACGGTGATGTCACTAGGACAGGTAACGGTGACGGGGATGTCACTAGGACAGGTAACGGTGATGTCACTAGGACAGGTAACAGTGACGGGGATGTCACTAGGACAGGTAACGGTGATGTCACTAGGACAGGTAACAGTGACGGGGATGTCACTAGGACAGGTAACGGTGACGGGGATGTCACTAGGACAGGTAACAGTGACGGGGATGTCACTAGGACAGGTAACAGTAACGGTGATGTCACTAGGACAGGTAACGGTGATGTCACTAGGACAGGTAACAGTGACGGGGATGTCACTAGGACAGGTAACGGTGATGTCACTAGGACAGGTAACAGTGACGGGGATGTCACTAGGACAGGTAACGGTGACGGGGATGTCACTAGGACAGGTAACAGTGACGTCACTAGGACAGGTGACGGTGATGTCACTAGGACAGGTAACAGTGACGGGGATGTCACTAGGACAGGTGACGGTGATGTCACTAGGACAGGTAACAGTGACGGGGATGTCACTAGGACAGGTAACAGTGACGTCACTAGGACAGGTGACGGTGATGTCACTAGGACAGGTAACAGTGACGGGGATGTCACTAGGACAGGTAACGGTGATGTCACTAGGACAGGTAACAGTGACGGTGATGTCACTAGGACAGGTAACAGTGACGGTGATGTCACTAGGACAGGTAACAGTAACGGTGATGTCACTAGGACAGGTAACAGTGACGGTGATGTCACTAGGACAGGTAACAGTAACGGTGATGTCACTAGGACAGGTAACGGTGATGTCACTAGGACAGGTAACAGTGACGGGGATGTCACTAGGACAGGTAACAGTGATGTCACTAGGACAGGTAACAGTGACGGGGATGTCACTAGGACAGGTGACGGGGATGTCACTAGGACAGGTAACAGTGACGTCACTAGGACAGGTGACGGTGATGTCACTAGGACAGGTAACAGTGACGGGGATGTCACTAGGACAGGTGACGGTGATGTCACTAGGACAGGTAACAGTGACGGGGATGTCTGTCTGTTAACATGGAGACAATAATTACAGTAATTCTGGATTAATTATTAACATTTTCCTCTCTGTCTCTCCTCCTCTTCCTGTTTTCCCTCCTCCTCTTCCTCCTGTCAATCATAATCAAACCCCTCCCCCTGGCGTTGTCCAACAGGATGAGAAGATAACGAAGAAGGAGATTCTGGCGAACTGGAACATGTTTGTGGGCAGCCAGGCCACCAACTACGGAGAAGATTTAACCAAGAGACACGACGAGCTCTGATCAACGTCGCCTTATATAACAGTTTAATAACTATGGAGACGGGGTTACGGGGGGTGGGGGGGGCGCCCATGTGATTAAATATTCCGGCCATTTGATGTTAGACTCCGCCCCTGCAGGAAACAATGTGTTTTGAGGGAGTCCTGGTTCTGTTTCTGTGATCCTCTGCATGATGACAATCCCCTCAGATCTGAACTCGCATACTGTGTATGTGAATACAGCTGATACTGGTCATGTTACACACACACACAAACACACACTCCTCTCCGTGTCGTTTACATTTCTTTTTGATACGAGGGTTTTCGGGTACGTTGTGATAAAAAATGGTTTCTCCAGACTAACTGTGGATCAGGTCCATGGTGCACTGACCTGCAGCTGAATCCAAACGTAGATTTGATAATAAAACGCCAAAGGAAACAGGAAGAGAGTTCTGAACACGGAGCGTCAGAGAGCGTTTTTGTTTGTGTTGGAATCAGGAGAGCTGTTTGAAATAAAGATTTGTTTTCCACGACTCAGCGTGCTGTGTGTGTACCTCTGAGGTAACCTGAGGGAGGCGAACATGGAGTGAACAGTGAGGCTGCAGACAGACGAGCTGTGTGATAAAACACGACTGCAGCGACCCTGCTGCAGCTCCAACACGCGTTCATTTAACTTGTTGGTAAGAGGTGCAAACGTTCATCACTGACTCTGAGGTGTGTTTAATCAGAGAAAAGAGAGATGAACTGTTCCTCTATGTGTTCACACCTCTACCTGTTCATCTCCACTTTAACCACGTGGACACGCCCACACCATGTGAACTGTGATTATTAAACAATGTGTCCCTGTCGAACATCAGGACGGACGTCTGACTCTGAGAGAGCTGATAGAACATCTGGACTTCATCAAGATCAGCACCATCACCGACTACGGAGGCATGAAGGTGGAGGAACAC
>CM036553.1:205905-213405 GCA_020745685.1 Tautogolabrus adspersus
CCCAGGACTTTACCTGACCCAGGACTTTACCTGACCCAGGACTTTACCTGAACCAGGACTTTACCTGACCCAGGACTTTACCTGACCCAGGACTTTACCTGAACCAGGACTTTACCTGACCCAGGACTTTACCTGAACCAGGACTTTACCTGACCCAGGACTTTACCTGAACCAGGACTTTACCTGAACCAGGACTTTACCTGACCCAGGACTTTACCTGACCCAGGACTTTACCTGACCCAGGACTTTACCTGAACCAGGACTTTACCTGACCCAGGACTTTACCTGAACCAGGACTTTACCTGAACCAGGTACATTGATAAGATGTTTAGATGAGGTGAAGCTGTCACCACCCACCCTCTGCAGGAAGACGATGTCTCTGTCAGTCAGTTTGTCTCCGCTCACAGGATCCACCATGTCCTTCTTTATGAGCTTCAACACACACTCCTGGGTCACCACACAGCCCCTACACACACACACACACACACACACACACACACACACACTGTTAGTGATTATACAGCCTGAACACGTGAACATGATGAGGACATTCCTTTACTCACGATGGTCTGAGGACGGCACAGGGGACGCTGTTACCCAGCACGTCTCTGGTGACTGCACACACATACCTGTCCTGAGGAGAGAACACCCACACACCTGTTACTCACTGAACCTCCCTGTACACACACACACACCTGTTACACACACACACACCTGTTACACACACACACACACACACACACACACACACACACACACCTGTTACACACACCTGTTACACACACACACACACACACACACACCTACACCTGTTACACACACACCTGTTACACACACACACACCTGTTACACACACACACACACACACACCTGTTACACACACACACACACACACACCTGTTACACACACACACACACACACACCTGTTTGTCTCAAATGTGTTTACATTGAAGAATTTAGAGGCTTACCTTTCCACTCTAACAAGTGTAGTGTGAACTTAAACTGATGCTCATGTTTCATTTAGACCACAGCACTGAAATAAAACTCTGTAACAATCCTGATAACACATTCTGTTTCTCTATCAACACCTGCTGTGATGTCATCACCAGGTGGCCGTGGACTTGATTAGGTCGTTGTTACTGGCACTGACCTGTCGGGTGAGCAGAGCGACTCGGTCCAGGCTCGAGTCCAGAGGAGTGAAACGGACTGTTATCAACTCGTTCATCTTTAACGGTCGACCTGACATCGGACACAGCACCACTTTACTCTGGGGGGGGGGGGAGAGAGAGAGCCAATCAGAGGACTCCATCTGAGGAGTCAGGGTCAGTCTGTCTGCTGTGTTTAATCTGAGTCAACATTAAACACAGACACTGATATCAAACACTGCTGTATACAGGACAGATTAACACCCTCTAACGCCCTCTGCAGGCTGAGGCGAGTATTACAGCTGCTGTGTGAGGACCACCTCTGCTGATAGACTTCAAACACAATAAACCCGGTTTGTCTCCCACACCACATCATTCAACTGTGATAGTAAAAATCTAAAGATATCCATACCTGTTTGTTACCATGACAACAGGAAGTTTTTAATTATCAAAAGCTGCGGACAATCTCCTGCACACTAAAATGCAGAAGACTTGGACACGTTTTGAGGAGGGATTTGTGCAACAGACGACACAAACGCACACCAACATGCGCTCCTGTAGACCTTTCCTCTTTCACACACCTGATGACACAGACGGTGTTTTTTTTTAAAGCTGCGGTACTTTACGTTTCTATCATCATTAAAATATCTCTGAAAGTATGAACATGTTGACGACCTCAGAATAAAGAGTGATGTTGTGTTGGTTTCTCTGACGGCCTTTGACTGAACACATCATTGAAGAGAGGACACTCACTGGTTTCTTGATCAGGGTGGGTTTGGCTTCTGGAGTCAGAGAGGGGATCCAGAAACTGGGCAGACTGGTGGAGGAGGAGGAGGTGGAGGCGGAGGAGGAGGAGCTGGGGGCTGATGAAGACGAGGAGGAGGAGGCTGAGTCTGCTGGGGTCTTCTCCCCTGCTGAGGTCTGTCCTGCAGGTGGAACACAGCTAAGATTTACAAACTGTCATTGAACACATCAAAGAGCTGAACACCAACTCTGAGACAAGACGTGCATTCAAAAAGAGAACCTGCGTTGAGACAGAGGACGTGCAGTGAGACAGAGGACTTGCAGTGAGACAGAGGACGTGCAGTGAGACAGAGGACATGCGTTAAGACAGAGGACGTGCAGTGAGACAGAGGACGTGCAGTGAGACAGAGGATGTGCAGTGAGACGGAGGACATGCAGTGAGACAGAGGACGTGCAGTGAGACAGAGGACGTGCAGTGAGACGGAGGACATGCAGTGAGACAGAGGACGTGCAGTGAGACAGAGGACGTGCAGTGAGACAGAGGACGTGCAGTGAGACAGAGGACATGCAGTGAGACAGAGGACGTGCAGTGAGACAGAGGACGTGCAGTGAGACAGAGGACGTGCAGTGAGACAGAGGACGTGCAGTGAGACAGAGGACGTGCAGTGAGACAGAAGACGTGCGTTAAGACAGAGGACATGCGTTAAGACAGAGGACATGCGTTAAGACAGAGGACGTGCAGTGAGACAGAGGACGTGCATTCAGACAGAGGACGTGCAGTGAGACAGAAGACGTGCATTCAGACAGAGGACGTGCAGTGAGACAGAGGACGTGCATTCAGACAGAGGACGTGCAGTGAGACAGAGGACATGCAGTGAGACAGAGGACGTGCAGTGAGACAGAGGACGTGCATTCAGACAGAGGACGTGCAGTGAGACAGAGGACGTGCATTCAGACAGAGGACGTGCAGTGAGACAGAGGACGTGCATTCAGACAGAGGACGTGCAGTGAGACAGAGGACGTGCATTCAGACAGAGGACGTGCAGTGAGACAGAGGACATGCAGTGAGACAGAGGACGTGCAGTGAGACAGAGGACATGCAGTGAGACAGAGGACGTGCAGTGTGACAGAGGACGTGCGTTAAGACAGAGGACGTGCGTTAAGACAGAGGACGTGCAGTGAGACAGAGGATGTGCAGTGAGACAGAGGACATGCAGTGAGACAGAGGACATGCGTTAAGACAGAGGACGTGCAGTGAGACAGAGGACGTGCAGTGAGACAGAGGACGTGCAGTGAGACAGAGGACATGCGTTAAGACAGAGGACGTGCAGTGAGACAGAGGATGTGCAGTGAGACAGAGGACATGCAGTGAGACAGAGGACATGCGTTAAGACAGAGGATGTGCAGTGAGACAGAGGACATGCAGTGAGACAGAGGACGTGCAGTGAGACAGAGGACGTGCAGTGAGACAGAGGACGTGCAGTGAGACAGAGGACGTGCAGTGAGACAGAGGACGTGCAGTGAGACAGAGGACGTGCAGTGAGACAGGTGATGTGCAGTGAGACAGGTGAGCGACCTGTGGTGAAGGGGTTGATGGGTTTGGACACGATGCTGTTCTCTCTGCTCTTGAATCTCTCCATCCTCTCTCTCTCCTCTGACTTTGACTCCAGCTGACTGCTGCTCCTCTGAGCCGCTTTCTGCTTCTCGTACGCCTGAAGAAGAAGACCAAATAAGAAGAACAAGAAGAACAAGAAGAAGAAGAAGAGGAGGAAGAAGACGAAGAGGACCAAAGTAGAAGAAGGGGAAGAAGAAAAGGGCCCAAAAAACAAGAAGAAGGATGTGGCTGACTGCTGGCTGAATGATGTCACACAAACAACATGAAGACAGTTGTTCATGTTGGTATCGTCAGATCTGCTTCGTCTGTTTCAGTTTGTACTAACACACATGGACCAGAGACCTATGAGATGGCATCACTGTGGCACTTTAAAAAAACACAACCTTTTCACCTTTGACAACTTTATGAATTTTAGTAATCTCAAACAGTTTTTTTAAATGTGTAAATAATCACGTGTCACCACTGTTCTCTGAATTAGCCATTAGGCGTCAGAGCTCTCGTAGGGCGGTCACACGAGCCGCCATCAGCGGTGATTGTCCCAATGATCAAGACATCTTTTGGCCAGGTTAGCATGAAGCTAGAGAGCAACAGTAATGCTTTTAACAGAGGACTCAAACACTGGCTCAAATCAAATCAACAGTGCTCACATGAAGAGCTCTGACTGGTTTATTGTCTGACCATGCCTTTGCTCTATTGTTCATGTGTATTTATTCATTCTCTCTTTAATGCTTTTCTTCCTCTCTTAATTGTCTTTCTTTCAAAAGCCTCATGTGGACAGAAGTTGAGAACTAGCATGTTTGCTAAAACACTTAAAGGGATACTTCACCCATTTGCATTAAGCTTTGTCTCATTAGAGACCTGGTAGTATTTTTGAATGGTCCTGCATCCCCCCCCCTCATTTTCCCCTGAGACGAGAAAGCTCCTTATTTCTTTTCTGAAAAGGAGCCTCTGATGACGCAGAAATCGTCATTTTGCATCATCGGAGGCTGTTTTGGTTAGAGGGGGTGAAACTACATCGCTAGTTCCTCATGTTTTCAACCACTGAAGCTACTCTACAATTCTACAATTCTACAATTCTACAATTCACTTAGCAGACGCTTTTATCCAAAGCGACGTACATCAGAGAGTAAGAACAACACAAGCAAGGATCAAGGAAAAATAAAGGAACGATGTCAGTAAGGACGAACGATCAGCTTTGAGTCCGATTGGACACACAGGAGCTGAAAGGCATTGCCCAGAGGCAAGGCACAACATGAACTGCCAGTCTGAGACTCTAATCAGTATATAAACCATCTTATACGTCGTCGTTTTCAAACAAAAAACAAAAACCATCATCATTACCATCATTACATCAATACTATCCAGATCATCATCATTAAGCTAAGTTAGTAGGTATTCCTGAAAGAGCTGGGTCTTTAGCTTTTTCTTAAAGGTACAGAGGGACTCTGCAGATCGAATGGAGTTTGGAAGTTCATTCCACCACCGGGGGAAAGCTACAGACCTATTACAGATCTTTCATCCACATGAGCCAAAAAGTCACTTTCTGCCTTTTCTCGGTCAAGAAGGCTCCAACTTCAAAAATGTATTTCACATTTCTACGACATATATGACCCAATGTCGATACAGAGTCATGTTTCAACGGGTGAAGTATCCCTTTAAACGATGCATCTGGTTCGTTCAATGTATCTGTGATATCCATGCCAAATAAAGTCTATGATAACACACACACAGACAGACGCACACACAGAGACACACACACACACACATACACAGACACAAACAGACAGACGCACACACAGAGACACACACACACACACACACACACAGACAGACACACACACAGAGACACACACACACACACATACACAGACACAAACAGACAGACGCACACACAGAGACACACACACACACACACACACACAGACAGACACACACACAGAGACACACACACACACACACACACACACAGACAGACACACATACACACACACAGACGCACACACAGAGACACACACACACACACACACACACACACACACACAGACACACACACAGAGACACACACACACACACACACACACAGACAGACGCACACACAGAGACACACACACACACACACACACACAGAGACAGACACACACACAGAGAGACACACACACACACACACACACACACAGACAGACACACACACAGAGACACACACACACACACACACACACACACACAGACAGACGCACACACAGAGACACACACACACACACACACACACACACAGACAGACGCACACACAGAGACACACACACACACACACACACACACACACACACACACACACACACAGAGACACACACACACACAGAGACACACACACACACACACACACACACACACACAGACAGACAGACAGACACACACAGAGACACACACACACACAGAGACACACACACAGAGACACACACACAGAGACACACACACACAGAGACACACGCACACACCTTCATCTTTTTGGCGATCTCTGTCTTCTGGTGCAGGATGAACTCCAGGATCGCCTGTTTCTCGTACAGGAATCCATCTGGACTGAAACACAACACACACTCTGTTAGTGTCTGTGTGTGTGTGTATCTGTGTGTGTGTGTGTGTGTGTATCTGTGTGTGTGTGTGTCTCTGTGTGTGTGTGTGTGTGTGTGTGTGTGTGTGTATCTGTGTGTGTGTGTGTGTGTGTGTGTCTGTGTATCTGTGTGTGTGTGTGTCTCTGTGTGTGTGTGTGTGTGTGTATCTGTGTGTGTGTGTGTCTCTGTGTGTGTGTGTCTGTGTGTGTGTGTGTGTGTCTCTGTGTGTGCGTCTGTCTGTGTGTGTGTGTGTGTCTCTGTGTGTGTGTGTGTGTGTGTGTGTGTGTGTATCTGTGTGTGTGTGTGTCTGTGTGTGTGTGTATCTGTGTGTGTGTGTGTCTGTATCTGTGTGTGTGTGTGTCTCTGTCTGTGTGTGTATCTGTGTGTGTGTGTGTGTCTCTGTCTGTGTGTGTGTGTGTGTGTGTCTGTGTATCTGTGTGTGTGTGTGTCTGTGTGTCTGTGTATCTGTGTGTGTGTGTGTCTGTGTGTGTGTGTGTGTGTCTCGTACGTCACCACGGGGTTCTTGCACGTCTGCAGAGACAAACAGCAGCAGTCGAAGTCTTTGATGGCGTCTTTTCCGAGTCTGATGCTCTGAGTACCATAACCAGACGCCGCTGAGGGGCGGAGTCAAAGGTCACATGATCACATGATGGACTGAACATTAAACACAACATGCTGAGAAGACTTTATTCTATTTATATAAAATGCTGAGATCAGAGATTCTCTCATGATGAATAAACTGAGTGAAGTGAAATTCTTAATTATAACATTTAAATATCTGTAATATAAGAGACCTTTGACCTCATGAGTTTGAGTGAGAGGAAACTTTTCTGCAGGCTCTGTAAAGAAGTCATAGTTTAGTCCTGTTGCTGTTATTTAGTCTCTGTGTTTTGTTGAACTGGGGGAGAAGGTACAGGGTCAAACACAACCGCTTCAAATACTCATTCATGCCTTTCTCAGTTAAGCTCATTAATGAGCAAATAATGGAGGACCAACGAAAAAACAGGAGGCCCCCAAGGTACGGGTAACTGTAGCCATGTATGTATAGGTATGAACCAGTATGTGTATGAACCAGTATGTTTTTTCTTTGGGGGCGGCAGTAGCTCAGTCCGTAGGGACTTGGGTTGGGAACCGGAGGGTCGCCGGTTCAAGTCCCGATGCGGACCAAAATATGGAAGTTGGTCTGGTAGCTGGAGAGGTGCCAGACCACTTCTCGAGCACTGCCGAGGTGCCCTTGAGCAAGGCACCGAACCCCCACCAGCTCAGGGGGCGCCTCCTGTGGGCTGCCACCGCACTCTGACATCTCTCCATTAATGCATGTCCGCAGGTCTCGTTGTGCATGTGTGTGATTCAGGCCTGTGTGTGTGAGAAGCATGTCCAAAAAAA
>CM036553.1:218405-245905 GCA_020745685.1 Tautogolabrus adspersus
AGGCAGAGCACAGGTGCTGACAGGAAGTGAGCAGAGGCAGAGCACAGGTGCTGACAGGAAGTGAGCAGAGGCAGAGCACAGGTGCTGACAGGAAGTGAGCAGAGGCAGAGCACAGGTGCTGACAGGAAGTGAGCAGAGGCAGAGCACAGGTGCTGACAGGAATTGAGCAGAGGCAGAGCACAGGTGCTGACAGGAAGTGTAATAATAAAAATTCATATATTTTTGTTGAAATAAAAATGTTTGGACAATGACGAGTCTGGTGAAGGCAAAACACACACACACACACACACACACACACACACACACACACACACACACACACACACACACACACTTAGCTGAGAATAATTAAAATTTGATAAACGATCTCAGTAACCCCGTCATGACCTCCAACAAACAAACATCTGCATCTCTTTATCTCCCCCTCATTACCCCCCCTCGGTGGTTTCTGGATGTTTGTTGTTCGTTTCCTGTCACACAGGAAGTGCCTCACCCTGCCTCCTGATTGGTCGGTGAAGAACACTGATTTTGTTTAGGGGGGGTGACACGCAGCGGGGCAGGATAGAAAGAGGAGTGAGAGAGTGGAGCGGACACCACAGAGGACGAGACGCCAAAGAGGACGGACAGAGGGACGGAGACAGATAAATGAGAGAGAGCAGGAGAGGAGATCATCGTGGACGAGGAGAGAGCATGAGAGGTCTGTGTGTGTGCGTGTGCATGTTTGTGCATGTTTGTGTGTGTGTGTGTGTGTGTGTGTGTGTGTGTCTTCCTTGAGTTTGAACTTTAACCAGATTTTTCTGCTCGTTTTATGAAAACTCTGTGTTCAGTTTGTCAATCTGCTCTGACTCAATCCCTGAGAACTCTGTAACGTGTGGAAACGACTTGTTTCTGCAGTCCTGAGGTGATACCTGAGTCCGTCTCAGTCCGGTCACTCCCAATCCTTGTACCAGTGTCAGACTGAACCGAGACGCTGTGCAGGCTTGGGGGGGGGCTGTGCTGAGCCCTGCTGCTCTCATGAACTCTGATTGTTCCATATTAACATTCTGTCACTGTGAATCGTTGTGAATCGTTGTGTGCATGTTTTAATCACACAGACATGAGTTTGTCTGACAGTTTGATTTCTTGTGTCTATGTTTGAGCTCGTAGACGTAGATCAGACCTCAAGAGTCCAGGTGTGAACAGAGAGAACAGTGTCACATTAACCTCTCATGGTCTGATGGTGGAGAGAGACAGTTAAACATACTGTATGTTTCCTGTTGTCGCTTCATGTATTCATATTTCAGTCTGTGTGCTGATGTGGTCAAGTTGAATGTTTTTGTCTTGCTCACAGATGCATTTCCTGTCATGGACAATAAAGTTAAATTAAAGTTGAAATGATTGTGACTGAAGACTCTTTATCCCTCTCTGATTGTCTTACTGTATCTATGAAGGTGAGAATAATGTCGGAGAGTTTTAGATATACAGCAGGATTATATCACATGATATAGTTCATATCTGACACGTGATGCTTGAAACACTGAGAAACAATCACAGTCTGAATATCAGTATTAACTCATCCATTCATACACATTCACTCACTGATGGTAGAGGCTGCTGAGTAAAGAGTCCATCAGTATTAACTCATCCATTCATACACATTCACTCACTGATGGTAGAGGCTGCTGAGTAAAGAGACCATCAGTATTAACTCATCCATTCATACACATTCACACACTGATGGTAGAGGCTGCTGAGTAAAGAGTCCATCAGTATTAACTCATCCATTCATACACATTCACTCACTGATGGTAGAGGCTGCTGAGTAAAGAGTCCATCAGTATTAACTCATCCATTCATACACATTCACACACTGATGGTAGAGGCTGCTGAGTAAAGAGACAATCAGTATTAACTCATCCATTCATACACATTCACACAATGATGGTAGAGGCTGCTGAGTAAAGAGACCATCAGTATTAACTCATCCATTCATACACATCCACACACTGATGGTAGAGGCTGCTGAGTAAAGAGTCCATCAGTATTAACTCATCCATTCATACACATTCACTCACTGATGGTAGAGGCTGCTGAGTAAAGAGACCATCAGTATTAACTCATCCATTCATACACATTCACACACTGATGGTAGAGGCTGCTGAGTAAAGAGTCCATCAGTATTAACTCATCCATTCATACACATTCACTCACTGATGGTAGAGGCTGCTGAGTAAAGAGTCCATCAGTATTAACTCATCCTCTACATTCACTCACTGATGGTAGAGGCTGCTGAGTAAAGAGACCATCAGTATTAACTCATCCATTCATACACATTCACACACTGATGGTAGAGGCTGCTGAGTAAAGAGTCCATCAGTATTAACTCATCCATTCATACACATTCACTCACTGATGGTAGAGGCTGCTGAGTAAAGAGTCCATCAGTATTAACTCATCCATTCATACACATTCACACACTGATGGTAGAGGCTGCTGAGTAAAGAGACCATCAGTATTAACTCATCCATTCATACACATTCACACACTGATGGTAGAGGCTGCTGAGTAAAGAGACCATCAGTATTAACTCATCCATTCATACACATTCACTCACTGATGGTAGAGGCTGCTGAGTAAAGAGTCCATCAGTATTAACTCATCCATTCATACACATTCACACACTGATGGTAGAGGCTGCTGAGTAAAGAGACCATCAGTATTAACTCATCCATTCATACATATTCACTCACTGATGGTAGAGGCTGCTGAGTAAAGAGTCCATCAGTATTAACTCATCCATTCATACACATTCACACACTGATGGTAGAGGCTGCTGAGTAAAGAGTCCATCAGTATTAACTCATCCATTCATACACATTCACACACTGATGGTAGAGGCTGCTGAGTAAAGAGTCCATCAGTATTAACTCATCCATTCATACACATTCACACACTGATGGTAGAGGCTGCTGAGTAAAGAGTCCATCAGTATTAACTCATCCATTCATACACATTCACACACTGATGGTAGAGGCTGCTGAGTAAAGAGTCCATCAGTATTAACTCATCCATTCATACACATTCACACACTGATGGTAGAGGCTGCTGAGTAAAGAGACCATCAGTATTAACTCATCCATTCATACACATTCACACACTGATGGTAGAGGCTGCTGAGTAAAGAGTCCATCAGTATTAACTCATCCATTCATACACATTCACACACTGATGGTAGAGGCTGCTGAGTAAAGAGTCCATCAGTATTAACTCATCCATTCATACACATTCACACACTGATGGTAGAGGCTGCTGAGTAAAGAGACCATCAGTATTAACTCATCCATTCATACACATTCACACACTGATGGTAGAGGCTGCTGAGTAAAGAGACCATCAGTATTAACTCATCCATTCATACACATTCACACACTGATGGTAGAGGCTGCTGAGTAAAGAGTCCATCAGTATTAACTCATCCATTCATACACATTCACACACTGATGGTAGAGGCTGCTGAGTAAAGAGTCCATCAGTATTAACTCATCCATTCATACACATTCACACACTGATGGTAGAGGCTGCTGAGTAAAGAGTCCATCAGTATTAACTCATCCATTCATACACATTCACTCACTGATGGTAGAGGCTGCTGAGTAAAGAGTCCATCAGTATTAACTCATCCATTCATACACATTCACACACTGATGGTAGAGGCTGCTGAGTAAAGAGTCCATCAGTATTAACTCATCCATTCATACACATTCACACACTGATGGTAGAGGCTGCTGAGTAAAGAGTCCATCAGTATTAACTCATCCATTCATACACATTCACACACTGATGGTAGAGGCTGCTGAGTAAAGAGTCCATCAGTATTAACTCATCCATTCATACACATTCACTCACTGATGGTAGAGGCTGCTGAGTAAAGAGTCCATCAGTATTAACTCATCCATTCATACACATTCACACACTGATGGTAGAGGCTGCTGAGTAAAGAGTCCATCAGTATTAACTCATCCATTCATACACATTCACACACTGATGGTAGAGGCTGCTGAGTAAAGAGTCCATCAGTATTAACTCATCCATTCATACACATTCACACACTGATGGTAGAGGCTGCTGAGTAAAGAGACCATCAGTATTAACTCATCCATTCATACACATTCACTCACTGATGGTAGAGGCTGCTGAGTAAAGAGTCCATCAGTATTAACTCATCCATTCATACACATTCACACAATGATGGTAGAGGCTGCTGAGTAAAGAGACCATCAGTATTAACTCATCCATTCATACACATCCACACACTGATGGTAGAGGCTGCTGAGTAAAGAGTCCATCAGTATTAACTCATCCATTCATACACATTCACACACTGATGGTAGAGGCTGCTGAGTAAAGAGTCCATCAGTATTAACTCATCCATTCATACACATTCACACACTGATGGTAGAGGCTGCTGAGTAAAGAGTCCATCAGTATTAACTCATCCATTCATACACATTCACTCACTGATGGTAGAGGCTGCTGAGTAAAGAGTCCATCAGTATTAACTCATCCATTCATACACATTCACACACTGATGGTAGAGGCTGCTGAGTAAAGAGTCCATCAGTATTAACTCATCCATTCATACACATTCACACACTGATGGTAGAGGCTGCTGAGTAAAGAGTCCATCAGTATTAACTCATCCATTCATACACATTCACACACTGATGGTAGAGGCTGCTGAGTAAAGAGACCATCAGTATTAACTCATCCATTCATACACATTCACTCACTGATGGTAGAGGCTGCTGAGTAAAGAGTCCATCAGTATTAACTCATCCATTCATACACATTCACACAATGATGGTAGAGGCTGCTGAGTAAAGAGACCATCAGTATTAACTCATCCATTCATACACATCCACACACTGATGGTAGAGGCTGCTGAGTAAAGAGTCCATCAGTATTAACTCATCCATTCATACACATTCACTCACTGATGGTAGAGGCTGCTGAGTAAAGAGACCATCAGTATTAACTCATCCATTCATACACATTCACACACTGATGGTAGAGGCTGCTGAGTAAAGAGTCCATCAGTATTAACTCATCCATTCATACACATTCACTCACTGATGGTAGAGGCTGCTGAGTAAAGAGTCCATCAGTATTAACTCATCCATTCATACACATTCACTCACTGATGGTAGAGGCTGCTGAGTAAAGAGACCATCAGTATTAACTCATCCATTCATACACATTCACACACTGATGGTAGAGGCTGCTGAGTAAAGAGTCCATCAGTATTAACTCATCCATTCATACACATTCACTCACTGATGGTAGAGGCTGCTGAGTAAAGAGTCCATCAGTATTAACTCATCCATTCATACACATTCACACACTGATGGTAGAGGCTGCTGAGTAAAGAGACCATCAGTATTAACTCATCCATTCATACACATTCACACACTGATGGTAGAGGCTGCTGAGTAAAGAGACCATCAGTATTAACTCATCCATTCATACACATTCACACACTGATGGTAGAGGCTGCTGAGTAAAGAGTCCATCAGTATTAACTCATCCATTCATACACATTCACACACTGATGGTAGAGGCTGCTGAGTAAAGAGACCATCAGTATTAACTCATCCATTCATACACATTCACTCACTGATGGTAGAGGCTGCTGAGTAAAGAGTCCATCAGTATTAACTCATCCATTCATACACATTCACACACTGATGGTAGAGGCTGCTGAGTAAAGAGTCCATCAGTATTAACTCATCCATTCATACACATTCACACACTGATGGTAGAGGCTGCTGAGTAAAGAGACCATCAGTATTAACTCATCCATTCATACACATTCACACACTGATGGTAGAGGCTGCTGAGTAAAGAGTCCATCAGTATTAACTCATCCATTCATACACATTCACACACTGATGGTAGAGGCTGCTGAGTAAAGAGTCCATCAGTATTAACTCATCCATTCATACACATTCACACACTGATGGTAGAGGCTGCTGAGTAAAGAGTCCATCAGTATTAACTCATCCATTCATACACATTCACACACTGATGGTAGAGGCTGCTGAGTAAAGAGACCATCAGTATTAACTCATCCATTCATACACATTCACACACTGATGGTAGAGGCTGCTGAGTAAAGAGTCCATCAGTATTAACTCATCCATTCATACACATTCACACACTGATGGTAGAGGCTGCTGAGTAAAGAGTCCATCAGTATTAACTCATCCATTCATACACATTCACACACTGATGGTAGAGGCTGCTGAGTAAAGAGACCATCAGTATTAACTCATCCATTCATACACATTCACACACTGATGGTAGAGGCTGCTGAGTAAAGAGACCATCAGTATTAACTCATCCATTCATACACATTCACACACTGATGGTAGAGGCTGCTGAGTAAAGAGTCCATCAGTATTAACTCATCCATTCATACACATTCACACACTGATGGTAGAGGCTGCTGAGTAAAGAGTCCATCAGTATTAACTCATCCATTCATACACATTCACACACTGATGGTAGAGGCTGCTGAGTAAAGAGTCCATCAGTATTAACTCATCCATTCATACACATTCACTCACTGATGGTAGAGGCTGCTGAGTAAAGAGTCCATCAGTATTAACTCATCCATTCATACACATTCACACACTGATGGTAGAGGCTGCTGAGTAAAGAGTCCATCAGTATTAACTCATCCATTCATACACATTCACACACTGATGGTAGAGGCTGCTGAGTAAAGAGTCCATCAGTATTAACTCATCCATTCATACACATTCACTCACTGATGGTAGAGGCTGCTGAGTAAAGAGTCCATCAGTATTAACTCATCCATTCATACACATTCACTCACTGATGGTAGAGGCTGCTGAGTAAAGAGTCCGTCAGTATTAACTCATCCATTCATACACATTCACACACTGATGGTAGAGGCTGCTGAGTAAAGAGTCCATCAGTATTAACTCATCCATTCATACACATTCACACACTGATGGTAGAGGCTGCTGAGTAAAGAGACCATCAGTATTCACTCATCCATTCATACACATTCACTCACTGATGGTAGAGGCTGCTGAGTAAAGAGTCCATCAGTATTAACTCATCCATTCATACACATTCACACACTGATGGTAGAGGCTGCTGAGTAAAGAGACCATCAGTATTAACTCATCCATTCATGCACATTCACTCACTGATGGTAGAGGCTGCTGAGTAAAGAGTCCATCAGTATTAACTCATCCATTCATACACATTCACACACTGATGGTAGAGGCTGCTGAGTAAAGAGTCCATCAGTATTAACTCATCCATTCATACACATTCACACACTGATGGTAGAGGCTGCTGAGTAAAGAGACCATCAGTATTCACTCATCCATTCATACACATTCACTCACTGATGGTAGAGGCTGCTGAGTAAAGAGACCATCAGTATTCACTCATCCATTCATACACATTCACTCACTGATGGTAGAGGCTGCTGAGTAAAGAGACCATCAGTATTCACTCATCCATTCATACACATTCACTCACTGATGGTAGAGGCTGCTGAGTAAAGAGACCATCAGTATTAACTCATCCATTCATACACATTCACACACTGATGGTAGAGGCTGCTGAGTAAAGAGTCCATCAGTATTAACTCATCCATTCATACACATTCACACACTGATGGTAGAGGCTGCTGAGTAAAGAGACCATCAGTATTCACTCATCCATTCATACACATTCACTCACTGATGGTAGAGGCTGCTGAGTAAAGAGACCATCAGTATTCACTCATCCATTCATACACATTCACTCACTGATGGTAGAGGCTGCTGAGTAAAGAGTCCATCAGTATTAACTCATCCATTCATACACATTCACACACTGATGGTAGAGGCTGCTGAGTAAAGAGTCCATCAGTATTAACTCATCCATTCATACACATTCACACACTGATGGTAGAGGCTGCTGAGTAAAGAGACCATCAGTATTAACTCATCCATTCATACACATTCACTCACTGATGGTAGAGGCTGCTGAGTAAAGAGTCCGTCAGTATTAACTCATCCATTCATACACATTCACTCACTGATGGTAGAGGCTGCTGAGTAAAGAGTCCATCAGTATTAACTCATCCATTCATACACATTCACTCACTGATGGTAGAGGCTGCTGAGTAAAGAGACCATCAGTATTAACTCATCCATTCATACACATTCACTCACTGATGGTAGAGGCTGCTGAGTAAAGAGTCCGTCAGTATTAACTCATCCATTCATACACATTCACACACTGATGGTAGAGACTGCTGAGTAAAGAGTCCATCAGTATTAACTCATCCATTCATACACATTCACTCACTGATGGTAGAGGCTGCTGAGTAAAGAGACCATCAGTATTAACTCATCCATTCATACACATTCACACACTGATGGTAGAGACTGCTGAGTAAAGAGACCATCAGTATTAACTCATCCATTCATACACATTCACTCACTGATGGTAGAGGCTGCTGAGTAAAGAGACCATCAGTATTAACTCATCCATTCATACACATTCACTCACTGATGGTAGAGGCTGCTGAGTAAAGAGTCCATCAGTATTAACTCATCCATTCATACACATTCACACACTGATGGTAGAGGCTGCTGAGTAAAGAGTCCGTCAGTATTAACTCATCCATTCATACACATTCACACACTGATGGTAGAGGCTGCTGAGTAAAGAGTCCATCAGTATTAACTCATCCATTCATACACATTCACACACTGATGGTAGAGGCTGCTGAGTAAAGAGTCCATCAGTATTAACTCATCCATTCATACACATTCACTCACTGATGGTAGAGGCTGCTGAGTAAAGAGTCCATCAGTATTAACTCATCCATTCATACACATTCACACACTGATGGTAGAGGCTGCTGAGTAAAGAGTCCATCAGTATTAACTCATCCATTCATACACATTCACTCACTGATGGTAGAGGCTGCTGAGTAAAGAGTCCATCAGTATTAACTCATCCATTCATACACATTCACTCACTGATGGTAGAGGCTGCTGAGTAAAGAGACCATCAGTATTCACTCATCCATTCATACACATTCACTCACTGATGGTAGAGGCTGCTGAGTAAAGAGTCCATCAGTATTAACTCATCCATTCATACACATTCACTCACTGATGGTAGAGGCTGCTGAGTAAAGAGACCATCAGTATTAACTCATCCATTCATACACATTCACTCACTGATGGTAGAGGCTGCTGAGTAAAGAGTCCATCAGTATTAACTCATCCATTCATACACATTCACTCACTGATGGTAGAGGCTGCTGAGTAAAGAGTCCATCAGTATTAACTCATCCATTCATACACATTCACTCACTGATGGTAGAGGCTGCTGAGTAAAGAGTCCATCAGTATTAACTCATCCATTCATACACATTCACTCACTGATGGTAGAGGCTGCTGAGTAAAGAGTCCATCAGTATTAACTCATCCATTCATACACATTCACACACTGATGGTAGAGGCTGCTGAGTAAAGAGACCATCAGTATTAACTCATCCATTCATACACATTCACTCACTGATGGTAGAGGCTGCTGAGTAAAGAGTCCATCAGTATTAACTCATCCATTCATACACATTCACTCACTGATGGTAGAGGCTGCTGAGTAAAGAGTCCATCAGTATTAACTCATCCATTCATACACATTCACTCACTGATGGTAGAGGCTGCTGAGTAAAGAGTCCATCAGTATTAACTCATCCATTCATACACATTCACTCACTGATGGTAGAGGCTGCTGAGTAAAGAGTCCATCAGTATTAACTCATCCATTCATACACATTCACTCACTGATGGTAGAGGCTGCTGAGTAAAGAGTCCATCAGTATTAACTGATCAAACATCATCAGTAATTATTGTTTTACACAACAGAGACAAAGAAAGAGCGACATCTAGTGGAGCAGAGTAGAACCTACAGCAGACAGCAGCTACACATACAGAGTGGATTCATCTGTAGATTATAATTATCATTAATTATTATACAGGTGATATTAATGTTGTGATGGAAGCTGAACATGGAGCTGAGTTTTTTCGGACATGTTGTTTGTGTCAAATTAAAATTCATCTTTTGATTAGACAGAAAAATATTTTCAGGAAAGATAAACAGAAGTGAGTTTTGATTTAAGTGTAAAATGTTATAATTGTGTAATACTGTTGTTATGGTTACTGACACTTTACGACCGTTTCCAGTGACGTCATCATGTAAACACGTTATATAAACACAGGTATCACAGGTAGAAATCAGTGCTTCCTCTGTCATCTCAACATGTATACTTTCTGTTGATCCTGTTTGTTTCATCCTTTGTTCACGTGTTGCTTTACAACGACATCCTATCTATTAGTATCAACAAAGTTTAACAACAATAACAACTTGTAAACTCGTGAACAGGAAGTGGTAACCGTATGGGAATGCTGTTGCTAGGCAACGGTACCATGGGCGCCAAGACATCTGTTCTCCTCGCTCCTTGTTGGGTTTTATAGATCTGTGTCCATCAGTCCACGTTTCACATTCTGCTGCTATCTGCAGGTTCTGCAGACTCCATCCTCAGGTTTTTACAACTTTCCCAAATCCCATGCAAACTTTCAGAATACGTCATCACGGTAAGCACGCCCCCATCTGTAGGCTCCAGGCTCCGCCCCCTTCTCCCTGCGCACGCTCACACACACAGAGACGGGACGGAGACACACACAGACACGGAGAGCTGCGTGAATCTGTCCAAACAGAAACCAAAGGTGAGTTCTGATCAAAGTTTGTAAGTCAGAGAGACCGAGAGAGAGAGAGAAGTTCAGTTCAGTGTGAGTCCATGATGTTTCCATGATGTGAAAGAGTTCTCTCTGTGGTGGGTTAAAAGTCTCTCTCTCTTTATGTTTACACTCATTCATCTCTTTAATAATTCATTATAATTATTCAGAGTTTTGATCAGACACGACAGTTTGTAAGACAAACACAACCTGTTTCCGGTCGTCTATTTTTTCATATTGTTTTTGTTTAAGATCAGATTATTTCCCGGTAACATTCAGAGGAATGTTTCCCGTCCTGTCTGGTCGGTGAAGCTCTGCTACCCCTCCTCTTTCTTCTTCTCTCACCTTTTCCTGTAGCTGAAACACTCAGTGTTGCGTTTACTGACATCTACTGGAGTCAGTAAACTTTCACATTTGATGTCCTCAGAGTAGGGTTGTCATGACACCAGAAAAAAAAAACTTTGATATGATTCTAAATCGATATCGATACGTGTTTGATACGATAACAGAAGTCCTACACGAACCATTTTGGGTCATTTACTGTTTTCAATTGTTCACTAACTCGTGCACTAAGTTTAAACTTTACATAAACATTTCAGAAACGTGAAACGAAAGAGTCGTTTGTCTGGATTCCTTCCTCTCAGTCAAACCTGTCTGATGGGTAGATGTAGTTATTTTAAGTTTCATTACTTTTTTTAACTTTCGATTTAACATTTTCTAACACGTGATAGAAGGTGTTGAAGTATGGAACATTTGGACCGTGACCTCAGAAAGCCTGAAACTCTCCCAGCAGACAGTATCCAGTCGGATCTTTAGTCCAGTTCATATTTAATTACAGATATAATCACAGTGATGGATCATACACTGAATCTTCTCACACTAAAATACATGCTGGAACTTCATTTCATTACTGTTCATCAACTCCTGAAGTGCACCTGAAGTGGTCTTCACAAGGAATGATCTCATCTTTGAGTCATAACTGTATCTGTAAATGACATTCAAATAAAAATACAGAGACATAGATAAGATACAGAACACACAGCGTGCATGAAGGGTCCACTTCTCTTCTTCTGAACGTTCTGACTTTAATCACAACGGTTAGCTTAATTTATCTGTAGCAACGGGTAGATCTGTTTACAGTCAGCGAGTCGGCCTAGTGACAATGGTGACACGTGATGATGGTGACACGTGATGATAGTGACGATGGTGACACGTGAAGATAGTGAAACATGATGATAGTGATACAGTGACGATAGTGACACAGTGACGATAGTGAAACATGATGATAGTAACACGTGACAATAGTGATACAGTGATGATAGTGATACAGTGACGATAGTGAAACATGATGATAGTGACATTTGACAATAGTGATACAGTGATGATAGTAACACAGTGATGATAATGACAAAGTGATGATAGTGAAACGTGATGATAGTAACATTTGACAATAGTGATACAGTGACGATAGTGACACAGTGACAATAGTGACACGTGATGATAGTGACACAGTGACGATAGTGATGGTATTGACACATGATGGTAGTGACGCAGTGACGATAGTTACACATGCCGATAGTGACACGTTATGATAGTGAAACAGTGGCTATAGTGAAACAGTGACGATATTGACACGTGACGGTAGTGACACGTGACGATAGTGACACAGTGACGTTAGTGACACGTTATGATAGTGACACGTGACGATAGTGACACAGTGACGTTAGTGACACGTTATGATAGTGACACGTGATGATAGTGATACAGTGACTATAGTGACGATAGTGACACGTGATGATAGTGACACAGTGACGATAGTGATACAGTGACGATAGTGACGATAGTGACACGTAATGATAGTGACACAGCGACGATAGTGATACAGTGACGATAGTGACGATAGTGACACGTGATGATAGTGACACAGTGACGATAGTGATACAGTGACGATAGTGACACAGTGACAATAGTGACACGTGATGATAGTGATACAGTGACAATAGTGACACGTGACGATAGTGATACAGTGACGATAGTGATACAGTGACGATAGTGACGATAGTGACGATAGTGACGATAGTGACACGTGATGATAGTGACACAGTGACGATAGTGATACAGTGATGATAGTGACGATAGTGACACGTAATGATAGTGACACAGTGACGATAGTGATACAGTGACGATAGTGACGATAGTGACACGTGATGATAGTGACACAGTGACGATAGTGATACAGTGACGATAGTGACACAGTGACAATAGTGACACGTGATGATAGTGATACAGTGACAATAGTGACACGTGACGATAGTGATACAGTGACGATAGTGACACGTGACGATAGTGATACAGTGACGATAGTGACACAGTGACAATAGTGACACGTGATGATAGTGACACAGTGACGATAGTGACACGTGACGATAGTGATACAGTGACGATAGTGACACAGTGACGATAGTGACACAGTGACAATAGTGACACGTGATGATAGTGACACAGTGACAATAGTGACGATAGTGATGGTATTGACACATGATGGTAGTGACACAGTGACGATAGTTACACATGACGATAGTGACACATGATGGTAATTACATGTGACGATAGTGACACAGTGACGTTAGTGACACGTTATGATAGTGACACATTATGATAGTGACACAGTGACGATAGTGACACGTGTCGATAGTGACACAGTGACGATAGCTGAGCAAAATGTCCGATGTGTCCTTGGGCAAGACACTTAACCCCGCATTGCTCACCGCTGCTTCAGTGGTGGTGTATGAATGGATTAGTTACTTCTGATGGATGATACTACATAGCAACCACTGCCATCAGTGTGTGAAAGGGTGTGAATGTGTAGGTGTGACATGCAGTGTAAAAGCGCTATGAGTAGTCAGAAGACTAGAAAAGCACTATATAAGCTCAAGTCCATTTACCATTTACCATTAATCAATACAAACATTTAAAATAATGAAAATAAGTTGAGTTGAAAGAAGAATGATAACATAACCTTTGTGTTTCTCCTTCTGCCAGATGTCGTCGTGTACAGAGCGCCTCTCTTCCGTCTCCTCTGTCTCCTCCATCTCTCTGATGGAGATTAAAGCTGACACTCACCTGGTCCTTAAAGCCTTCCTCCATAGGACCCTCGCCGTCCCGCTGGTGGAGCGGCCTGGCAGAGTGGGAGGAGCCTACATAGACCACAACAAGTTCAGGTAACACATCTCAACAATCTGATGTATGAACCTCCGACTGATGATAATGAGTATTAATAAATATTCAGCATCATTTGTTGAAGCAGCATCATTTTATCTTAATTACCTCTCAGTGATTCTACCAGCCAGAAGTGACCATATATGGAAAAGAGGGAGGAGCTGGAGACGAGCAAGGGTTTCCCTCCTCCCCTCTTTTCCATATATGGTCACTTCCTAAGACCAAATGTTCTTACTCTTTTCTTTGTTTTAAAGCAGAAATACAGCAGCTATTATATAGATTATTATTTTGCTATGTTTATGTGTTAAACGGGGTACACACTACAAGATAATTGGCCAGATTCCCCCCTTCCGACCAAAGTCAGCAAAGGCCTGATTATCTGATTTTGCAAAGATTATCTTGCCAGATTCTCCTCAGAATCAGAATCAGAATCAGAATCGTGTTTATTGCCAAGTACATTTACACATACAAGGAATTTGTCTTGGTGTAATGGTGCAAAAACAGTTAACAAGGGAAATAAAGCCAAGAAAGCAAGAACTTAAATAATATAAAATATAAGAAATTTACCAATATAAACAATAGAATTTAAAAAATGTCAAAAATAAAGAATAATAAAAAATAACAAAATCTACAAGCTGTGATGGAGTGCATGTAAGAAAAGAATGTAAAGTCCAGTGAGCGTTAATGTAACTCATAAAAACAGTTCCAGCCTTCACATCACTGTGATGTTTTCTGACTGTGGGGCTGATGAGAGTCTGTGTTATGTGGGAGGGGGGGGGGGCAGGGACATTGTTCATGAGGCTGACAGCAGAGGGGAAGAAACTGTTCTTGTGGAGAGAGGTTTTGGTCCTGATGGACCGCAGCCTCTTGCCAGAGGGGAGAGTCTCAAACAGTCCATGTGCGGGGTGAGAGGGGTCGGCCACAATCTTACCTGCACGCCTCAGGGTCCTGGAGGTGTACAGGTCGTGGAGAGATAGAAGATTGCAGCCAATCACCTTCTCTGCAGAGCGGATGATGCGCTGCAGACTGCACTTGTCTCTTGCTGTGGCTGCAGCGTACCAGACTGTGATGGAGGAGGAGAGGATGGACTCGATGATGGCAGTGTAGAAGTGCACCATCATGGTCTTTGGCAGGTTGAACTTCTTCAGCTGCCGCAGGAAGTACATCCTCTGCTGTCCTTTCTTGATGAGGGAGGTGATGTTCAGCTCCCACTTGAGGTCCTGGGCGATGGTGGTCCCCAGGAAGCGGAAAGACTCCACAGTAGACACCGTGGAGTCACCGATGGTGATGGGGCTGGGGGCGGCTGTGTTTTTTCTGAAGTCCACAACCATCTCCACTGTCTTCAGAGCGTTAAGCTCTAGGTTGTTTTCGCTGCACCAGGTCACCAGATGGTCAGCCTCCCACCTGTAGTGTGGTGTGGTGTGAGGTGTGTTAAGAGTGATTTTAACCTCCCCGATCTGCTCGGAAGACGATCGGGGCCACCCCGATTTGAAATCGTAAATATTATACGTGTTCAATATTTTTGATCAGAAATCCTGTTGTGCGGGGAGAACACTGAGGACGGCTGAGCACCGACTCTGTGGGCTGTGTCCGAAATCACTCACTCATTCCCTCCTCCGTACTCACTATATAGTGAGTTTAATGTAGTGGACTATATAGTGCACTCACTCAGCAAAATTAAAAAACATTTGGGACACTACTCGCTCACTCACCGGCCGCTGACAGTGACGTCATTGTTGTCGCGCAACTAAAACGTGCAGCTTAACAACGGCCGAGGATCAATAATAACGGTAAATAACGGCATGAATTTCAGTGATAACTTCTATTATACTGAGTGTACTATCACGAAAACATTTACAAATAATAAATACATATCAAATATTGAATTTGAGATATAATGAAACATATTTTCGGAACAAAACTCATTTATTTATGTTCACAGACTCTGGTCATCTGTCATCGTCATTAGGACAAACTAGCATCACTACCGTTGACGATCTTTGACTCTTTATTAAAACAGATCGTAGATTTCAGTAAAAAACGCCACAAATATGATCTTTATTGTGTCAGTCCAGTCAAACGCCACTCGTAAAAATCGTTTGAACAGCAATGCATGATGGGATATACAGCTCGGATAGTGACTATTGGTCGTACACTACTTTTCAAAATGCATTGTGGGATACAATGAGTGGACTATATAGGGTATGACCATGTTCACTCAGAATTCGGACAGCACTACAGAATGGCGTGTCCTCTATATAGTGCAGTATAGTGATGAGGGAGTGATTTCGGACACAGCCTGTGAATTGTCACGTGGAACGGAACAATAGCCAATAGGGAAGCAAGCTGACTGAAGCAGGAAGCACAATAAACATTACCATGGCGACGACAGCAATCGCGAAGCATAAAGTTAGATGGAAGTCATAAATTCAGGAGCAACTTGTTGATTTGTTGCAACATCATGAGTGTTTATACAACGAGGCCTGTAAAACAAACCCACAATCCAACTGACAAGGAAAGGACCAAAATGTTTACTGTAATGGATGTACCAGCTAACATTTAGCCACATTTAGCTTGCCCATCATGTTTGTTTACTCTTAGGTCACGTCTGACCGCGCGAGATTACACGTGGTGATAGTGGAGACTCTGGTTGTTGGTGAATGAATCGGTTAGTGTGTGGTGTGCTGAGTTGGTCGTTTCGTTGCACACCACACACTATAAGAACTGAACTGATAATCTGTCATGATTTGTCGTCATGTGCGGGGTCTCTCACATGTCAAAATCGTTTAAGATTTTAAAACTTTTAGTGTGTGCCAGGACTTACCTGTCCCTGTCCTGTAGTTCACCATACAGTTACCTGTCCCCGCCGTGTAGTTCACCAGACTGTTACCTGTCCCTGTCCTGTAGTTCACCAGACTGTTACCTGTCCCCGCCCTGTAGTTCACCAGACTGTTACCTGTCCCTGTCCTGTAGTTCACCAGACTGTTACCTGTCCCTGTCCTGTAGTTCACCAGACTGTTACCTGTCCCCGTCCTGTAGTTCACCAGACTGTTACCTGTCCCAGTCCTGTAGTTCACCAGACTGTTACCTGTCCCCATCCTGTAGTTCACCAGACTGTTACCTGTCCCTGTCCTGTAGTTCACCAGACTGTTACCTGTCCCTGTCCTGTAGTTCACCAGACTGTTACCTGTCCCCATCCTGTAGTTCACCAGACTGTTACCTGTCCCTGTCCTGTAGTTCACCAGACTGTTACCTGTCCCCGTCCTGTAGTTCACCAGACTGTTACCTGTCCCAGTCCTGTAGTTCACCAGACTGTTACCTGTCCCCGTCCTGTAGTTCACCAGACTGTTACCTGTCCCTGTCCTGTAGTTCACCAGACTGTTACCTGTCCCTGTCCTGTAGTTCACCAGACTGTTACCTGTCCCCGTCCTGTAGTTCACCAGACTGTTACCTGTCCCCGTCCTGTAGTTCACCAGACTGTTACCTGTCCCCGTCCTGTAGTTCACCAGACTGTTACCTGTCCCTGTACCTGTCCTGTAGTTCACCATACTGTTACCTGTCCCCGTCCTGTAGTTCACCAGACTGTTACCTGTCCCCATCCTGTAGTTCACCAGACTGTTACCTGTCCCCGTCCTGTAGTTCACCAGACTGTTACCTGTCCCCGTCCTGTAGTTCACCATACTGTTACCTGTCCCCGTCCTGTAGTTCACCAGACTGTTACCTGTCCCTGTCCTGTAGTTCACCAGACTGTTACCTGTCCCTGTCCTGTAGTTCACAAAACTGTTACATGTCTCTGTACCTGTCCTGTAGTTCACCAGACTGTTAAATGTCTCTGTACCTGTCCTGTAGTTCACCAGACTGTTAAATGTCTCTGTACCTGTCCTGTAGTTCACCAGACTGTTACCTGTCTCCGTCCTGTAGTTCACCAGACTGTTACCTGCCCCTGTCCTGTAGTTCACCAGACTGTTACCTGTCCCTGTCCTTTGGTTCACCAGACTGTTACCTGTCCCTGTCCTGTAGTTCACCAGACTGTTACCTGTCCCTGTCCTGTAGTTCACCAGACTGTTACCTGTCCCTGTCCTGTAGTTCACCAGACTGTTACCTGTCCCCGTCCTGTAGTTCACCATACTGTTACCTGTCCCTGTACCTGTCCTGTAGTTCACCATACTGTTACCTGTCCCTGTACCTGTCCTGTAGTTCACCATACTGTTACATGTCCCTGTCCTGTAGTTCACCATACTGTTACCTGTCCCTGTACCTGTCCTGTAGTTCACCATACTGTTACCTGTCCCTGTACCTGTCCTGTAGTTCACCATACTGTTACCTGTCTCTGTACCTGTCCTGTAGTTCACCATACTGTTACATGTCTCTGTACCTGCCCTGTAGTTCACCAGACTGTTACATGTCTCTGTACCTGCCCTGTAGTTCACCAGACTGTTACCTGTCCCTGTACCTGTCCTGTAGTTCACCATACTGTTACCTGTCCCCGTCCTGTAGTTCACCAGACTGTTACCTGTCCCCGTCCTATAGTTCACCAGACTGTTACCTGTCCCCGTCCTGTAGTTCACCAGACTGTTACCTGTCCCCGTCCTGTAGTTCACCAGACTGTTACCTGTCCCTGTCCTGTAGTTCACCAGACTGTTACCTGTCCCTGTCCTGTAGTTCACCAGACTGTTACCTGTCCCTGTCCTGTAGTTCACCAGACTGTTACCTGTCCCCGTCCTGTAGTTCACCAGACTGTTACCTGTACCTGCCCTGTAGTTCACCAGACTGTTACCTGTCCCTGTACCTGTCCTGTAGTTCACCATACTGTTACCTGTCCCCGTCCTGTAGTTCACCAGACTGTTACCTGTCCCTGTACCTGTCCTGTAGTTCACCATACTGTTACATGTCCCTGTCCTGTAGTTCACCATACTGTTACCTGTCCCTCTACCTGTCCTGTAGTTCACCATACTGTTACCTGTCCCTGTACCTGTCCTGTAGTTCACCATACTGTTACATGTCTCTGTACCTGCCCTGTAGTTCACCATACTGTTACCTGTCCCTGTACCTGTCCTGTAGTTCACCATACTGTTACCTGTCCCTGTACCTGTCCTGTAGTTCACCAGACTGTTACATGTCTCTGTACCTGCCCTGTAGTTCACCATACTGTTACCTGTCCCTGTACCTGTCCTGTAGTTCACCATACTGTTACCTGTCCCTGTACCTGTCCTGTAGTTCACCAGACTGTTACATGTCTCTGTACCTGCCCTGTAGTTCACCAGACTGTTACCTGTCCCCGTCCTGTAGTTCACCAGACTGTTACCTGTCCCCGTCCTGTAGTTCACCAGACTGTTACCTGTCCCCGTCCTGTAGTTCACCAGACTGTTACCTGTCCCCGTCCTGTAGTTCACCAGACTGTTACCTGTCCCCGTCCTGTAGTTCACCAGACTGTTACCTGTCCCGTCTTGTAGTTCACCAGACTGTTACCTGTCCCTGTCCTGTAGTTCACCAGACTGTTACCTGTCCCCGTCCTGTAGTTCACCAGACTGTTACCTGTCCCCGTCCTGTAGTTCACCAGACTGTTACCTGTACCTGTCCTGTAGTTCACCAGACTGTTACCTGTCCCCATCCTGTAGTTCACCAGACTGTTACCTGTCCCCGTCCTGTAGTTCACCAGACTGTTACCTGTCCCCGTCCTGTAGTTCACCAGACTGTTACCTGTCCCCGTCCTGTAGTTCACCAGACTGTTACCTGTCCCTGTCCTGTAGTTCACCAGACTGTTACATGTCTCTGTACCTGTCCTGTAGTTCACCAGACTGTTACCTGTCCCTGTCCTGTAGTTCACCAGACTGTTACATGTCTCTGTACCTGTCCTGTAGTTCACCAGACTGTTAAATGTCTCTGTACCTGCCCTGTAGTTCACCAGACTGTTAAATGTCTCTGTACCTGTCCTGTAGTTCACCAGACTGTTAAATGTCTCTGTACCTGTCCTGTAGTTCACCAGACTGTTACATGTCTCTGTACCTGTCCTGTAGTTCACCATACTGTTACATGTCCCTGTACCTGTCCTGTAGTTCACCAGACTGTTACATGTCTCTGTACCTGCCCTGTAGTTCACCATACTGTTAAATGTCTCTGTACCTGTCCTGTAGTTCACCATACTGTTAAATGTCTCTGTACCTGTCCTGTAGTTCACCAGACTGTTAAATGTCTCTGTACCTGTCCTGTAGTTCACCAGACTGTTAAATGTCTCTGTACCTGTCCTGTAGTTCACCAGACTGTTAAATGTCTCTGTACCTGCCCTGTAGTTCACCAGACTGTTACATGTCTCTGTACCTGCCCTGTAGTTCACCAGACTGTTAAATGTCTCTGTACCTGTCCTGTAGTTCACCATACTGTTACATGTCTCTGTACCTGCCCTGTAGTTCACCAGACTGTTAAATGTCTCTGTACCTGCCCTGTAGTTCACCATACTGTTACATGTCTCTGTACCTGCCCTGTAGTTCACCAGACTGTTACATGTCTCTGTACCTGCCCTGTAGTTCACCAGACTGTTACATGTCTCTGTACCTGCCCTGTAGTTCACCAGACTGTTAAATGTCTCTGTACCTGCCCTGTAGTTCACCAGACTGTTACATGTCTCTGTACCTGCCCTGTAGTTCACCAGACTGTTAAATGTCTCTGTACCTGCCCTGTAGTTCACCAGACTGTTACATGTCTCTGTACCTGCCCTGTAGTTCACCAGACTGTTAAATGTCTCTGTACCTGCCCTGTAGTTCACCAGACTGTTACATGTCTCTGTACCTGTCCTGTAGTTCACCAGACTGTTACATGTCTCTGTACCTGCCCTGTAGTTCACCAGACTGTTAAATGTCTCTGTACCTGCCCTGTAGTTCACCAGACTGTTAAATGTCTCTGTACCTGCCCTGTAGTTCACCAGACTGTTACATGTCTCTGTACCTGTCCTGTAGTTCACCAGACTGTTAAATGTCTCTGTACCTGCCCTGTAGTTCACCAGACTGTTACATGTCTCTGTACCTGTCCTGTAGTTCACCAGACTGTTAAATGTCTCTGTACCTGTCCTGTAGTTCACCATACTGTTACATGTCTCTGTACCTGCCCTGTAGTTCACCAGACTGTTAAATGTCTCTGTACCTGCCCTGTAGTTCACCAGACTGTTAAATGTCTCTGTACCTGCCCTGTAGTTCACCAGACTGTTACATGTCTTTGTACCTGCCCTGTAGTTCACCATACTGTTAAATGTCTCTGTACCTGCCCTGTAGTTCACCATACTGTTAAATGTCTCTGTACCTGCCCTGTAGTTCACCAGACTGTTAAATGTCTCTGTACCTGCCCTGTAGTTCACCATACTGTTACATGTCTCTGTACCTGCCCTGTAGTTCACCATACTGTTAAATGTCTCTGTACCTGCCCTGTAGTTCACCATACTGTTACATGTCTCTGTACCTGCCCTGTAGTTCACCATACTGTTAAATGTCTCTGTACCTGCCCTGTAGTTCACCAGACTGTTACATGTCTCTGTACCTGTCCTGTAGTTCACCATACTGTTAAATGTCCCTGTACCTGTCCTGTAGTTCACCAGACTGTTACATGTCTCTGTACCTGTCCTGTAGTTCACCAGACTGTTAAATGTCTCTGTACCTGTCCTGTAGTTCACCAGACTGTTACATGTCTCTGTACCTGTCCTGTAGTTCACCATACTGTTAAATGTCCCTGTACCTGTCCTGTAGTTCACCAGACTGTTACATGTCTCTGTACCTGTCCTGTAGTTCACCAGACTGTTAAATGTCTCTGTACCTGTCCTGTAGTTCACCAGACTGTTAAATGTCTCTGTACCTGTCCTGTAGTTCACCATACTGTTACATGTCTCTGTACCTGCCCTGTAGTTCACCATACTGTTACATGTCTCTGTACCTGCCCTGTAGTTCACCATACCTGTGAACTACACCTGCCCTGTAGTACACCATACTGTTACCTGTCCCTGTATCTGTATCTGTATGTATACCTGTACCTGTCCTGTAGTTCTCCTCACTTTAACTACCTTCATGTCAGGTTCAAAGTTCAGCCTTCGAAGGACAGTGTTGACTCTCAGGCCGAGGACGTCAGCTCAGACGAGAAGAAATCTGGATATAAAGATTTCCTCAAGCAGATTCCTCGTAGAAATACATCCCGTAGATCTGCTAAAGAGTCTAAAGGATCTTTGGACAGAGACAACAGGGCCAAACCAGGACATCGCAGGGACCAATTAGAGGTGAGGAGGATTGTAATTGAAGATCCAAACTAATGAGAAAGACATGTTTAAGTGTTTGTTCAACATCATCCCTGATTTTCTGTCCCTCCCCCCTGATGCACGACGAGGAGCAAACAGGAGGTCACACCTGTGTGTGATAAACCTCTCTCTGTCCTCAGGGTGACCGGGTTTCCCCCTCCTCTTCATCAGAGGGAGACGACGGGGAGAAGAGGACGAAGAAGAAGCTGAACCCGAAGAGGATCAGGGAGAGGCTGTCCAAGATATTCAGATTGAGAGACAAAGACAGAGAAAGAGACAGAGAAGGAGCAAAAGATGGAGACAGAGAAAGAGACAGAGAAGGAGAAAAAGATGGCGACAGAGACAAAAACAAAGACGGAGGCGGAGTCCGTCCTCAGAGGCCGAGCAGTCTGCCTATCAGAGAACCAGAACCTGCACCTCCCCTCATCTCCCCCAGTAAGAAAACACATCTTTTATTAAACACACAGCAGGTCAAACATAATCCTGATGTCTGCTTTTATCTGCACATCCTCTTACCTGTTTTCACCTGTTCTCACCTGTTCTCACCTGTTCACACCTGTTCACACTTGTTCTCACCTGTTCACACCTGTTCTCACATGTTCACACCTGTTCACACTTGTTCTCACCTGTTCACACCTGTTCACACTTGTTCTCACCTGTTCACACCTGTTCTCACATGTTCACACCTGTTCACACTTGTTCTCACCTGTTCACACCTGTTCTCACATGTTCTCACCTGTTCTCACCTGTTCACACCTGTTCACACTTGTTCTCACCTGTTCACACCTGTTCTCACATGTTCTCACCTGTTCTCACCTGTTCTCACCTGTTCACACCTGTTCACACTTGTTCACACCTGTTCTCACATGTTCTCTCTGTTCACACCTGTTCTCACCTGTTCTCACCTGTTTTCACATGTTCTCTCTGTTCACACCTGTTCTCACCTGTTCTCACCTGTTCTCACATGTTCTCTCTGTTCACACCTGTTCACACCTGTTCTCACCTGTTCACACCTGTTCAAACCTGTTCACACCTGTTCTCACCTGTTCACACCTGTTCTCACCTGTTCTCACCTGTTCTCACATGTTCTCTCTGTTCACACCTGTTCACACTTGTTCACACTTGTTCTCACCTGTTCTCACATGTTCTCTCTGTTCTCACCTGTTCACACTTGTTCACACCTGTTCTCACATGTTCTCTCTGTTCACACCTGTTCTCACCTGTTCTCACCTGTTCACACCTGTTCACACTTGTTCTCACCTGTTCACACCTGTTCTCACATGTTCTCTCTGTTCACACTTGTTCTCACCTGTTCACACCTGTTCACACTTGTTCTCACCTGTTCACACCTGTTCTCACATGTTCTCTCTGTTCTCACCTGTTCACACTTGTTCTCACCTGTTCACACCTGTTCTCACATGTTCTCTCTGTTCACACCTGTTCTCACCTGTACTCTCCTGTTCACACCTGTTCACACCTTTTCTCACCTGTACTCTCCTGTTCACACCTGTTCACACCTTTTCTTACCTGTTCTCTCCTGTTCACACCTGTTCCTACCTGTGTTCCTCTCACTGAATGTTTAGTGTAGAATATTTATGATGGTCTGGTGTTTTTTTTTAACCTCCGTCTTGTCACAGATCATCCTCCTGAGTTTTACGAAGAAGTTGCAGAAAAGCTGGAACAGATCGCCCAGAAGTCCACCAGTATAAAGAAACACAGTCCAGCCTCCCAGACTTCACCTGGTATACACACACACACACACACACACACACACACACACACACACACACACACACACACACACACACACACACACACACACACACACACAGACACTGAAGTTTCACTAAATTACAGATCTTAAACTGTATTTTTAACAAAGAGATAACACTTTCTTAATTGCACAAAACTGTCTGTCTGTCTGTCTGTCTGTCTGTCTGTCTGTCTGTCTGTCTGTCTGTCTGTCTGTCTGTCTGTCTGTCTGTCTGTCTGTCTGTCTGTCTGTCTGTCTGTCTGTCTGTCTGTCTGTCTGTCTGTCTGTCTGTCTGTCTGTCTGTCTGTCTGTCTGTCTGTCTGTCTGTCTGTCTGTCTGTCTGTCAGTGTGTGAGAAAGAGATCGTGGTCCAGAGGCTGGTTCAGGTTCTGTCTTTGGAGGGAGACTCTATCAACACAAAGGTGAGCGGAGCTTAAACACATCAGGTGTATTACCCGTCATCTGTCTTTACCTATCTTGAAAAAAAAATGCTGCTCCTTCAGATCCAGTCCGACCCCTTCCTGCGCTCCAGCCTGACTCGTCTTTCTTATCCGTCCTTCGCCAAACTCCTTGACACCTTCAGCAGCACTCAGGTGTCTGAGGCCCTGCCCGCACCCACCACCGCAAGTCCCTCCGCAAGCCCCACACTCAGACGGATGGCGGTGACCATGGAGGTTTCCAGGAGGATCGTCACGGCGACGGGAGCTCAGCGCATGCAGGGCTACGCTGAGTGCTACATGGAGACCTTTGCCCCCTGGGTCAAGAGTCACGGAGGATGGGTGAGAGAGTTTAAACTTTATTAAAGCTTCAGGTGAGAAAAAATATAAACTTTAAAGGTGGAGTCACGATCAATGTCAACACAACATTCAAACGTGGCCCCTCCTCCTGGGCTCATCACCCCCAGAAGCTCTCACTCACTGCAGGACGTAGTGTGTACGTTTACTGCTTGTACCTACACTGCAAGCTAACGCACGCTAGCACAAGCTAACCGCCGGTGTTTGTCACCTGCCTGTCAACAGGAAGCAGACCAACTCCACGTCCACGGGTAAAAGCCAACACAAGGTTCACCCTCGTTTTAGAACGAGCTTTATCCGCTTGGTGTTTCTCCTCACTGTGATTATATTTTCTCTTCTTTGCTGCTACGTCCACGTCCGTCATATTCTCCGGTTTGAATCTCGTCCAATCACTGAATTGTTTCCACTCCTGAACTCACCTGCTGCGCTGTCATTGGCTGGAGGAAACACACCAGCTCCGCCCAGAAACGTCCCGAGTCAACCAAAACAAAGCAGACACAGTCACCTGCACACATGTACGGAGGCATACAATATGCAAACATTTCAGTAACACACCTGTTTACTGTCACAGAAACATGGGCAGCATCGGTGTAGATAGCGTGCAGGCGTTTGTGGTTAAAATAAGAAGATCTTTTCAACTTCGGGACTTTTTGGTCATTTGTCTGAAAGGTGCTTTATAAATAAAGTTTGATTGATTGATACTAACGATCATGGAAATAACACAGATAATGAACCCTGTATAAGGGACCAGCAGAAGTAGTGACTGTTTTTAATAGTCCCCAAAGTGGTCCACTATACTCATCACCAATTGATATTACACAGCCAGTCTTTGCTCTAACAGAGATTTCTGAATCCAAAGTTAAGTCTATAATTTCTTCTATTAACAATTCCAAATCAAAAGACATATTTGGACTGGATTCTATGTTTTTAAAGAAACATGCTGCCTCTCACAGGGCCAGTAACTAAAGTCATTAACACCTCTTTTAAGGAGGGAAAATTCCCAAAGGACTGGAAGTCAGCCATTGTTGAGCCAGTCTATAAATCAAGGGACACAACTGATATCAATAACTATAGGCCGATTAGTATTTTACCTGTCATGTCTAAGATCTCTGAAAAATGTGTGGCTGAGCATCTTAACAGTAGTCCTTTTACACTACACCTCATGCAATTTGGCTTTAGAGCCAATCATTCCACTGAGACAGCAAATAGTCTTTTGTGGAAATCATCAAATCAAAAATGGACAAAGGAAGCATAGTTGGAGCAATTTTCTGAGATCTTAAAAAAGCCTTCGACACTCTCAATCATCAAATACTCATTCACAAAATGTCTGATTTTAATCTCTCAACCAATGTAATTGACTGGATGAGATCATATCTCAGACATCACCACCCTGATGAACTAACTGGGTGTACAAGGCAAGCTTTACCACCACTGTTACATCCTTCACAAATAGAACTTGCTCAGCTGGGAAAATATTTGAAAACACTCTGACGCATGCCTCATTTTTAAGATTATCAATAGCAAGGCTCCCCCACCACTCTGCACTTTTATACAGCAGAAAAAATCCAACAGCAGAACCACAAGGTCTGCCCTAAGAGGGGACTGTGTAGTCCCTCTTAGGTCCAGCTCCTTTGGTCAATTCTGTTTCTCTGTGAGAGACGCTAAATTATGGAACCAACTGCCAGGGGAGATTAGACCACCTCCCACCACCCAGCATCTTAAGGACTGGCTTTTAAGCAATCAAAAATGTGAACACCTTTGATAGTATTTAATCTGAGTGCATGTTTGTCTGTTGCTATGTATTGTTGTAGCTGTCCTGTCTAACCCATGGTGTATGAATAGTTGTATGGTTATATGTTTAAATGGAGCCAGTCTATTGGCCTCATGTTATACTGTTATCTGTTGCTGTGTGTATTCTATAATATGGTTTTATTTTTTAGCCACCCTGTGCCTAGCTTAACATCTTGCCAAAGGACTACAGTTGAAAATTAGCCTGCTGGCTAACACTGGCACATTTACAGAAATGTTGATTAATGTGCACTGTCCTTTAAATATCAGCATCAGAAGAGTAAAAACACTGTTCCTTACATTTAGTCTAACCCTCACTCACAGACCTGGGATCAGTTTTAAAGCTCAGTCTTCTTTACTCTTCATCACATCATCCTCAGCTGTGAGCAGATGTTCAAACTGATTTGATTAAAGGAGCAGTATGTAACTGACACCTAGTGTTTAAAATGGGTACTGCAGTCCATATTCTAAACATTGCAGAGAGCTGTCTCCCCCCCCCCCTCTTCTCTAGAGTTGATGCTCGTGCAGGTCACCATGTGGTGGACACTGAAGCTTCAGTGTTTATCCAGCTCTGCATCGGTCTGTAAACCTTTCTGCGTTCTAACCTCTCTCCATTTTTCAAAAGCATCTCCAATATTGATCCTAGTTTGAGCACGTTTCTGCTCGTGGAGCTTATTAGAAACATGCAGAGGCTTTTTAGGTCGGGTACAATCACTTCTATCTGAACCAGTTCTCTTGCCCGCTTCCATCGCTGCAACACCTGTTGGTTTGACCTGATAACTGCTCTCATATCTGGCAAACCGAGGGGCGTCCAAAACGGCCGTGTGGGGGTGCCTTAAAACCGCCTACCTTCTC
>CM036553.1:253405-255905 GCA_020745685.1 Tautogolabrus adspersus
CTTTCTTGGCCAGTGATGCAATGTTTCCTGTCCAGGAGAGGTCCTCACTGATGTGCACCCCCCAGCGTGTTGTTTTTTGTATCAAACCGTGCAAAGAAGCTGTTGAGGTTGTTGAGCAGAGGGACATCGCTGTTGCAGGTCTGTGGCGATGGTTTGTAGTCTGTGATGGTCTGGATGCCCTGCCACAGGCTCTGTGTGTCTCTGGTGTTTTTGGCCGGTTATCTTTTTTGTGTATCTTTGCTTGGCTTTCCTGATGCCACGGGACAGGTTGGCCCTTGCTGTTCTCAGACCTGTTTCATCCCCAGCTCTGAAGGCAGCATTTCTGGCCCTCAGTAGCCCGTGGACCTCTCCTGTCAGCCATGGCTTCTGGTTAGCCCTGGTGGTGATGGTTCTGGTGTGGGTTACATCCTCAATGCATTTCCTGATGTATGCAGTAACTGTGTCTGTGTACTCCTCAATGTCTGTCTGATTGTTGTATGTGGCTGCCTGCTTAAACATCTCCCAGTCTGTGGTGTCAAAGCAGTCCTTGAGTGCAGAGGAGGCCCCCTCTGACCACACACATATCTGCTTCTGAACCGGTTTGGTGAGTTTCACTTTCGGCCTGTATGCTGGTTTTAGCATAACAGTGATGTGGTCAGAGAGACCGATGTGGGGGAGGGGTGAAGCCTTGTATGCTCCTTTGTGTGTGGTGTAAACCAGGTCCAGGGTGTTGTTACCTCTTGTAGGAAAGTCCACATGCTGGTGTACTTTTGGAAGTACAGTCTTGAGATCTGCGTGATTAAAATCACCAGCCAGGATGATAAATCCTTCTGGGTGTGCTGTCTGCTCCTCACTGATGGTCTGATACAGTTCACAAAGTGCATCGTTTCTGTCTGTGTTGTTGGAGGTGGGGGGTATATATACAGCGACCAACAGAATGGCTGTAAATTCCCTCTGCAGATAGAAAGGTTGGCATTTTATGACCATGCACTCCACCAGAGCTGAACAGTGTTTACGTACCACTACGGCATCCCGACACCACGCGTCACTGATGTAAACACAGACTCCGTCACTTCTGGTCTTCCCCCCTTTAACAAGGGCTCTGTCGGCTCGGTGGCACGTTAGCCGCTCAAGTAGGACGGCGGAGTCCGGGATGTTTTCATTTAGCCACGTTTCCGTAAAAACAAAAACACAGCAATCACTCACGTCACGCTGAGCATGGTTGGGAGAGCCTAGCCAGGATACCTCCGCGTTTACCTCTCTTCTGCTTTCTTTGTTTCTTGTTTGCGGTGCCTCCTCTCCGGAGGGGGGGCAGAAGTCGAGCCCAGTGTTTGGGAAGGCCGATGGAGTAAGCTCCTGTAGTGTTTCCGTGGTGTCCAGGTTGTTGTGTGCAGTTCTTTCTATGTGCAACATAAACTGACGACTGTACTTATGTACAGATGAAGACAAACACGAACGCGAAGAGCTTCCACACAAACTTTCACACTGACTTTCATTCCTTGAACATGTAGACAAACACGAAAACACCGTTCTATCGGGACAGCGAGGGGCCGCTGCATCCACACGCGCCGCCATCCTAAAAAGCTATCTAGCTTATATATCCTGTCTGGCCTGGGGACACTTCAGAATCCCCCAGGAGGAGCTGGAAAATGTTGCAGGGGAGAAGGAAGTCTGGGTTGACTTAATTTGCCTGTCGCCACTGCAGCTCAGCTGAAGAAAATTGATGGCTTGCTATTTTTCTTAACATAAAGAGATGTGCAGAGTCATCGAGGAGCGTTTCATGTTCCTCCAGATGAAGACTGTTTATCTGCTCTGTTTCAGAAAACAGGCTGAACAACACATCCCTGATTAAAACACTCCTTCTGGTTTGCTTCAGCTAAGTTTAGTGCAGCTTTCATTTAAAACCTAACCTAGGCCAGGTACCCAGTTACATTAATGACCAGGTAAATGAACAAGGTGATTACCTGAACAACGCCGATACACACTCCAAACACCAGCACTGACGGGATGTTATCCAACAACCACTGCCTCGCCTTCTGGTAACATGGCTGCAGAAAGAAAGAAAGACAGACAGACAGACAGACAGACAGACAGACAGACAGACAGACAGACAGACAGACAGACAGACAGACAGACAGACAGACAGACAGACAGACAGACAGACAGACAGACAGACAGATGTATTTATTTGTGATCAGTCTGTCAGCATGTGGAGCTTCACCTGTGAGCTGCTGTTCTTACTCAGGTTACCTGAAGACAGACTGACAGGAACATGTCACAGTGACTGCAGGTAAACATATACACCTGTCTGATCACCTTTAAAGAGCTGAGATTGAATCCTTGACAACGATGATCTCACAAAATGAAAGAGTCAAATAACCTGTGATTCTCCTGAAAGCTGCTTCAACAGATCCTCACATCTTTACACATCCCATGTTCTCCAGTGTGTGTATGTGTGTGTGTCTGTGTGTCTGACTCTTGATGCACACTCGGATATCTTTTGTGATGTGAGAGCATTAAC
>CM036553.1:260905-328405 GCA_020745685.1 Tautogolabrus adspersus
GACTGTTCTGATGTCACACTGTTCTGATGTCACACTGTTCTGATGTAAGACTGTTCTGATGTCACACTGTTCTGATGTCACACTGTTCTGATGTCAGGCTGTTCTGATGTCAGGCTGTTCTGATGTCAGACTGTTCTGATGTCAGACTGTTCTGATGTCAGACTGTTCTGATGTCACACTGTTCTGATGTCACACTGTTCTGATGTCAGACTGTTCTGATGTCACACTGTTCTGATGTCAGGCTGTTCTGATGTCAGGCTGTTCTGATGTAAGACTGTTCTGATGTCAGGCTGTTCTGATGTCACACTGTTCTGATGTCAGGCTGTTCTGATGTCAGACTGTTCTGATGTCACACTGTTCTGATGTCAGGCTGTTCTGATGTCAGACTGTTCTGATGTCAGGCTGTTCTGATGTCAGACTGTTCGGATGTCACACTGTTCTAATGTCAGGCTGTTCTGATGTCAGGCTGTTCTGATGTCACACTGTTCTGATGTCACACTGTTCTGATGTCAGGCTGTTCTGATGTCAGGCTGTTCTGATGTCACACTGTTCTGATGTCACACTGTTCTGATGTCAGGCTGTTCTGATGTCAGGCTGTTCTGATGTCACACTGTTCTGATGTCACACTGTTCTGATGTCAGGCTGTTCTGATGTCAGGCTGTTCTGATGTCACACTGTTCTGATGTCACACTGTTCTAATGTCAGGCTGTTCTGATGTCACACTGTTCTGATGTCACACTGTTCTGATGTCACACTGTTCTGATGTCAGGCTGTTCTGATGTCAGGCTGTTCTGATGTAAGACTGTTCTGATGTCAGGCTGTTCTGATGTCACACTGTTCTGATGTCAGACTGTTCTGATGTCACACTGTTCTGATGTCATGCTGTTCTGATGTAAGACTGTTCTGATGTCACACTGTTCTGATGTCACACTGTTCTGATGTCAGGCTGTTCTGATGTAAGACTGTTCTGATGTCAGGCTGTTCTGATGTCAGGCTGTTCTGATGTAAGACTGTTCTGATGTCAGGCTGTTCTGATGTCACACTGTTCTGATGTCAGACTGTTCTGATGTAAGACTGTTCTGATGTCAGGCTGTTCTGATGTCAGACTGTTCTGATGTCAGACTGTTCTGATGTCAGGCTGTTCTGATGTCAGGCTGTTCTGATGTCACACTGTTCTGATGTCAGACTGTTCTGATGTCACACTGTTCTGATGTAAGACTGTTCTGATGTCAGGCTGTTCTGATGTCAGGCTGTTCTGATGTAAGACTGTTCTGATGTCAGGCTGTTCTGATGTCAGGCTGTTCTGATGTCAGACTGTTCTGATGTAAGACTGTTCTGATGTCAGGCTGTTATGATGTAAGACTGTTCTGATGTCAGGCTGTTCTGATGTAAGACTGTTCTGATGTCAGACTGTTCTGATGTCAGGCTGTTCTGATGTCAGGCTGTTCTGATGTCAGGCTGTTCTGATGTCAGGCTGTTCTGATGTCAGGCTGTTCTGATGTAAGACTGTTCTGATGTAAGACTGTTCTGATGTCAGACTGTTCTGATGTAAGACTGTTCTGATGTCAGGCTGTTCTGATGTAAGACTGTTCTGATGTCAGACTGTTCTGATGTCACACTGTTCTGATGTCAGACTGTTCTGATGTCAGGCTGTTCTGATGTCAGGCTGTTCTGATGTCAGGCTGTTCTGATGTAAGACTGTTCTGATGTAAGACTGTTCTGATGTCAGACTGTTCTGATGTAAGACTGTTCTGATGTCAGGCTGTTCTGATGTAAGACTGTTCTGATGTCAGGCTGTTCTGATGTCAGACTGTTCTGATGTCAGACTGTTCTGATGTCAGGCTGTTCTGATGTCAGGCTGTTCTGATGTCAGGCTGTTCTGATGTCAGGCTGTTCTGATGTAAGACTGTTCTGATGTAAGACTGTTCTGATGTCAGGCTGTTCTGATGTCACACTGTTCTGATGTCAGGCTGTTCTGATGTCAGGCTGTTCTGATGTCAGGCTGTTCTGATGTCAGGCTGTTCTGATGTCAGGCTGTTCTGATGTCACACTGTTCTGATGTCAGGCTGTTCTGATGTAAGACTGTTCTGATGTCAGGCTGTTCTGATGTCAGACTGTTCTGATGTCAGGCTGTTCTGATGTCACGCTGTTCTGATGTCACACTGTTCTGATGTCAGGCTGTTCTGATGTAAGACTGTTCTGATGTCAGGCTGTTCTGATGTCAGGCTGTTCTGATGTCAGGCTGTTCTGATGTCAGGCTGTTCTGATGTCAGGCTGTTCTGATGTCAGGCTGTTCTGATGTCAGACTGTTCTGATGTCAGACTGTTCTGATGTCAGGCTGTTCTGATGTCAGGCTGTTCTGATGTCACGCTGTTCTGATGTAAGACTGTTCTGATGTCAGGCTGTTCTGATGTCAGGCTGTTCTGATGTCAGGCTGTTCTGATGTCAGGCTGTTCTGATGTCAGGCTGTTCTGATGTCAGGCTGTTCTGATGTCACGCTGTTCTGATGTCAGGCTGTTCTGATGTCAGACTGTTCTGATGTCAGGCTGTTCTGATGTCAGGCTGTTCTGATGTCAGGCTGTTCTGATGTCAGGCTGTTCTGATGTCAGACTGTTCTGATGTCAGGCTGTTCTGATGTCACGCTGTTCTGATGTCACACTGTTCTGATGTAAGACTGTTCTGATGTCACACTGTTCTGATGTCACGCTGTTCTGATGTCACGCTGTTCTGATGTCAGGCTGTTCTGATGTCACGCTGTTCTGATGTCACGCTGTTCTGATGTCAGGCTGTTCTGATGTCACGCTGTTCTGATGTAAGACTGTTCTGATGTCAGGCTGTTCTGATGTAAGACTGTTCTGATGTCAGGCTGTTCTGATGTAAGACTGTTCTGATGTAAGACTGTTCTGATGTCACACTGTTCTGATGTCACACTGTTCTGATGTCAGGCTGTTCTGATGTCACACTGTTCTGATGTCAGGCTGTTCTGATGTCAGGCTGTTCTGATGTCAGGCTGTTCTGATGACACGCTGTTCTGATGTCAGGCTGTTCTGATGTCACGCTGTTCTGATGTAAGACTGTTCTGATGTCAGGCTGTTCTGATGTAAGACTGTTCTGATGTCAGGCTGTTCTGATGTCACACTGTTCTGATGTCACACTGTTCTGATGTCAGACTGTTCTGATGTCAGGCTGTTCTGATGTCAGGCTGTTCTGATGTAAGACTGTTCTGATGTCAGGCTGTTCTGATGTCACACTGTTCTGATGTCAGGCTGTTCTGATGTCAGGCTGTTCTGATGTCAGGCTGTTCTGATGTCACACTGTTCTGATGTCAGGCTGTTCTGATGTAAGACTGTTCTGATGTCAGGCTGTTCTGATGTCACGCTGTTCTGATGTCACGCTGTTCTGATGTCAGGCTGTTCTGATGTCACGCTGTTCTGATGTAAGACTGTTCTGATGTCAGGCTGTTCTGATGTAAGACTGTTCTGATGTCAGGCTGTTCTGATGTAAGACTGTTCTGATGTAAGACTGTTCTGATGTCACACTGTTCTGATGTCACACTGTTCTGATGTCAGGCTGTTCTGATGTCACACTGTTCTGATGTCAGGCTGTTCTGATGTCAGGCTGTTCTGATGTCAGGCTGTTCTGATGACACGCTGTTCTGATGTCAGGCTGTTCTGATGTCACGCTGTTCTGATGTAAGACTGTTCTGATGTCAGGCTGTTCTGATGTAAGACTGTTCTGATGTCAGGCTGTTCTGATGTCACACTGTTCTGATGTCACACTGTTCTGATGTCAGACTGTTCTGATGTCAGGCTGTTCTGATGTCAGGCTGTTCTGATGTAAGACTGTTCTGATGTCAGGCTGTTCTGATGTCACACTGTTCTGATGTCAGGCTGTTCTGATGTCACACTGTTCTGATGTCACACTGTTCTGATGTCAGGCTGTTCTGATGTCAGGCTGTTCTGATGTCAGGCTGTTCTGATGTCACACTGTTCTGATGTCAGGCTGTTCTGATGTAAGACTGTTCTGATGTCAGGCTGTTCTGATGTAAGACTGTTCTGATGTCAGGCTGTTCTGATGTAAGACTGTTCTGATGTCAGGCTGTTCTGATGTAAGACTGTTCTGATGTCAGGCTGTTCTGATGTCACGCTGTTCTGATGTCACACTGTTCTGATGTCAGACTGTTCTGATGTCACACTGTTCTGATGTCACACTGTTCTGATGTCACGCTGTTCTGATGTCAGGCTGTTCTGATGTCAGGCTGTTCTGATGTCACGCTGTTCTGATGTCAGGCTGTTCTGATGTCACGCTGTTCTGATGTAAGACTGTTCTGATGTCAGGCTGTTCTGATGTAAGACTGTTCTGATGTCAGGCTGTTCTGATGTCACACTGTTCTGATGTCAGGCTGTTCTGATGTCAGGCTGTTCTGATGTCAGGCTGTTCTGATGTCACACTGTTCTGATGTCAGGCTGTTCTGATGTCACACTGTTCTGATGTCAGGCTGTTCTGATGTCAGGCTGTTCTGATGTCAGGCTGTTCTGATGACACGCTGTTCTGATGTCAGGCTGTTCTGATGTCACACTGTTCTGATGTCAGACTGTTCTGATGTCAGGCTGTTCTGATGTCACACTGTTCTGATGTCACACTGTTCTGATGTCACACTGTTCTGATGTCACACTGTTCTGATGTCAGGCTGTTCTGATGTCACACTGTCTGATGTCAGGCTGTTCTGATGTCAGGCTGTTCTGATGTCAGGCTGTTCTGATGTCAGGCTGTTCTGATGTCAGGCTGTTCTGATGTCAGGCTGTTCTGATGTCAGGCTGTTCTGATGACACGCTGTTCTGATGTCAGGCTGTTCTGATGTCACGCTGTTCTGATGTCACACTGTTCTGATGTCAGGCTGTTCTGATGTCACACTGTTCTGATGTCAGGCTGTTCTGATGTCAGGCTGTTCTGATGTCAGGCTGTTCTGATGTCACACTGTTCTGATGTCAGGCTGTTCTGATGTCAGGCTGTTCTGATGACACGCTGTTCTGATGTCAGGCTGTTCTGATGTCAGGCTGTTCTGATGTCACACTGTTCTGATGTCAGGCTGTTCTGATGTCAGGCTGTTCTGATGTCAGGCTGTTCTGATGTCAGGCTGTTCTGATGTCACGCTGTTCTGATGTAAGACTGTTCTGATGTCAGGCTGTTCTGATGTCACACTGTTCTGATGTCAGGCTGTTCTGATGTCAGGCTGTTCTGATGTCACACTGTTCTGATGTCAGGCTGTTCTGATGTCAGGCTGTTCTGATGTCACACTGTTCTGATGTCAGGCTGTTCTGATGTCAGGCTGTTCTGATGTCACGCTGTTCTGATGTAAGACTGTTCTGATGTCAGGCTGTTCTGATGTCACGCTGTTCTGATGTCAGGCTGTTCTGATGTCAGGCTGTTCTGATGTCACACTGTTCTGATGTCAGGCTGTTCTGATGTCAGGCTGTTCTGATGTCACGCTGTTCTGATGTAAGACTGTTCTGATGTCAGGCTGTTCTGATGTCACGCTGTTCTGATGTCAGGCTGTTCTGATGTCAGGCTGTTCTGATGTCACACTGTTCTGATGTCAGGCTGTTCTGATGTCAGGCTGTTCTGATGTCAGGCTGTTCTGATGACACGCTGTTCTGATGTCAGGCTGTTCTGATGTCAGGCTGTTCTGATGTCACACTGTTCTGATGTCAGGCTGTTCTGATGTCAGGCTGTTCTGATGACACGCTGTTCTGATGTCAGGCTGTTCTGATGTCAGGCTGTTCTGATGTCACACTGTTCTGATGTCAGGCTGTTCTGATGTCAGGCTGTTCTGATGTCAGGCTGTTCTGATGTCAGGCTGTTCTGATGTCAGGCTGTTCTGATGTCACACTGTTCTGATGTCAGGCTGTTCTGATGTCACGCTGTTCTGATGTCACACTGTTCTGAAAACATTGTAGTTAAAGCTGTAGTTTATGATCTCTACAGTATTATAAATCTTTGTAGTTTATGATCTCTACAGTATTATAAATCTTTGTAGTTTATGATCTCTACAGTTTTATAAATCTTTGTAGTTTATGATCTCTACAGTATTATAAATCTTTGTAGTTTATGATCTCTACAGTATTATAAATCTTTGTAGTTTATGATCTCTACAGTTTTATAAATCTTTGTAGTTTATGATCTCTACAGTTTTATAAATCTTTGTAGTTTATGATCTCTACAGTTTTATAAATCTTTGTAGTTTATGATCTCTACAGTTTTATAAATCTTTGTAGTTTATGATCTCTACAGTTTTATAAATCTTTGTAGTTTATGATCTCTACAGTTTTATAAATCTTTGTAGTTTATGATCTCTACAGTTTTATAAATCTTTGTAGTTTATGATCTCTACAGTTTTATAAATCTTTGTAGTTTATGATCTCTACAGTATTATAAATCTTTGTAGTTTATGATCTCTACAGTTTTATAAATCTTTGTAGTTTATGATCTCTACAGTTTTATAAATCTTTGTAGTTTATGATCTCTACAGTTTTATAAATCTCTGTTTACCTGACGTCCTGACGTCTTGTCCCAGTTTCTCGGTTAAATCTTCACTCAGATTTTCGGATCTCAGACTTCCTTCAGAAAGTTTCCTGCATTCCCTCAGATCTTCTCTCCCCTGTTTTCTTCTTCTTCTCCGGATGTCTTCTTCTGTTTTCTTCTTCTTTGCACACTTTTTCTATCTTCTTCTCTCAGTCCAAACTTTAAACTTTATGTTTGATTCTTGTAATTTTCCAAGCGGAGGTTTGAGCCTGCACTCTGTGATCAGTCCCACCCTCTCTCTCTCTCTCTCTCTCTCTCTCTCTGTCCTCAATGGTTTCCAGATGTCTGTGTGTGCGCGCGTGTGTGAGTGTGTCTCTCCTCTTTTGTTCCACTGCCCTGTTTCCTCTATGTGACGTACACACACACACACACACACACACACACACACACACACACACACACACACACACACACACACACACACACACACACACACACACACACACTTCCCATCCTGTCTTCATGTTTGTGCTGACCTCGTCCCACTCAGGACTTCAACTTTAGTTTCTGCTTTATATCCGACCATGTGATGAGGATATCAGACTCTGTTTTCTGAGGCTCCTTCAGCCAATCAGAGTCTGACTTCACACCATAAACAGATGTCAGGTTAATGCAGGAGAATAAAACATATGAAATAAAGTAGAAGTTAAGGACATGTTGATCACTTCCTGCGTCCTGCACTGTTTGAAGAAACGTTAAAGGTGAGGCGGGAGAGACACTGGCTGTTTTTCTAAACCTCCTCTGCTATCCTACTAGATCGTTGTGATTGGTCCAAACTGCAGTATGAGAACACATGTGAGATCCTCAGTTTGACAAAAATACCCAGATGTCGTACTGATTCTGTAAAAATCTACAGCCTGCATCAGACCCGTCTCCCTCCCGTACTGTTTCCCACAATGCAAAGCGCCAGGTCAGAGGTCAAAATGACGGACAGCACCGTCCATCGTAAGTGAGGAAAAAATCACAATAAGGAATGTGCAGATCAGCGACACGGGCTCGGAGGTTAAACACACACGTCTGTCGCTGTGCAGACGGTTACAGGAAGCAGTTCAGGTTATAGACTGATGAGTGAGGTGGAGACAGGTGAGCAGTGGACTGATTAGAACAGGAAACAGGTGTGTTAGAAAAAGGAGGGAAAGCGTGAGGGCATCTAGTGGAGAGGCAAACTGCATGAGGACAGCGCATGATCTCGTGAGTGATCCGGGATCTGTAGGACTGCAGAGTTTTAGAAAAAGTGAACACCTGATACCTGCATCGATATAAAAGGATCGTTCTGATTCTGATCTTTTTTTTAAGTGATTATAAAACAATTTACTCATTTCTACAGAAAGATCCTGAAAATCATTCTGACTGGACCTTAAACACATCCGTGAACATCTTCTCTATTCAAGCCTCTGACGGAAACTGTTGTTAGGTTCTACAGTCTCTCAGTAAGCATGACTTCCTGTTTTGAGTTTGGCCAGCTGGAAGTGGGTGGGGCTTATCAATTAAAGTGGCCCAGGTGTGTTAGGCGTGTGAAGTATTACCATACGGGGGATCTCGACGCTTAATCATTGTGAATCACTTCAGTGAAGACGGTCATCCACTCCCTCCCGTTTTTTGTTCCTTTCCTTTGACCAACCTGTAACAACCGAGAGCTGACGGTAGGAGCTCGCCGCTGACTGCTCACCGGAGGACGGGCCACCGCCTACACCGCCAACCAGCCTTTGTTTTTGTATGCATGTTTGTCTTAGAGAATTAGCTTCCGCTAAACGCCATTCGTACTCGTAACTTCATCACAGCTGCAGAGAAGTAAAACATCCCCCTCATCATATCAGATAAGAAAGATCAGAGAACAGAGGATCATCGAGGAGATATTCAACATTTATAACTTTATGTTCATGTTTATTTATTAAAGTTATAAATGTTTGACTTCCGGTTTGGGCGAGATGGAGTAGACACCCGTCGAGTCTCTCTCCCGCAAATGTTCACATTTCCACCTTTTAATACCCCATAAGTTGCACTACTGAACCGGCGAGTGAGTGATTGTATTACTCCTGAGTTGCAAACCGACAAGAAATGTCAACGTATTCAACTATACAGAGTGCAAAAGACCCAGGTGCCAAGCCTAACTCCTCCGGCGGTGCTGACGGCGAGTTTAGCATCGACACTCGAGGCAAAGTTGGACCATGTCCATGCTACGGTTTCAGACCATGCTCAGAGGATTACCTCACTCGAGGAAAATGCTAACTTGCAAGACAAGCGCCTACTAGCATTAGAAACAACATGTGCTACGCTAACGGAGAACAATGCTAAACTGCGAGCTAAAATTAGCGACCGAGTCTCGACGTCGGCGGAATAATATCAGAGTGGTTGGCATACCAGAGTCCGTGGAGGGACCACGTCCAACCACCTTCTTTGCAGAACTACTGAAGGAGTTTTTTGGCGAGGGTTTCCTGGAATCGCCACCGGAGTGTGACAGGGCTCATTGGACACTAGCTAGTAAGCCGAAGCCAGACCAGAGACCAAGGCCCGTTATTATACGGCTACACAAATACCAGGTGAAGGAGAGGATCATCCGCGAGGCCAGGACCAGGAGAGGCAAACTACAGTATCGAGGCTCCCCCGTATCCATCTACGAAGACTACGGTCCTGAGGTTGTTGAACAACGCCAAAAATACCGTGACGTGATGTCGGAGCTTTATAACCTGGGCTTTAAACCAGCATTGTTGTTCCCGGCCAGGCTTGTCATAGTAACGAAGGACGGAGGTAAGAAGAGATTCACATCGGTTACAGAGGCCAAGGACTTCATAACATCTACTCATATGCAGGATGCCTGACGGGCTGGGACGGCCATTAGCCCCAGCATAGGTGAGCTAATGTTATGCTAACATGCCAGTTTACCTTCTTTACCTGTGTTTACAATAATGAGAGATATTAGAGTATCGCAAATTCACATTCATATGTATGGTAGTGACTTTATTCCTACATAGGCGACCACTACTATTATTATTTAAATTTGTACTGTGTCTTCTCTCATCCTTTTCTCTCATGTTTCAGGCTATTTGGAGTATTTTTGCTTTATATTGTGAATGTTCGGCCCCAGTTTGGGCTCGTATTGAAGTTTAGTGCTACTCATGCTTGTTCTGTTACTGATCTACTCATATGAGGGACCTGCTTTCAATATTAGTAAATAATTCAATTATTAGTAGTATAATACCTAGTTATAGTTAGTGATCTGTTATACAGGTGGGATATTTTGGTAATATCCTCTCTGTAGGGTCAATGTTGTTTATGTGCCTCGTTCAGGGGCGTGTTTGCGTCAGTTTACTATCTTAAAATATTTGCACACTTGGGTTGAGATATATCTCTCGATGGTATGTTCATTTTATTTCTACTTTTGACTTATGGAGTCAGTTACTGCTAATGTAAGGGAGGAGACCCCGGAAGTTAGCACCAAGCTAAGTTAGGCTTAGCAGAGAGCAAGAGAGCTCAGATAAAGTTCTAATTCGGGGTAGTTGTGAATTAAACTGTCAGTTTTGTTGAAATGTGTTTTTCTGTCATTAACCTTTTTCCTTTTGTTTTGGTCTTTGTATATCATTTTGCTGTTATTTTCCACCTCTATGTGTCTTCCCTCCCCCTTCCTACACTCTCCTCGTCTCTCTCCACAGTGTACAAGGCGTGGTACAGTGTCAGACAGACTTATCACTATGGTCCAATAGATGGCTGATGCTGTTAAGATGTCAGGTAGTGGAGTGCGTGTGATTTCTTGGAACACCAAGGGCATGAACAAAGCTATCAACATTGGTAAGGTCTTGACTTGGTTGCAGCATCTTAAAGGGGACATCATGTTTTTGCAGGAAACACATCTGAAAACATCAGACACCCTCGGTATTAAGAGGGCTTGGATGAGCCATCTATTTCATTCAAAGTTTTCTGCCAGGGCTAGGGGGTCGGCCATTATTATTCATAAGCGAGTTATGTTTGCGCCAACAGATGTTGTGGTAGATGATGAGGGCCGTTATGTTGTGGTTTCGGGCACGTTGCAGAACACACCTGTAATTTTAGTCTCTGTCTATGCACCTAACTGGGATGATGATACATTTTTTACAAGACTCTTTGCTAAAATCCCCAACATTGACAGCCACCGCATAATCATTGGTGGGGATTTTAATTTCGTCCAGGATGCGAGTCTTGATAGATCCTCCCATACCCAAAACACGCTATCCAAGTCAGCAGGCGTAGTGTCGACCTATGCATCTCAGTTAGGAGTTTCAGATCCCTGGAGATTTAGAAACCCTCATGGGAAAGCATTTTCATTCTTTTCGCACGTACACCACTCGTTTTCTCGAATTGATTTCTTTTTAGTTGATAATAATCTCCTTCATTGTGTTAACGCATGCGATTACCACCCTATAACCATCTCTGACCACGCTCCAACCTCGGTCGACATTAATTTCCCGCGGAGTAGAATTAGACGCACATTGTGGAGGTTCATCTCTCACTTGCTGTCAGATAGTAAGTTCAGGGATTTTGTTGCTGCAGAAATTCGTACTTATATTGAGTTTAATGACACTCCTGACATTGGAAGTGGCACTTTGTGGGAAGCACTTAAGGCTACTATTCGAGGACAGGTGATATCCTATATCTCCCGGGTGAGGAGGGCTGAAGGGGCTAGTCAAGTGGAAATCACAGAGGAACTTCTCAGACTTGATGGTGTGTACTCCATCTCTCCATCTCCCATCCTATATAAGAAACGGCTTATATTACATACGGAGCATGACCTGCTCATGACGCACATAGTGGAGAGACAACTGCGACAATCCAAACAATGTTTCTTTGAACAGAGACAAGGCTGGTAGACTTTTAGCATAACAAGCCCGTGCAGCTAGTGCCTCTAGGTCAATTCCCAAAATTAAACTTACCGATGGTAGCTACACTTCCGATCCAGTTGACAGTAACAGATCTTTTTCTGAATTTTACTCTAAACTGTACACTTCGGAGTGCCCCCATGTCGCCGCAATTACCCCCAACCCCCTCGATTCATTAAGTTATCCTTGTATTGATGTAAACATTGCCAGGGAACTGGGCAGACCCATCTCTTCTTTAGAGATACAGGAAGCGATCCGGTCTATGCAAAATAGAAAGTCACCCTGATGGCTTCACAGCCGATTTATACAAGGCATACTCAATATTGTTAGCCCCTATTTTGTCAAGAATGTTCAATGATTCCTTTAATAATGGCCGCTTACCAGGGACTTTGTCAGAGGCTTCCATCTCGTTACTTCTTAAGAAGGACAGGGACTCTACTTCTTGTGGTAACTACAGACCAGTCTCACTTTTAAATGTGGATTGCAAGATTTTAGCAAAAGTTCTCTCCCTCCGTCTTCAAGGTGTAATGTCCTCAATAATTTCATCAGATCAAACGGGTTTCACGTTGCGGAGGCACCCTGTCTTCAATACCAGAAGACTGTTGAATAAAGTTCTCTCTCCTGCATCCAATACTCCAGAAATCGTAGTGGCGCTCGATGCGGAGGAAGCGTTCGATAGGGTGGAATGGGGCTTTTTATTTTTTATTTTAGAAAAATTTGGTTTCGATCCTAATTTTATTTCTTGGGTTAAACTCTTGTACGCTACTCCATCATCTTCTGTACATACTAATGGCATCCATTCAGCTTATTTCCCGGCAGGGTTGTCCTTTTTCACCCCTGTTGTTTAATATAGCCATTGAACCACTAGCTATTTGGCTTAGGAACCAGGAGGAGTTTAAAGGCATCACTCTTGTCGGTCGGGTTCATAAACTTTCCCTGTATGCCGATGATCTTCTGTTGTTTGTTTCAAACCCCTCATCCTCTCTTCCTCCAATATTGTCAATTTAAGAGCAGTTTGGTCGTTTGTCAGGGTACAAATTGAACATTCAGAAAAGTGAATTATTTTTTGTGAACGACTTGGCGAGATCGCTCCCACACTCTACGTTCCCCTTTAAAATAGCAGAGGACGGATTCAAATATTTGGGTGTGTTTGTGACAAACTCTCCCAAAAAACTGTTTCTCAAGACCTTTCAGCCGCTACTGGACAAATGTAAATCAGACTTGTCCAGGTGGGCTGCCCTCCCCCTATCCCTTGCAGGCCGGGTTAATCTCATTAAAATGGTTATGCTTCCGAAATTCTTGTATCTTCGTCAACACATCCCTATCTGTCTCAACAAATCATTTTTCACTAGCCTTGTTAGAGCCCGATATGTAACAACGACCCGAAATGTTATAAAAAAAAATGTAATAAAACCCGAAATGTAATAACTGGTCGATAATGTAACAAAATTCTGAGTCCAAAACGTAACAAGTTATTACATTATGGAGCAGGCAAAATATGTTTTCTCCTAATAGTGTAACAATTGGGCAAAAAGTTATTACGTTTTGGGCTCAGCATTTAGTTACATTATCAACCAGTTATTACATTTCGGGTTTTATTACATTTTTTTATAACATTTCGGGTCGTTGTTACATATCGGGCTCTAACAAGCCTTGACCAACAACTTATTGCATTCATTTGGCATAAAAAACCAGCCCGTCTTAGGAAATCCATTCTTCAGCTCCCTAAACCTGAAGGTGGGCTAGCACTTCCGAATTTTCGACATTACTTTTGGGCCTGCAATATTAATAAACTTCTATACTGGGTCCGCTGTGAATTTCTGGACACCTGCCCACCTTGGGCTCACATTGAAGTGGCATCGTCTAACTGCTCCCTGCACTCTGCAATCTGCGATCTGCTCACAGCTGCCCGCAAATTTACAAAAGATCTCACTAAACCCAGTTGTAACCAATAAAATTAAGATTTGGATTCAATTCAGGAAGCATCACGGTTTGCATAGGGCTTAAATTCTGGCTCTGATTTTGAACAATCCTGGATTTCCCCCTGCCTGCTCTGACTTCGCCTTTCGCACTTGGTCGATCAACGGCCTTAAAACACTCAATGACCTGAAATCTGTTGAAAATGTGCACAAACAAGCTCTGAAAATATTTGACAGAAAATCACGACAGTACCACCATTGTCACATACTCTCTCAATACAAAATGTTACATTTTGAAAATTTCATTCGGTTTTCAAATATCCACATGGTCCACAAAATAACACACAACGCTGCTCCCCCCTCCCTTGAAAAACTTTGTCCAGGGACTGCAGATGGAAATTAGCAAACTGCTATAATCTGGTACGAAGCATCTTTTCTGTGTGAGATCAATGTTCTTTTTGTACATGGTCCCTGACAACTAAACTAATAAACTAAACTAAACCTGTAGCATAATGAAGCTTTATCCTCTTTTTCATCTCTGTCAACGAAATACAATTTGCCCAGTAGGCCTACTCACTCTTTTCAATTCCTCCAAGCAAGACACTTCATCCAAAAACAGTTTCCTCACTTTTCAAATCGCCCCCCAGAGGCAGAAATTGATCCGTTCCTTTCCCTCAACTTTGACCAAAAACGGTTGATATCCATTATTTACAACAAGATTGGCCTCCTGAGCCCGGTCACCACCGCACTTATTAAAGAATCCTGGGAGCATGATCTGGGGGCACCTATATCCGACGGTCAGTGGAGAGACATTTTCAAACTGGTACATTCATCGTCTATATGTGCTAGGCACGGTCTACTACAGTGCAAGGTATTACATAAAGCACACTTCACCAATGCTAGACTAGCTAAAATATATCCCAATCATAGCGATGCTTGTGAGCGCTGTAAACAGTCGGTATGTTCTGGACATGCCCAAAACTCACCAGCTTTTGGTCCGCTATATTCGACACTCTCGGACTGGCTCTCGATATGACTTTAACCCCGAACCCTCTGACTGCTCACCGTGTCATTGCCTTCACCACCCTGCTGGTCAGGGTGATTGGGTGCTTATTATTTTGTTTTATTGTTGTTGTTGTTTTTTACTCTATTCAGATGGTCTGACTTACTGCTATGTGACATCAAGCTGTACTGTCTGCAAACATTTCATACAAATATTGGGAAAAAAAATAAAAAGTGATAAATGTTTATAACATTAGGGTTAAAGGCTGAACTCTGAGCCGTCCTCGTAGCTCTCGTGCATCATCGTCGTGGTCGTGCTCCTCTATCGTATCGTCTCGTGTTTGATGAAAAGAAACAGACCCGAGTCGTTTTATTTCTTTATCACATTAGTCCTTTGAACAGTTTTATTTCATTATGTCAAATACAGAATTTCATGTACAGAAGAGTCACGGGGGACCAGAATGAAACCGCTGTACAGTATTTACAGTCAAAGAGAATACGATGAACAGCTAACAGGTAAAAAGGACGTTAACACTGACATGGATCGTCTCGGCTCACTCGTCTTTCAGAAAGTGGACGGGATTCTTTTTTAAATTGTCTCTCTGCATCTCATTGTCTTCAGAAGAACAAACAGAAAGAACACAGTTTAAATACATCTCACCTCCGTCTCGCCTGCACACTGAGGCACAAACTATCACATAGTCTGTGAACACGGCTTTTAAGAGTCCCACCGTCTGGCTGACTTTAACCTCCGTCTGTCCGTGTGACCGAGAGAAGAAACATCGGCAGGCTATCATTGAATGAACTCTGCTTTAAAATCAAATCCCCAGAAAACATCCACTCGTCTTTACAAACGTCCCTGTGTATAAATTATACAAACCAGAGTTTAATACATATTTATAGACATCCTCTGTGTGTGTGTGTGTGTGTGTGTGTGTGTGTGTGTGTGCATGTGTGTGTGTGCGTGTCACATTCACACAGTTTGACTCCGTCTCTCTGTGTCTTCTTTAAATCAGACTCAGTAATTAAGAAATACTTGAATCCTCTAACAGACAGTTTTTATTTCTCTCTGCTGGAGTCTGATCTTTAAATGATCCCTCGCTCTCTGTACACCTGGATCAGAGGTACAGGTCGGGTACCGATCAGGTGTCCAGGTGTTCAGGCCTTTGAACTGAGGCTCAGCAGCTCCATGAAGGAGGTGAACAGACTCTCCAGCCAGCTCTGATTGGCCATGCACTGCTGCACCACCTCCTCCTGACCGGGGTCCTCGGCCGCCTGCTCGATGCTGTCCGTCTGCAGAGACAACACGCCTGTTACATACATGTTCTTCACACTGGTTTGATCTTAATCATATCATATTTAAGCTTCATTAAACACTTTGAATATGTTTATATTCACATGTATTAACAACCTGGTCATGTGTTTGTATAAAATCTCATATTCAAGATTTAAATAAATCATCTCTGCTTTTAGTGAATTGTAAAAACTTTCGTTTGTGAACTTTAACCTTTATTTAAAGTTGATGATCAGCTGACTGTGAGCTGATTTTTATAGTTTTCTCACTTTCTTACAGCTGAGAAGTGAGACTGCATCCAATCACTTTCTAATGCACATCACAGATGGGTTAGTGTAGTAAAGTCTTATGTATTCATGATCTTACCTCCTTCTTGCAGTGCAGGAAGGTGTGATATTTGTAGTGATGGAGGGAGTGATACAGACTGTAGATCCGACACGTTTCTATGGACAGCTTCAAATCCTGGAGAAGTAAAATGTTCTTAAATTATTTCTCTTTTTTCAAACATTTAGTCGAACAAGAGAGTCTCTGGATTATCAAAGGGAACACTGAGATGGCAGTCCAGCACAAGGGGCAGGTCCCAAGCTGGTGCTCCCTGGGCTCATGATGGGCAAGGCCGCATAGCCCCCCCTAAAAAAAGGGCAACCAACCTGTGGCACCTAACCGTGCTGTTGTCAGCCCAGACATGTTGAGAGGAAATAGAAGGTACATAAACCCTCAGTGTAGAGAGAGAAAGGCCAGAATCTAAGAGAGATTGCAAGAACTGCAGTATGGACTGCACAGAGCAGTGCTCAGGGTCCACATTCCTGTCTGAACACCAGGCCGAGAACATATGCCACCTGTTCTTATACTGCATGCGGGTAGATAGCGCCCTGGCATTTAACACATACCGCAAACAGGGATTGAGCAATCTCTTAGCAATGGGTTGGGCCCTGCAAAGACCAAACTCACAGCTGAAGGCTACAGGGGTCAGGATGCCAGATCCAGTCCCCCATCTAGGATAGGAGGCCGATCCTGTCTGGGAGGTGCCATGGTCGGCTGTGATAAAGTCTGAACAGCAGCGGAAACCACATCCTGTGGCCTTTCTGGAGAACACTCTGAAGTATTGCCTGCTGGAGGAAAGCATACCTGGCCAGTCGTGAGCCAGGGCATCCTGACCCAGAGGGCTGTTCACCTCTGTGAGGGAGAACCAGGGGCAATGAGTGGCATCTGAAGCCAAAAGGGCCACTTTTGACCTCCCGACGTGGTCCAAGATGCTGAGCGCCATCTCTGTTTGTAGACGCCACTCCCACCGAGGAGGCTTGCCTGAGACAGGAAATCCACCGCCTGGTTCCTTTCACCAGGTAGGTACATTACCCTCAGACTGGCCAGGCGGGGGGGCTGCCCAAGTTAAGAGTTCCCGGGCCACCCACAGCCACCGTGTGGACCTGGTGACCCCTGGATGATTTATCTGAGAGCTTGCAGGGCTGTATTTAACCGCACAAGGACATGCTTCCCTCTGAGACACTTTAGAGCCAGTGCACAGCCCGCAGCTCTTGTACATTGATGTGGTCCTTGCAGACTTCTGCCCCCGAGCTGTTCGGCTTTTACCAGACTGGACCCCATCGTTCTTGGCAGTCTTGCGACGGGCCGGAGTAGGAGATGAATGACAGCACCACTGAGACACCCTGAGTGTCCTGTGCTTGTGCCACCTCGCATCTAGATGGAAGCTGTTCAGCAACCTTTCCACGGGGCATAGTGACAGCAGACCTAAAGGCACTACGGTTGTGACTGGCGATAACATCGCAGAGAGCTAGAGGAATTTGACATGAGGCAGCCTCCTGCCCCCACGAAAGAGGAAAAGGAGGTCCAGGATGCGGTCTACCTGCTGAACGACGAATTAGCCTTCATAGAAACAGTGTCCTGGTCGACATCTAGAAACGTGAGGGTCTGGGAAGGAATAAGGCAGCTCTTCTCGGAGTTCACTCTGAGGCCCAACTGGGCCACGTAAGAAATAAAGGCTGTGGTGTCCCGGGCTGCCTCTGACTGGTATGGTGCTTACCAGCCAGTCATCCAGGTAGGGGAGGGGCTTCATGCCCTGGGATTGTAGGGTAGACAGAGCTGCTGCAAGAACCCTGAACTCAAAATGAAGGCCTTGAAAGGAAAAACAGAGGAACTGCCTGTTGTGAGGAAAGATGGGGACATGATAGTAAGCATCCTTCAGGTAGATGGATGTTACCCACTCGCCCCTATCTACAGCATGCAGAACTGCAGTGCTGAGCATATGGAAGGGCATGACCTTTAGGAACCTGTCTCCAGTAGCTGAGAAAAGCAGCCTACAACCTGCCCCAAGTCCTCAGGTCTTGGCCCTCCGGCCTTTAGAAGCTCATAGGTGGGGCAAAGAGTTCCCTATTTGCCCTATGCGAGCTGCTGCATCATAAGCCTTAGACAGGAGGTCATCTGTTATCCTATGTTGAGGACGGGGACGCTGCACATCCCGACTAGGGGCCTCGTCGAGAGACACAATAAGGGCAGCAATGGTTGGCTCCATTGTTGTGGCCCAACCTGAACTTGGACGCATCTTGCATAGCTGCGAGGGCCTGGCCATCACACATAATGAGGGAAAGGGCTTTTCAATCCCTCCAGCATGCAAGCAACGTTCTCAGGTACTCTTCTGAGGGAGGCACTGTGAAGGTTGCTGGAGCCAAATCTCCTAAAAAATGCACTCGCTGGGGGCAGCTCCGGCTAGGGAGAGTCCAGCTACAGACGACTGAAGTCCCTACAAATGAGGGCCCCCATGGATTCATCCCCCAAGCCCCACAAGAGCTGAGGGCAGAGGAACGGGAGCCAGCCCCTGAGGCCTGAGAAGCCATGAGGTCAAAATGGATTTGAAGAGTTAGTTTCAAGACTTTTGAGAAACATCACCACACTCATTTATCAGTCTGGATTTAATAATAAAACTCATGCAAATTTAAATCTACTCACACCAAGTTCTGGTCCATGCATTAACCTTGTAAAAAACTCTACTACATCTTAACTAGCTTTTAGTCCAACATTACTACACACCACGTGGTGTTAAATATGACCCCTTGTTTTTTATGTCCTGTCAATGTCAGAAAAAAAGCCTTTAATAAACATTATTTACAGACAGAAAGTGCCATGTATTGTTTACCCATGTGTGAAACATATTTGTATATGTAAGTCAGGTGTTCATTGAGTTTCTCTTTATATAAATCTTTAAATGTGAGTTTTTCCAGCAGGTCTCAGTTCACACAGCTCTGTGATCCCCACATCAGGTCCTCTCTGTTTCTCACCTGTTGTTTAGGAATACTCCGCTTGACCCTGTTAAGAGTTTTTCGGTTGTAGCCCTCCCCCCCCAGGTGGACTTTAACTGCTCCAGACTCCAGAGGGTCTGCCGTCATTTTAGGGAAAATATGGATAAACTCCTGAAGAGAGGACAGAGAAACCAGTCAGAGATCTACAGAACAAACAGGGTCTATAAAAAAAAACAACAACACAGAATTTACTGGACATGGTCATCAACAGGCGGACTGTAGTCTGAGAGGTGACTGTAGTCTGAGAGGTGACTGTCCTCTGACTGTAGTCTGAGAGATGACTGTAGCCTGAGAGGTGACTGTAGTCTGAGAGATGACTGTAGTCTGAGAGATGACTGTAGTCTGAGAGATGACTGTCATCTGAGAGATGACTGTAGTCTGAGAGATGACTGTAGTCTGAGAGATGACTGTAGTCTGAGAGATGACTGTAGTCTGAGAGATGACTGTCATCTGAGAGATGACTGTAGTCTGAGAGGTGACTGTAGTCTGAGAGATGACTGTAGTCTGAGAGATGACTGTCATCTGAGAGATGACTGTAGTCTGAGAGATGACTGTCATCTGAGAGATGACTGTAGTCTGAGAGATGACTGTAGTCTGAGAGATGACTGTAGTCTGAGAGATGACTGTCATCTGAGAGATGACTGTAGTCTGAGAGATGACTGTAGTCTGAGAGATGACTGTAGTCTGAGAGATGACTGTAGTCTGAGAGATGACTGTCATCTGAGAGATGACTGTAGTCTGAGAGATGACTGTAGTCTGAGAGGTGACTGTAGTCTGAGAGATGACTGTAGTCTGAGAGATGACTGTCATCTGAGAGATGACTGTAGTCTGAGAGGTGACTGTCCTCTGACTGTAGTCTGAGAGGTGACTGTCCTCTGACTGTAGTCTGAGAGGTGACTGAAGTCTGAGAGATGACTGTAGTCTGAGAGATGACTGTCGTCTGAGAGGTGACTGTAGTCTGAGAGGTGACTGTAGTCTGAGAGATGACTGTAGTCTGAGAGATGACTGTCGTCTGAGAGGTGACTAGTCTGAGAGATGACTGTAGTCTGAGAGATGACTGTCATCTGAGAGATGACTGTAGTCTGAGAGATGACTGTCATCTGAGAGATGACTGTAGTCTGAGAGGTGACTGTCCTCTGACTGTAGTCTGAGAGGTGACTGTCCTCTGACTGTAGTCTGAGAGATGACTGTAGCCTGAGAGGTGACTGTCATCTGACTGTAGTCTGAGAGATGACTGTAGTCTGAGAGGTGACTGTAGTCTGAGAGATGACTGTAGTCTGAGAGGTGACTGTAGTCTGAGAGATGACTGTAGTCTGAGAGATGACTGTCATCTGAGAGATGACTGTAGTCTGAGAGGTGACTTTAGCCTGAGAGGTGACTGTCATCTGACTGAAGTCTGAGAGATGACTGTAGCCTGAGAGGTGACTGTAGTCTGAGAGATGACTGTAGCCTGAGAGATGACTGTCATCTGAGAGGTGACTGTAGTCTGAGAGATGACTGTAGTCTGAGAGATGACTGTAGTCTGAGAGATGACTGTAGTCTGAGAGATGACTGTAGTCTGAGAGATGACTGTAGTCTGAGAGGTGACTGTAGTCTGAGAGATGACTGTAGTCTGAGAGATGACTGTAGTCTGAGAGGTGACTGTAGTCTGAGAGATGACTGTAGTCTGAGAGGTGACTGAAGTCTGAGAGATGACTGTAGCCTGAGAGGTGACTGTCATCTGAGAGGTGACTGTAGCCTGAGAGATGACTGTCATCTGAGAGGTGACTGTAGCCTGAGAGATGACTGTCATCTGAGAGGTGACTGTAGTCTGAGAGATGACTGTAGTCTGAGAGGTGATTGAGACTGACTGTAGTCTGACCGTAGACTGAGAGGTGACTGCAGTCTGAGAGATGACTGTAGTCTGAGAGGTGACTGTAGTCTGAGAGGTGACTTTAGTCTGAGAGGTGACTGTCATCTGAGAGATGACTGTAGTCTGAGAGGTGACTGTAGTCTGAGAGATGACTGTAGTCTGAGAGGTGACTGAAGTCTGAGAGATGACTGTAGCCTGAGAGGTGACTGTCATCTGAGAGGTGACTGTAGCCTGAGAGATGACTGTCATCTGAGAGGTGACTGTAGCCTGAGAGATGACTGTCATCTGAGAGGTGACTGTAGTCTGAGAGATGACTGTAGTCTGAGAGGTGATTGAGACTGACTGTAGTCTGACCGTAGACTGAGAGGTGACTGTAGTCTGAGAGATGACTGTAGTCTGAGAGGTGACTGTAGTCTGAGAGATGACTGTAGTCTGAGAGATGACTGTCATCTGAGAGATGACTGTAGTCTGAGAGGTGACTGAAGTCTGAGAGATGACTGTAGCCTGAGAGGTGACTGTCATCTGAGAGGTGACTGTAGCCTGAGAGATGACTGTCATCTGAGAGGTGACTGTAGCCTGAGAGATGACTGTCATCTGAGAGGTGACTGTAGTCTGAGAGATGACTGTAGTCTGAGAGGTGATTGAGACTGACTGTAGTCTGACCGTAGACTGAGAGGTGACTGTAGTCTGAGAGGTGACTGGAGTCTATGAGGTGACTGTAGTCTGAGAGGTGACTGTAGTCTGACTGTAGCCTGAGAGATGACTGTAGACTGAGAGGTGACTGTAGTCTGACTGTAGTCTGAGAGATGACTGTAGTCTGAGAGGTGATTGAGACTGACTGTAGTCTGACTGTAGTCTGAGAGGTGACTGTAGTCTGAGAGGTGATTGAGACTGACTGTAGTCTGAGAGGTGACTGTCCTCTGACTGTAGTCTGAGAGATGACTGTAGCCTGAGAGATGACTGTCATCTGAGAGGTGACTGTAGTCTGAGAGATGACTGTAGTCTGAGAGATGACTGTAGTCTGAGAGATGACTGTAGTCTGAGAGATGACTGTAGTCTGAGAGATGACTGTAGTCTGAGAGGTGACTGTAGTCTGAGAGATGACTGTAGTCTGAGAGATGACTGTAGTCTGAGAGGTGACTGTAGTCTGAGAGATGACTGTAGTCTGAGAGGTGACTGAAGTCTGAGAGATGACTGTAGCCTGAGAGGTGACTGTCATCTGAGAGGTGACTGTAGCCTGAGAGATGACTGTCATCTGAGAGGTGACTGTAGCCTGAGAGATGACTGTCATCTGAGAGGTGACTGTAGTCTGAGAGATGACTGTAGTCTGAGAGGTGATTGAGACTGACTGTAGTCTGACCGTAGACTGAGAGGTGACTGCAGTCTGAGAGATGACTGTAGTCTGAGAGGTGACTGTAGTCTGAGAGGTGACTTTAGTCTGAGAGGTGACTGTCATCTGAGAGATGACTGTAGTCTGAGAGGTGACTGTAGTCTGAGAGATGACTGTAGTCTGAGAGGTGACTGAAGTCTGAGAGATGACTGTAGCCTGAGAGGTGACTGTCATCTGAGAGGTGACTGTAGCCTGAGAGATGACTGTCATCTGAGAGGTGACTGTAGCCTGAGAGATGACTGTCATCTGAGAGGTGACTGTAGTCTGAGAGATGACTGTAGTCTGAGAGGTGATTGAGACTGACTGTAGTCTGACCGTAGACTGAGAGGTGACTGTAGTCTGAGAGATGACTGTAGTCTGAGAGGTGACTGTAGTCTGAGAGATGACTGTAGTCTGAGAGATGACTGTCATCTGAGAGATGACTGTAGTCTGAGAGGTGACTGAAGTCTGAGAGATGACTGTAGCCTGAGAGGTGACTGTCATCTGAGAGGTGACTGTAGCCTGAGAGATGACTGTCATCTGAGAGGTGACTGTAGCCTGAGAGATGACTGTCATCTGAGAGGTGACTGTAGTCTGAGAGATGACTGTAGTCTGAGAGGTGATTGAGACTGACTGTAGTCTGACCGTAGACTGAGAGGTGACTGTAGTCTGAGAGGTGACTGGAGTCTATGAGGTGACTGTAGACTGAGAGGTGACTGTAGTCTGACTGTAGCCTGAGAGATGACTGTAGACTGAGAGGTGACTGTAGTCTGACTGTAGTCTGAGAGATGACTGTAGTCTGAGAGGTGATTGAGACTGACTGTAGTCTGACTGTAGTCTGAGAGGTGACTGTAGTCTGAGAGGTGATTGAGACTGACTGTAGTCTGAGAGGTGACTGTCCTCTGACTGTAGTCTGAGAGATGACTGTAGCCTGAGAGGTGACTGTAGTCTGAGAGATGACTGTAGTCTGAGAGATGACTGTCATCTGAGAGATGACTGTAGTCTGAGAGATGACTGTCCTCTGACTGTAGTCTGAGAGATGACTGTAGCCTGAGAGGTGACTGTAGTCTGAGAGGTGACTGTAGTCTGAGAGGTGACTGTAGTCTGAGAGATGACTGTAGTCTGAGAGGTGATTGAGACTGACTGTAGTCTGACCGTAGACTGAGAGGTGACTGTAGTCTGAGAGGTGACTGGAGTCTATGAGGTGACTGTAGACTGAGAGGTGACTGTAGTCTGACTGTAGCCTGAGAGATGACTGTAGACTGAGAGGTGACTGTAGTCTGACTGTAGTCTGAGAGATGACTGTAGTCTGAGAGGTGATTGAGACTGACTGTAGTCTGACTGTAGTCTGAGAGGTGACTGTAGTCTGAGAGGTGATTGAGACTGACTGTAGTCTGACTGTAGTCTGAGAGGTGACTGTAGTCTGAGAGGTGATTGAGACTGACTGTAGTCTGAGAGGTGACTGTCCTCTGACTGTAGTCTGAGAGATGACTGTAGCCTGAGAGGTGACTGTAGTCTGAGAGATGACTGTAGTCTGAGAGATGACTGTCATCTGAGAGATGACTGTAGTCTGAGAGGTGACTGTCCTCTGACTGTAGTCTGAGAGATGACTGTAGCCTGAGAGATGACTGTAGTCTGAGAGATGACTGTCATCTGAGAGATGACTGTAGTCTGAGAGATGACTGTAGTCTGAGAGATGACTGTAGTCTGAGAGATGACTGTAGTCTGAGAGATGACTGTAGTCTGAGAGATGACTGTCATCTGAGAGATGACTGTAGTCTGAGAGATGACTGTAGTCTGAGAGATGACTGTAGTTTGAGAGATGACTGTAGTCTGAGAGATGACTGTCATCTGAGAGATGACTGTAGTCTGAGAGGTGACTGTCCTCTGACTGTAGTCTGAGAGGTGACTGTCCTCTGACTGTAGTCTGAGAGGTGACTGAAGTCTGAGAGATGACTGTAGTCTGAGAGATGACTGTCATCTGAGAGATGACTGTAGCCTGAGAGGTGGCTGTCATCTAACTGAAGTCTGAGAGGTGACTGTAGTCTGAGAGATGACTGTAGTCTGAGAGGTGACTGTAGTCTGAGAGATGACTGTCGTCTGAGAGGTGACTGTAGTCTGAGAGGTGACTGTAGTCTGAGAGATGACTGTAGTCTGAGAGATGACTGTCGTCTGAGAGGTGACTAGTCTGAGAGATGACTGTAGTCTGAGAGATGACTGTCATCTGAGAGATGACTGTAGTCTGAGAGGTGACTGTCCTCTGACTGTAGTCTGAGAGGTGACTGTCCTCTGACTGTAGTCTGAGAGATGACTGTAGCCTGAGAGATGACTGTAGCCTGAGAGGTGACTGTAGTCTGAGAGGTGACTGTAGTCTGAGAGATGGCTGTAGTCTGAGAGCTGACTGTAGTCTGAGAGATGACTGTCATCTGAGAGATGACTGTAGTCTGAGAGCTGACTGTAGTCTGAGAGGTGACTTTAGTCTGAGAGGTGACTGTCATCTGACTGAAGTCTGAGAGATGACTGTAGCCTGAGAGGTGACTGGAGTCTATGAGGTGACTGTAGTCTGAGAGATGACCGTAGACTGAGAGGTGACTGTCATCTGAGAGGTGACTGGAGTCTATGAGGTGACTGTAGTCTGAGAGATGACTGTAGCCTGAGAGATGACTGTCATCTGAGAGGTGACTGTAGTCTGAGAGATGACTGTCATCTGAGAGGTGACTGTAGTCTGAGAGATGACTGTAGTCTGAGAGATGACTGTAGTCTGAGAGATGACTGTCATCTGAGAGGTGACTGTAGCCTGAGAGATGACTGTCATCTGAGAGGTGACTGTAGTCTGAGAGATGACTGTAGTCTGAGAGATGACTGTAGCCTGAGAGATGACTGTCATCTGAGAGGTGACTGTAGTCTGAGAGATGACTGTAGTCTGAGAGATGACTGTAGCCTGAGAGATGACTGTCATCTGAGAGGTGACTGTAGTCTGAGAGATGACTGTAGCCTGAGAGATGACTGTAGCCTGAGAGATGACTGTCATCTGAGAGGTGACTGTAGTCTGAGAGATGACTGTAGCCTGAGAGGTGACTGAAGTCTGACTGTAGTCTGAGAGATGACTGTAGTCTGAGAGGTGATTGAGACTGACTGTAGTCTGACCGTAGACTGAGAGGTGACTGTAGTCTGAGAGGTGACTGGAGTCTATGAGGTGACTGTAGACTGAGAGGTGACTGTAGTCTGACTGTAGCCTGAGAGATGACTGTAGACTGAGAGGTGACTGTAGTCTGACTGTAGCCTGAGAGATGACTGTAGACTGAGAGGTGACTGTAGTCTGACTGTAGTCTGAGAGATGACTGTAGTCTGAGAGGTGATTGAGACTGACTGTCATCTGACTGTAGTCTGAGAGATGACTGTAGTCTGAGAGGTGACTGTCATCTGAGAGATGACTGTAGCCTAAGAGGTGACTGTCATCTGACTGTAGTCTGAGAGATGACTGTAGTCTGAGAGGTGACTGTAGTCTGAGAGGTGACTGAAGTCTGAGAGATGACTGTAGTCTGAGAGATGACTGTCATCTGAGAGATGACTGTAGCCTGAGAGGTGACTGTCATCTGACTGTAGTCTGAGAGATGACTGTAGTCTGAGAGGTGACTGTAGTCTGAGAGATGACTGTAGTCTGAGAGATGACTGTCATCTGAGAGATGACTGTTGTCTGAGAGGTGACTGTAGTCTGAGAGGTGACTGTAGTCTGAGAGGTGACTTTAGTCTGAGAGGTGACTGTAGTCTGAGAGATGACTGTCATCTGACTGAAGTCTGAGAGGTGACTGTCGTCTGAGAGGTGACTGTAGTCTGAGAGGTGACTGTAGTCTGAGAGGTGACTTTAGTCTGAGAGGTGACTGTAGTTTGAGAGGTGACTGTCATCTAACTGAAGTCTGAGAGGTGACTGTCGTCTGAGAGATGACTGTAGTCTGAGAGGTGACTGTAGTCTGAGAGATGACTGTAGTCTGAGAGATGACTGTCGTCTGAGAGGTGACTGTAGTCTGAGAGGTGATTGAGACTGACTGTAGTCTGACCGTAGACTGAGAGGTGACTGTAGTCTGAGAGGTGACTGGAGTCTATGAGGTGACTGTAGACTGAGAGGTGACTGTAGTCTGACTGTAGCCTGAGAGATGACTGTAGTCTGAGAGATGACTGTCATCTGAGAGATGACTGTAGTCTGAGAGGTGACTGTCCTCTGACTGTAGTCTGAGAGGTGACTGTCCTCTGACTGTAGTCTGAGAGATGACTGTAGCCTGAGAGATGACTGTAGCCTGAGAGGTGACTGTAGTCTGAGAGGTGACTGTAGTCTGAGAGATGGCTGTAGTCTGAGAGCTGACTGTAGTCTGAGAGATGACTGTCATCTGAGAGATGACTGTAGTCTGAGAGCTGACTGTAGTCTGAGAGGTGACTTTAGTCTGAGAGGTGACTGTCATCTGACTGAAGTCTGAGAGATGACTGTAGCCTGAGAGGTGACTGGAGTCTATGAGGTGACTGTAGTCTGAGAGATGACCGTAGACTGAGAGGTGACTGTCATCTGAGAGGTGACTGGAGTCTATGAGGTGACTGTAGTCTGAGAGATGACTGTAGCCTGAGAGATGACTGTCATCTGAGAGGTGACTGTAGTCTGAGAGATGACTGTCATCTGAGAGGTGACTGTAGTCTGAGAGATGACTGTAGTCTGAGAGATGACTGTAGTCTGAGAGATGACTGTCATCTGAGAGGTGACTGTAGCCTGAGAGATGACTGTCATCTGAGAGGTGACTGTAGTCTGAGAGATGACTGTAGTCTGAGAGATGACTGTAGCCTGAGAGATGACTGTCATCTGAGAGGTGACTGTAGTCTGAGAGATGACTGTAGCCTGAGAGATGACTGTAGCCTGAGAGATGACTGTCATCTGAGAGGTGACTGTAGTCTGAGAGATGACTGTAGCCTGAGAGGTGACTGAAGTCTGACTGTAGTCTGAGAGATGACTGTAGTCTGAGAGGTGATTGAGACTGACTGTAGTCTGACCGTAGACTGAGAGGTGACTGTAGTCTGAGAGGTGACTGGAGTCTATGAGGTGACTGTAGACTGAGAGGTGACTGTAGTCTGACTGTAGCCTGAGAGATGACTGTAGACTGAGAGGTGACTGTAGTCTGACTGTAGCCTGAGAGATGACTGTAGACTGAGAGGTGACTGTAGTCTGACTGTAGTCTGAGAGATGACTGTAGTCTGAGAGGTGATTGAGACTGACTGTCATCTGACTGTAGTCTGAGAGATGACTGTAGTCTGAGAGGTGACTGTCATCTGAGAGATGACTGTAGCCTAAGAGGTGACTGTCATCTGACTGTAGTCTGAGAGATGACTGTAGTCTGAGAGGTGACTGTAGTCTGAGAGGTGACTGAAGTCTGAGAGATGACTGTAGTCTGAGAGATGACTGTCATCTGAGAGATGACTGTAGCCTGAGAGGTGACTGTCATCTGACTGTAGTCTGAGAGATGACTGTAGTCTGAGAGGTGACTGTAGTCTGAGAGATGACTGTAGTCTGAGAGATGACTGTCATCTGAGAGATGACTGTAGTCTGAGAGGTGACTGTAGTCTGAGAGGTGACTGTAGTCTGAGAGGTGACTTTAGTCTGAGAGGTGACTGTAGTCTGAGAGATGACTGTCATCTGACTGAAGTCTGAGAGGTGACTGTCGTCTGAGAGGTGACTTTAGTCTGAGAGGTGACTGTAGTTTGAGAGGTGACTGTCATCTAACTGAAGTCTGAGAGGTGACTGTCGTCTGAGAGATGACTGTAGTCTGAGAGGTGACTGTAGTCTGAGAGATGACTGTAGTCTGAGAGATGACTGTCGTCTGAGAGGTGACTGTAGTCTGAGAGGTGATTGAGACTGACTGTAGTCTGACCGTAGACTGAGAGGTTACTGTAGTCTGAGAGGTGACTGGAGTCTATGAGGTGACTGTAGACTGAGAGGTGACTGTAGTCTGACTGTAGCCTGAGAGATGACTGTAGACTGAGAGGTGACTGTAGTCTGACTGTAGCCTGAGAGATGACTGTAGACTGAGAGGTGACTGTAATCTGACTGTAGTCTGAGAGATGACTGTAGTCTGAGAGGTGACTGTCATCTGAGAGATGACTGTAGCCTAAGAGGTGACTGTCATCTGACTGTAGTCTGAGAGATGACTGTAGTCTGAGAGGTGACTGTCATCTGAGAGATGACTGTAGCCTAAGAGGTGACTGTCATCTGACTGTAGTCTGAGAGATGACTGTAGTCTGAGAGGTGACTGTAGTCTGAGAGGTGACTGAAGTCTGAGAGATGACTGTCATCTGAGAGATGACTGTAGCCTGAGAGGTGACTGTCATCTGACTGTAGTCTGAGAGATGACTGTAGTCTGAGAGGTGACTGTAGTCTGAGAGATGACTGTAGTCTGAGAGATGACTGTCATCTGAGAGATGACTGTAGTCTGAGAGGTGACTGTAGTCTGAGAGGTGACTGTAGTCTGAGAGGTGACTTTAGTCTGAGAGGTGACTGTAGTCTGAGAGATGACTGTCATCTGACTGAAGTCTGAGAGGTGACTGTCGTCTGAGAGGTGACTGTAGTCTGAGAGGTGACTGTAGTCTGAGAGGTGACTTTAGTCTGAGAGGTGACTGTAGTTTGAGAGGTGACTGTCATCTAACTGAAGTCTGAGAGGTGACTGTCGTCTGAGAGATGACTGTAGTCTGAGAGGTGACTGTAGTCTGAGAGATGACTGTAGTCTGAGAGATGACTGTCGTCTGAGAGGTGACTGTAGTCTGAGAGGTGACTGTAGTCTGAGAGATGACTGTAGTCTGAGAGATGACTGTCGTCTGAGAGGTGACTGTAGTCTGAGAGATGACTGTCGTCTGAGAGGTGACTAGTCTGAGAGATGACTGTAGTCTGAGAGATGACTGTCATCTGAGAGATGACTGTAGTCTGAGAGATGACTGTCATCTGAGAGATGACTGTAGTCTGAGAGGTGACTGTCCTCTGACTGTAGTCTGAGAGGTGACTGTCCTCTGACTGTAGTCTGAGAGATGACTGTAGCCTGAGAGGTGACTGTCATCTGACTGTAGTCTGAGAGATGACTGTAGTCTGAGAGGTGACTGTAGTCTGAGAGATGACTGTAGTCTGAGAGGTGACTGTAGTCTGAGAGATGACTGTAGTCTGAGAGATGACTGTCATCTGAGAGATGACTGTAGTCTGAGAGGTGACTGTCATCTGACTGAAGTCTGAGAGATGACTGTAGTCTGAGAGGTGACTGTAGTCTGAGAGATGACTGTAGTCTGAGAGGTGACTGTAGTCTGAGAGATGACTGTAGTCTGAGAGATGACTGTCATCTGAGAGATGACTGTAGTCTGAGAGGTGACTGTCATCTGACTGAAGTCTGAGAGATGACTGTAGCCTGAGAGGTGACTGTCATCTGAGAGGTGACTGTAGCCTGAGAGATGACTGTCATCTGAGAGGTGACTGTAGTCTGAGAGATGACTGTAGTCTGAGAGATGACTGTAGCCTGAGAGATGACTGTCATCTGAGAGGTGACTGTAGTCTGAGAGATGACTGTAGTCTGAGAGATGACTGTCATCTGAGAGGTGACTGTAGTCTGAGAGATGACTGTAGTCTGAGAGATGACTGTAGCCTGAGAGATGACTGTCATCTGAGAGGTGACTGTAGTCTGAGAGATGACTGTAGTCTGAGAGATGACTGTAGTCTGAGAGATGACTGTAGTCTGAGAGATGACTGTAGCCTGAGAGATGACTGTCATCTGAGAGGTGACTGTAGTCTGAGAGATGACTGTAGTCTGAGAGATGACTGTAGTCTGAGAGATGACTGTAGTCTGAGAGGTGACTGTAGTCTGAGAGATGACTGTAGTCTGAGAGATGACTGTCATCTGAGAGATGACTGTAGTCTGAGAGGTGACTGTAGTCTGAGAGGTGACTTTAGTCTGAGAGGTGACTGTCATCTGACTGTAGTCTGAGAGATGACTGTCATCTGAGAGGTGACTGTAGCCTGAGAGGTGACTGTCATCTGAGAGGTGACTGTAGCCTGAGAGATGACTGTCATCTGAGAGGTGACTGTAGCCTGAGAGATGACTGTCATCTGAGAGGTGACTGTAGTCTGAGAGATGACTGTAGTCTGAGAGGTGATTGAGACTGACTGTAGTCTGACTGTAGTCTGAGAGGTGACTGTAGTCTGAGAGGTGATTGAGACTGACTGTAGTCTGAGAGGTGACTGTAGTCTGAGAGGTGATTGAGACTGACTGTAGTCTGACTGTAGCTAAAGAGGGGACTGCAGAATAAATGAACAGGTGTACCTGGTGCTGAGCGCTCATGTTGACTCTCCTCAGCAGCCTCTTCTTCTGCTCACTGAGCAGGCTGTCAATCTTCCTCATGGGTGGGAGGTACAGCTCGTCTGAGGAGGTGAAGAGGAGCACAAAGTTAAGTTTATATCTCATGTTTTTTTACTGCTACATTTCAAGTGGACACATTGAAGTTTGTCCCTGCTCTCTCACCGTCAGTGTCCTGCAGAGCCTGAATCATGTCTGGATCGAGCGCCGTGCTGACCAACATCTCCACATAGCTCCTGAACATCTCACGCATCACTCGGCTGTTCACTCCCCCCCCGAACAGGAGCTGAAACACACCGAGGAGCTGCGTCAACACCTGAACACACACACATTTTTCCACATTATCACCACACCCCACACACACACACACACACACACACACACACACACACACACACACACACACACACACACAGGCTAAAAAGCTGACCTTCGTCCTCACTCGGAGGGGAGGAGTCAGACTCTGAGGAGGAGGACGGCACCTCTTTCAACCACTTCTTCCTCTTCTTTGGAGGAGGCTCTGCCTTCTCCTTCGATGCCTTAGCTCGAGACTGGCGCTCCATGCGTTTCTCTTCTCCTCCTCTTTTCTCCTCCTTCAACCTCGAATACTCCATCCCTCCATCTCTCCTCTCCCTCCTCTCCCTCTCTCTCTCCCGCTCCCTGTGCTCTCTCTCTCTCTGCTCTCTCTCCTTCTCTCTCCACTCCCTCTCCTGTTTCTCCTTCTCTCTGCGCTCTCTCTCTCTCTCCTTCTCCCTTCTCTCCCTCTCTCTCTGCTCTCTCTCCTTCCTCTCCCGCTCAGTTTGCTCCCTCTCTCTCCTTTCTTTTTCTTTCTGCTCCCTCTCCTGTTTCTCCCTCTCTCTCTGCTCTCTCTCTTTGCGGTCCCTCTCCCTCTGTTTCTGCTCCCTCTCTCTCTGCTTCTGTTCTCTCTCCTGTCGTTCCCTTTCTTTTCGTTCCCCCTGCTCCTTCTCTCTCCTCTCCCCCTCCAGTTCTTTCTCCTTTTCTCGACACTCTCTCTCTCTTCGCTCTCTGTCCTCCCTTTCTGCCTTCTCCTTCTCTCTCCTCTCTCTCTCCTCTTTTTCTTTCCCCTCTCTCTCTTTTTGCTCCTCTTTCTCTCTCCTCTCCCTCTCCTTGTTATCCTTCTCTACCTTCTCCTGGTGCTCCCTCTCCCTCTGCTCCTTCAGCTCCCTCTCTTTCTGCTCCTTCAGCTCCCTCTCTTTCTGCTCCTTCAGTTCCCTCTGTCTCTCCTTGTCTCTGTCGTCCCTCTCCACTCGAGGGGGGGTCTGATTGTGGACGTGGGGCAGCTGTTTGGGCAGAGACTGTCGCCTGTCAATCAGGAGGTCAAAAACAACAAAGACTTCATCAGATTCACTTGTTGGCCAGATTTTAATGAATGTGGTTCAGCTTTGGCTGTCATTTTTTACTTCTTTAACTCCACTATTTCTCTTGATGATGAGAATCATAAGAAGTTACCTGAGGGTCAGACCCGCTCTGTGCCACGGCTTTCTCGAACATACTCTCACATAATCCTTTTTGTTGACGTTCTCCAGAAACTTCACGTACAGACGCTGGTATCGCATCTTTGCATCTCCAAAATAACCCAGATACTGAGGAGACACACATGCAGAATACAAATTCATATATACTGTACCTCCAAAGTTTTGATCTTACAACGAAGAATCATTACGCAGGACAGCAGAGAAGACCAATCAGAACATTCCTGAAGTACAGTACTGACATAATGCTTTCAATCATTGGTCATCAGGATGTGAGTGTTGTTGTTGTCTTTGAGTCATTCTTTCTCGCTCCATTGAGGGAGGATGCGTTGTCAAGCCGTTTTCACATTCTACAATTCTACAATTCTACAATTCACTTAGCAGACGCTTTTATCCAAAGCGACGTACATCAGAGAGTAAGAACAACACAAGCAAGGATCGAGGAAAAATGAAGGAACGATGTCAGTAAGGACGAACGATCAGCTTTGAGTCCGATTGGACACACAGGTGCTGAAAGGCATTGCCCAGAGGCAAGGCACAACATGAACTGCCAGTCTGAGACTCTAATCAGTATATAAACCATCTTATACGTCGTCGTTTTCAAACAAAAACAAAAACCATCATCATTACCATCATTACATCAATACTATCCAGATCATCATCATTAAGCTAAGTTAATGATGATACCCTACCCTACCCTAACACATATGCACTCCGGATAATATCCGGATACTTACGGGAGGACTGGTCCGGAGATTCTCCTGACCTGGCTGTTCACATTATGCTCCTCACAGCTGGAGACTATCCCTGTCAGAGGGGAGGGGGGGCGGGGGGTCTCCTGACGTAAGACGTGATGTAAAAAAACAACGCGGAAGTAGCGGACGAAGCAACAGAGTCCGCTACACAACACTATAATGAGAATATTTGCCTTTATATCAATGCTACGTGTAGTTCAACGGAATGACAACATCCACATAAGAGCGGAGAACAACATACTGACGAACAGAAAACTTAATGCAGCAGGTTAATAACGTGCACGGAGATCGTAGTGGTTGCGTGCAGACACTCTATGCACCGTGCAACAGTCACAGTATAGAAACGTCACTCCCCTCCTTTTGGCTCGAGCTGAATTATCCGGAGAATATGCTGCAGCGTTCTCACATCAGACTCCTGCTAGGAGTCTGGCAGGAGAAACTCCCGGTGTTTGCGTTCACATATACAGCCCCTCCGGGTTATCTCCGGAGTTTTTCAGGAGATTTCCGTATGTGTGAAAAGGGTTTCAGAAACGGTGAAACTCATCTCACATGTTTAGAGTGTGTCCTCTTGATAAAGTGTCAAAGGTTTCTCATCATCTGTATGTGGAAAGAACTGAGCTCCATCAGCGTGAGGAAGAAAGTCATTCTTAGAGAATCAGACCCTCAGTGTGTTTGAACTTGTGGCAGTCCTCAGGTGATGTCAGGTGTCGGCTGATACACTTACGTTACTGGTTGCACAGAACTGCCTCTGACCATCTTTGATCTCTGGGCTGAACTTCTGGAGTAAGGCTTTCTGGACCCTCCAGATGGGAGGAGGCTCTCTGCCCGTCTGCAGTGCCATCTGTTAGCACAAAAAAAGTGTAATTCATGGAGGTGAGGTATTAATTCACGTCACACACTTGTTTCCAGGTACTCACCTTAAGAGTGCCGATGTCCTCGGTCCGAACCACAAACTCATCACGTTCACGAAAGATCCCCTCACCACCGCTCTCGCTATCCTCCTCCTCGCTCTCTCCGGCGATGGCAGCATCAGCCTGCTTCTTTGCCAGGTGGAGGGAGGTGAGTCGCTGGGATGCCGGGGTCTCCTCAGGGGTTGGAGGTGAGGGTGGGGGAGAAGATGATGAAGAGGGTGAGGACGAGGAGGGGGAGGAGGGGGAAAGCTGTCCAGCTTCAGGCTCCTGGTCCTGGTCAGAGGATGAAGGGGGAGGCGTGGTAGATGGAGGGGGGATGGACTGGGCCAAAGGGAGGTTGGAGAGTGGTGAGGACAGGGTGGCTGGGGGGGAGGTGGAGGGGGGTGGGGAAGTGCCTGCAGTTGGAGCAGGTTGGTAGGTGGACTGCTGCTGCTTCTGCAACTCAGAGGGAGGAGTCCTTAAGTTCACCTCCTCCTCCTCCTCCTCCTGCTGGATCGGCAGGGGGGAGGGTAAAGAGGGGCACATGGGAGGGAGTGGGGAGAGTGAGGAGTAGGTGGGAGGAGAGGGTGAGATTGTGAGTGACGGAGATGGAGGTGCAGGAGCTGGCCCAGGTCCTGATGGAGAATCTGAAAAACAAGGAAAATCAAGACTGAGAGGTGACATCATCCCTCAGTTTAATGAGAGATTCAGAGATCTCTTAAACACAAAGATCTCTAAAACACAAAGATCTCTTAAACACAAAGATCTCTTAAACACAAAGATCTCTTAAACACAAAGATCTCTAAAACACAAAGATCTCTTAAACACAAAGATCTCTAAAACACAAAGATCTCTAAAACACAAAGATCTCTAAAACACAAAGATCTCTTAAACACAAAGATCTCTAAAACACAAAGATCTCTTAAACACAAAGATCTCTTAAACACAAAGATCTCTAAAACACAAAGATCTCTTAAACACAAAGATCTCTTAAACACAAAGATCTCTAAAACACAAAGATCTCTAAAACACAAAGATCTCTAAAACACAAAGATCTCTAAAACACAAAGATCTCTTAAACACAAAGATCTCTAAAACACAAAGATCTCTAAAACACAAAGATCTCTAAAACACAAAGATCTCTTAAACACAAAGATCTCTAAAACACAAAGATCTCTTAAACACAAAGATCTCTAAAACACAAAGATCTCTTAAACACAAAGATCTCTAAAACACAAAGATCTTGTGTTTGCAGATTTTGTTCACATTTTTGATAAATAAATAAAAATGTATGAGAATGTTGGATAGAACAACATTTATCTCATATATTCCAGTGACAGACTGATAAATAAACACCAGCAGTACCTTGAACCTTTGGAGCCTCCAGGATCTGTTGTTCAGATGGCTCCTCCTCCTCTTCGTCCTCGTCCTCCAGCTCTTCCAGGGATCCCTGCTGCAGATTCTGTTGAGCTCTCATTGTTTCTTCATCATCTGCTGCCTCTCCTCCTCCCTCTGCCTCCATTTCCTCCTCCACCTCCTTAACCTCTTTGCCTCCTTGCTCCACCTCCCTCTCTTCCTCCTGCTGTCTCTCCAGCTGTAGGGAGGTCTCTTTCTGCTCTTCCTTGTCCTGGGAGTGATGCTGAGTGTACGTGAGAACCTCCTCTTTCTCGTCCTTCTCCATGCTGGGGATGAGGGGGGGCAGAGCAGGGAGTGGGGGGCTGAGCGATGGCTCCTGTGGTGTAGGCGGGGACGGAGTGGGTTGAGCTTTGGCCATGGCAGACACCATGGCAGCAGCGAGTGAGTGCGGTGTGTCGTAGAGGGCAGAGATGGCAGAGGAGATGCTCTTTTGCAGGTCCTGGTTCTTACTGACCGAGTCCTCCTCATCAGAGGAGAAGGAGGGCAGTGTCTCCAGGTTCCTCTTCAGCTCCTCGTCCAGAGGTTTGCAGGGACTTGGACAGCCGCTGAGGTTCAGCTCCGCCCCCCTCGCCATGCTCCCTCTCGCTGAAGGGTCCTTGAAGCCGCGGAGGAGGAGTCGGTGGCAGGGGAGGAGGAGGCGGGGATAAGGGCCTGAGGGCTGAGCGCTTCAGGGAGGTGCAGGGGTTGAGGGCCTCCTCCTCAGGACCGCCATCAGGTCCTGGCTCCAGACCGGACTGTTTCTTTCCAGTCTTCAGGAAGTCCAGAAAAGACGCCATGAAGCCAGGTTTGAAGTCAAACTTGTCATCAGCCTGCAAGAGAGCACAATCAACCAATAGAATTGTGTTTTTAATAATGATGAATGGATTTGTTTTTGTCTCTCTCTGATGGTCCCTAACCCTCTGAAACAAAACCGGTCTCAGATGTATTCGTTTTGTTTGCAGTCTTAACGAGGACGTGGTGATTCATTTGAATTTTATGAATCTTTAATTCATGAGAAACAATTAAACTTCATAAGTTCTTGTCATTTATAAACTGAACTCCAGCAGCTCGGTGAAAACAGCCCTGCATGCTGAGTTAGAGGTGATACACCTGAACAGACAGCAGGTGGCAGCACGCATCCTGCTCTGAAAAATGTGGTAACCGTGGCAACAGCTGCCCTGGTAACAGCCATCTCTCTCCTCTCTCTTTTGTCAGTCAGAATGAGCTGGCTGTCAGTCAACTATAACCTCCTTTCTCCAAAGCTCAGAGCACAGAGAGACGAGAGAAGAGACGGTTTGATGTTTGTGTGTGACAACAGATAAATGGTTCTTTAACATCCATCGTTTACTGTGAACAAACAGCAGGTTACACATCACACCTTCACACACACAGGTACACCGACAGGAGGGAAGAAAGTGGAGGATGTGATGCTTGCTCCACCACAGGCTGCAGTTTGAATGGATGAGGGATGAATTATATATGAAGCTCCTGGCTTTGCTCATTTTTGTAGCAACTTACTGAACTGGAGAGTTTCTGCACAGCAGCCCAGGCATCAGGATTCAGAGGCTCGTCCATTTCTTTCTTCCACGTCATCTGTGTGAAAACGACAAAGAGACATGTGATCAGTAAAGTCGCACTGTGCACAGAGACGGTCAGAGATCAGGTTTGTTTCTTCATAATGTTCCCAGGAGCTCATGGAGGTGAATCAGGAACAGGTTTATCCATCAGTGTCAGCGTGATGTGAGAGGAGCTCACATTTACATTTAAATAAAACAGCTGTTAGTATCTATGATGTCGACCTATCACCTCCTGTCATAATGCACTCTAAGGTAGTGACCGTGTGAAGAACAAGAAGCAGTTACATCAATTATTATTTGATATTCAGCTTGCACATACAGACCTTAGCAGACTCAGGACAGTTCAAATCAGTCGTCATGACGGACTTGACTCGACCGATAACTCCTCGGTTGTTTAGCTGCTCTATATTAAGGGTCATTGCGTTGCTGCATTGTTCTAAATCACAGGACTGAGTTCTGCAAAAGGCTGAGTCGCACAGATGTGAACACCAGCCAACATCCTCCCAGCTGAGTCAGCACTTTAACATAAGTCCCTGCTAATGAACAAGAGGATGAGCAGGAGAAGAGAGCGGCACAATGAGAGGACACCTGGACCCTAACCCTGACCACCAGAGAAAGACGACAGTGTCACAGCATGAATGAAACCTTTATTGCCCCTAGGGGAATTTGTCTTGCACCGAGAGCATAAAACACAATACAAACAAACATTTACAAGACAGCACAAAAAAAACCATACTAAAGCATCACATGATTAAAAGAGGGATTTCAGCAGCAAGTTAAATAAAGTGCAGAGTGCCTGCTGTATAATCAAAGCTTATTAAGCAGCTGAATGCTGCGTGGTAAGAAGGATGTGATGTCCCTTTTAGTCCTCATCCTGGGCGTTCTGTACCTGCGCCCTGAGGTCAAGAGTTCATACTCCCACCAAAGGGGGTGCAGAGGGTCAGCTGTGATCTTGATGGCTAAATTCAGTGTGTACCGGTCTGTCAGGTGAGAAATGCTGCACATTTGCTTCCCAGTTATCTTGCTGCCTAGTTTACCAACCTCGTCCAGTTTGTTCTTATTTTGTACGGACAATGCTCCTCCCCAACACTGAAGGTCAACACACTTTCAATCAAACTCTTGTAAAATAGTTTCAGCATGGTGCTGTCAACATTCAAATGTTGAAGTTTCCTCAACAAATAGAGGCGCTGTTGAGCCTTTGCACATCTTGCATTTGTGTTGGCGTTCCATATGTCAGTTTGTGGTCAGTTATTGTGCCAAGGTACTTATACTCCTGTACAATTTCAATTTCTGTGTCCTTCATATATACAGGAGAGAGAGATGACTGTCTTCTAAAATCAATGATCATTTCTTTAGTTTTCTTTGTATTTCAAATCAATGAGTTATCAGAGCACCAGTTGTAAAAGTTGTCTATCTCAGCTCTGTAATTGGTCTCATTGTCTTTTAAAAGACCTATCAGAGCGACATCATCTGCAAATGTAATTAATTTACAATTATCCTGATGACTTGTACAGTCATTGGTATATAAAGTGAACAACAAAGGTGAGAGGACGCACCCTTGTGGTACTCCAGTGTGAGTGCTGAAGAGTTTTTCCCATGAATGGTAACAAACTGTTGCCTTTCAGAAAGGAAGTTATGAATCCACCTGATGAGGGTGTGGTTAACTCCCATACTACACAGCTTCACAGCCAATAGTTCTTCTTGAATAGTGTTAAAAGCAGATAAAAAATCAGCAAACTGATGAAAAAAGCATCTGATCATCTCCCACACATCAACACACAGTCAGACATCAACACACAGTCAGACATCAACACACAGTCAGACATCAACACACAGTCAGACATCAACACACAGTCAGACATCAACACACAGTCAGACATCAACACACAGTCAGACATCAACACACAGTCACACATCAACACAGTCACACATCAACACACAGTCAGACATCAAAACACAGCCACACAGTCACACATCAACACACAGTCAGACATCAACACACAGCCACACAGTCACACATCAACACACAGTCAGACATCAACACAGTCAGACATCAACACACAGTCAGACATCAACACACAGTCAGACATCAACACACAGTCACACATCAACACAGTCAGACATCAACACACAGTCACACATCAACACACAGTCACACATCAACACACAGTCACACATCAACACACAGTCACACATCAACACACAGTCAGACATCAACACACAGTCACACATCAACACACAGTCACACATCAACACACAGTCAGACATCAACACACAGTCACACATCAACACAGTCACACATCAACACACAGTCACACATCAACACAGTCACACATCAACACAGTCACACATCAACACAGTCACACATCAACACACAGTCACACATCAACACACAGTCAGACATCAACACAGTCACACATCAACACACAGTCACACATCAACACAGTCACACATCAACACACAGTCACACATCAACACAGTCACACATCAACACAGTCAGACATCAACACACAGTCACACATCAACACAGTCAGACATCAACACACAGTCACACATCAACACACAGTCACACATCAACACACAGTCAGACATCAACACACAGTCAGACATCAACACAGTCACACATCAACACACAGTCACACATCAACACAGTCACACATCAACACACAGTCAGACATCAACACACAGTCACACATCAACACACAGTCAGACATCAACACACAGTCAGACATCAACACACAGTCACACATCAACACAGTCACACATCAACACACAGTCAGACATCAACACACAGTCAGACATCAACACACAGTCACACATCAACACACAGTCAGACATCAACACACAGTCAGACATCAACACACAGTCACACATCAACACACAGTCAGACATCAACACACAGTCACACATCAACACAGTCACACATCAACACAGTCAGACATCAACACACAGTCACACATCAACACACAGTCACACATCAACACAGTCACACATCAACACACAGTCACACATCAACACACAGTCACACATCAACACACAGTCACACATCAACACACAGTCACACATCAACACACAGTCACACATCAACACACAGTCACACATCAACACAGTCACACATCAACACACAGTCACACATCAACACACAGTCACACATCAACACACAGTCACACATCAACACACAGTCACACATCAACACACAGTCACACATCAACACACAGTCACACATCAACACAGTCACACATCAACACACAGTCACACATCAACACAGCCACACATCAACACACAGTCACACATCAACACACAGTCACACATCAACACACAGTCACACATCAACACAGTCACACATCAACACACAGTCACACATCAACACACAGTCACACATCAACACACAGTCACACATCAACACACAGTCACACATCAACACAGCCACACATCAACAGTCACACATCAACACACAGTCACACATCAACACACAGTCACACATCAACACAGTCACACATCAACACAGTCACACATCAACACACAGTCACACATCAACACACAGTCACACATCAACACAGTCACACATCAACACACAGTCACACATCAACACACAGTCACACATCAACACACAGTCACACATCAACACAGTCACACATCAACACAGTCACACATCAACACACAGTCACACATCAACACACAGTCACACATCAACACAGTCACACATCAACACACAGTCACACATCAACACACAGTCACACATCAACACAGTCACACATCAACACACAGTCACACATCAACACACAGTCACACATCAACACAGTCACACATCAACACAGTCACACATCAACACACAGTCACACATCAACAGTCACACATCAACACAGTCACACATCAACACACAGTCACACATCAACACACATCAACACAGTCACACATCAACACACAGTCACACATCAACACACAGTCACACATCAACACACAGTCACACATCAACACACAGTCACACATCAACACACAGTCACACATCAACACACAGTCACACATCAACACACAGTCACACATCAACACACAGTCACACATCAACACAGTCACACATCAACACACAGTCACACATCAACACACAGTCACACATCAACACAGTCACACATCAACACAGTCACACATCAACACAGTCACACATCAACACAGAGTCACACATCAACACAGTCACACATCAACACAGTCACACATCAACACAGTCACACATCAACACAGTCACACATCAACACACAGTCACACATCAACACAGTCACACATCAACACACAGTCACACATCAACACACAGTCACACATCAACACACAGTCACACATCAACACAGTCACACATCAACACACAGTCACACATCAACACACAGTCACACATCAACACACAACCACACAGTCACACATCAACACACAGTCACACATCAACACACAGTCACACATCAACACACAGTCAGACATCAACACAGTCAGACATCAACACACAGTCAGACATCAACACAGTCACACATCAACACAGTCACACATCAACACACAGTCAGACATCAACACAGTCACACATCAACACACAGTCACACATCAACACAGTCACACATCAACACACAGTCACACATCAACACAGTCAGACATCAACACACAGTCAGACATCAACACAGTCACACATCAACACAGCCACACATCAACACAGTCACACATCAACACACAGTCACACATCAACACACAGTCACACATCAACACAGTCACACATCAACACACAGTCACACATCAACACAGTCACACATCAACACAGTCACACATCAACACAGTCACACATCAACACACAGTCAGACATCAACACAGTCACACATCAACACACAGTCAGACATCAACACACAGTCACACATCAACACACAGTCACACATCAACACAGTCACACATCAACACACAGTCACACATCAACACAGTCACACATCAACACACAGTCACACATCAACACACAGTCACACATCAACACAGTCACACATCAACACACAGTCACACATCAACACAGTCACACATCAACACACAGTCACACATCAACACACAGTCACACATCAACACACAGCCACACAGTCACACATCAACACACAGCCACACATCAACACACAGTCACACATCAACACACAGTCACACATCAACACACAGTCACACATCAACACAGTCACACATCAACACACAGTCACACATCAACACACAGTCACACATCAACACAGTCACACATCAACACACAGTCACACATCAACACAGTCACACATCAACACACAGTCAGACATCAACACACAGTCACACATCAACACACAGCCACACAGTCACACATCAACACACAGTCACACATCAACACACAGTCAGACATCAACACAGTCAGACATCAACACACAGTCACACATCAACACACAGTCACACATCAACACACAGTCACACATCAACACACAGTCACACATCAACACACAGTCACACATCAACACACAGTCAGACATCAACACACAGTCACACTTCAACACACAGTCACACATCAACACAGTCAGACATCAACACACAGTCACACATCAACACACAGTCACACATCAACACACAGTCAGACATCAACACACAGTCACACATCAACACACAGTCAGACATCAACACAGTCAGACATCAACACACAGCCACACAGTCACACATCAACACACAGTCACACATCAACACACAGTCACACATCAACACACAGTCACACATCAACACACAGTCACACATCAACACACAGTCACACATCAACACACAGTCAGACATCAACACAGTCACACATCAACACACAGTCACACATCAACACACAGTCAGACATCAACACAGTCACACATCAACACACAGTCACACATCAACACAGTCACACATCAACACACAGTCACACATCAACACAGTCACACATCAACACACAGTCACACATCAACACAGTCAGACATCAACACACAGTCAGACATCAACACAGTCACACATCAACACACAGTCACACATCAACACACAGCCACACATCAACACACAGTCACACATCAACACACAGTCACACATCAACACACAGCCACACATCAACACACAGTCACACATCAACACACAGTCACACATCAACACACAGTCACACATCAACACAGTCACACATCAACACACAGTCACACATCAACACACAGTCACACATCAACAGTCACACATCAACACACAGTCACACATCAACACACAGTCACACATCAACACACAGTCACACATCAACACACAGTCACACATCAACACACAGTCAGACATCAACACACAGTCACACATCAACACACAGTCACACATCAACACACAGTCACACATCAACACACAGTCACACATCAACACACAGTCACACATCAACACACAGTCACACATCAACACACAGTCAGACATCAACACAGTCACACATCAACACACAGTCACACATCAACACAGTCACACATCAACACACAGTCACACATCAACAGTCACACATCAACACACAGTCACACATCAACACACAGTCACACATCAACACACAGTCACACATCAACACAGTCACACATCAACACACAGTCACACATCAACACACAGTCACACATCAACACACAGTCAGACATCAACACACAGTCACACATCAACACAGTCACACATCAACACACAGTCACACATCAACACACAGTCACACATCAACACAGTCACACATCAACACACAGTCACACATCAACACAGTCACACATCAACACACAGTCACACATCAACAGTCACACATCAACACACAGTCACACATCAACACACAGTCACACATCAACACACAGTCACACATCAACACAGTCACACATCAACACACAGTCACACATCAACACACAGTCACACATCAACACACAGTCACACATCAACACACAGTCACACATCAACACAGTCACACATCAACACACAGTCACACATCAACAGTCACACATCAACACACAGTCACACATCAACACACAGTCACACATCAACACACAGTCACACATCAACACAGTCACACATCAACACACAGTCACACATCAACACACAGTCACACATCAACACAGTCAGACATCAACACAGTCACACATCAACACACAGTCACACATCAACACAGCCACACATCAACACAGTCACACATCAACACACAGTCACACATCAACACACAGTCACACATCAACACACAGTCAGACATCAACACAGTCACACATCAACACACAGTCACACATCAACACAGTCACACATCAACACACAGTCACACATCAACACAGTCACACATCAACACACAGTCACACATCAACACACAGTCACACATCAAGACACAGTCACACATCAAGACAGCCACACATCAACACAGTCACACATCAACACACAGTCACACATCAACACAGTCACACATCAACACACAGTCACACATCAACACAGTCACACATCAACACACAGTCACACATCAACACAGTCACACATCAACACACAGTCACACATCAAGCCTGCTTTAGAGTCTGCTGCAGCTGAAGTCACTTAATGTCTTGATCACTAAATGAGAACGTTTGTGATACAGTTGATTTATTTAGATCAGCAGAAGAACCACACGTTTAAAAGAACAGAGACTCATACGGTTTCTGTTTCTAACATGTTCAACTCTCTCATGAAAATAAATCTTAATAACTAATAATAGTAGAAAAAACGTGTACTTTCCTTCACAAATGTTTTGTCTGGAAGATGAAGCCAAAGAAATTCATCTCAGCTGATTAATATATGTACAAAAATAACTGTCCTATTTGTCATTGATAAGCTGACTTTCGTGAAAGGGTCTGTTCTTCTTTAAGCTTTTGTATCAGCTGGCAGGTTTTTGAATCTTTTGGAATAACTCAATACACTGTTCAGAAACACCCCCCCCTCTCCCCCGTATAAAGCGACCCCCCTCTCAAGCTGTTGTGTATTATGTGCCTGTGGAGATGAGAAAACTCTCAGCTTTGGTCACACATCCCACAGTGCCAGTCCATTCAAGTCTGAAGGCTCCAATCTCTAAATGTTCAGAAAAGCTACCCAAGGTTTGTCTCTGACAGTCACTGAACCCACTTTCAGTGACCGTCAGAAACAAACCTCCACCATTGTGTTTGTCAGAGCAGCAACATGAACGCTAAAGACAACACTCCTTCTAACCTCTGCAGCTTTCTGCTGATGCCTCATCATCTTGTCTTGAGTCTGGTTCAGGTCCGTTCTGCTGACGTCCATGGCGTTGCTGGGTCCAGGACTCAGGCCCAGAGTCGGTGCTGATCCCACTGATCCATCAGACAGAAGGGGATCCGTGCTGGACAGAGAGTCTGTCCTCAGCAGAGACTCTGACGACAGCATGGAGGGGACGGGCAGTTTGATCTGAGGGTGGAAACAATGGATTGATGAAGACGTTTGTTCTGTTCGAGATACTGAAGCTTCACTCCTGATGTCACTGATGCGAGCGTATTAACCCCGTCAGACTCAGGCTTACTTTCACACACATGTATTACATCAGGCCACAATGATCAGCAGGAAAATATTCAGTTCACTTTTTCTCCCAGGCTGATCTCATTTGTGCCCATAACAGAACAGGCAAAGAGAAATGTATCTCACACTGTGGCCACAGATATGGAGACGCAGCGTGGGCAGACGGCGCAGCATTAGCAGCAGGAGTTCTTACACACACACACACACACACACACACACACACACACACACACACCACACACACACACACACACACACACACACACATATACTTTAAAGAATTCTAACACATTCAGCTCTATGTTAATGGATGCAACATTAGATATAAGACAAGTACAATATCATCCACTGTACCGCCTGACTGTAGAGGACATTGTAAAGACTGTACCATGTAAGCTTCACCTTAACTGTAGGAGGTCATTCATTATATTATTTTTCACAGGTTTTTAAATTATTATCAGTTCACTCACCTATCAGACACCCACTTATGATTTTTAATTCAGTACTTGGTATGGTTTTATTGGGAGATAGAGTATCACAAGGCTTGCTTTCAGTTTTTGATACGATCAAAGTAACAGCACTCATAAAGAATTTCATATTTGGAAACATAACTACAACGATAACATTGGAAGAATTAAAAACCATCCTACCATTCTTTGCAGAACGTTTGATTGTTCCATTTGAAGGACTGTTACTATAAGGCCTGCACAATATGAGAAAAATATGTAATGTGCAGTTATATTACTCATTATCGCCACTATGATAAGTTGTGAGAAACAAAAATTATAGTTTATATCAGCTGTAACACAGGGTTTTTGTCAATTTGTTGTTTCCAATGTTTCACACGATGCCTATGTGTGGAACATGTCTATAATGACCACATAAAATAACCCCAAACTTCATTTTCTCACATTAATTAGCAACAATAATTTGAGGATAGCTGACAAATGGCTGGAGCTTCATCTGATTGCATGAGATCATGACCATTAAACACAGGCCTTAAGGGTCAAATATAGACATACTGAGTAAGAAAGCATTCATGGACTACATCAAAAATTTATTTTTATTTATAGCGATAAATTCAGACTTTCCTGATGTGTTTATTGCGAAGGCTCATTTTGGGATAACAATGAAATTGTGAATTTTTTGTGCAGCCCTAATTATAACCCAGTGCAAACTTTCTATGACTGCTGATAAGTGCCGGCCCAGACACTTTAGTCCACCTTACCTTGATAGGTCTTATTGGATCCTGCTGTGGTTGCTGAGATGGTTGCTGTTCTTGTTGTTGTTGATGATGTTGTTGATGGAGCGGTTGGAGCTGAGAACAGGAAACATGCTGCTGCTGCTGCTGATGGTGCAGGTGGTGCTGCTGTTGCAGTGTTGGGTGGTGCTCTGCCTGTAGTCTGTGGTGTTGCTGTGGTTGCTGTTGGAGATGTTGCTGCTGTTGGCTGAACTGTTGCTGCTGCTGATGATACTGTAGGCTTTGTGCTTTATTCAGATCTTGATGCATGTCCATAAGCCCTTCATCCCTTCTGCCCCGCCCTCGACCCCGCCCACGACCCCTCTTACTTTCTACAGGCACTGATCCTGTCAGCCCCCTGCAATAAGGCGGCTCTGGAAGTGGACGTATTCGGGGTCTACCTCGTGGTCGAGGCGGGCCTTCACGTTTTGGTTTTGTTGGTTTCCTGCCTCTTTTCTTAGGACCATCGAGGGGAGGGTGTTGCGCAGGGTGTCCAAGGGCAGAGTACCCAGAGGGGTGGCAGAAGTCCATGTCTCCCATTAGTGGACTGAGCCCACTTACTCCCATCGCTCCACCAGCCTTCCTACAACTAGACACCAAGTCTGGGAGCAGGTCAGGAAGGCGTCGACTGTTGAGGCGGATATCTGCTGGAACATCAGCTTTATTCTCATCATCCTCAAACTCGTACTCCTGCGCATAGTTTTTCTTGGTTTGGGGTTGTGGCTCCCGCCGCTGTTTGAGCAGGTGGAATGAGCTGGTCTTCAGAAGCTTTTTGGGTCGAGAGGAACAAAATATGGGTGAGGTCAGACCTGGCGTGCCTGAACTTCCACCCACACCCACAGCTCCCATCATCTTGTTGACTGAGCCATCCCCTTGAACTGCTGAGGTCAAACCCATACTGGGGGTTTGGGACTGTATTAGGCCAAGCTGGTCTGTATTCACAGTGGACGGGAGCTCATGGGTCTTCATAGAGTCAAGGTCTAAGTGCAGATTACTGTTTCCTGTTGCTGGGAGGCTGTGGCAGTACTGTCCATAGCCCTGATCATTGTGATGACCAACTATATCATAGCCCTCTCCAGAACCTCCTCTTTTTAAGACCTCCATACCGTCCTGCCCCGGCCTATGACCCTGGGTAAGGCTCTCTTGAGCAGCCTGTCCTGCCCCTGAGTCCCCAGCACAGCTTGACTTGTAATCAGCTGAACAAAACATGTCCTCCATCTCAGGGAAGAAAGAGCGGTCTTCATCTTGTAGCAGAGAGTCGGGAAAGCAGATGGATGATAGGGGAGCAAACCGCTGCTGAGCTTGATTCTGTCCTACTTTACCGACTGGGCTCACAGTGTCATACTGGTGCTGCTTCAGTTGGTCTAGCTGGGGGTGGGACAGCTGGGTTTCAGGCTCTCTTTGTTGAGGCTGTTGCTGTTGTTGGGGATTCCCCATATTTGCTGCCATACGGTGGGAGTGTGGATGGGCTAACTGAGAGTGTGACAGCTGATGGTGAGGATGAGCCTGCTGTTGGTGGTGGGCATGGACGTGGGCGTGTGCCTGGGACTGGTTGAGGTGGTGCAGGTGTGAGGGAGTGGACAAGCCCAAATCTGGTTCAGAGAGAAAGTCATGGAGCCCGGAGGCTGTTTGTTGGGGATGGTGGTGAGGGGTAAGCCTGTGCTGCGGCCTTTGTCTGTCTCCACCTCCCACTTCCCCTCCTGTCACAGTCACCCCAACTCCACTTCTGTCCACAGTTCCTCCACTGTCTCTGCTGTTTGCCCGGGAAAGAGATTGCTCCAACAAGTCTAGTGGAGACACTGAGCTCTGACTGGAACAGGTTTGGTCTCTTTGCTGGGTTCCAAGGCTGTAGTGGGTATCTAGGCCCTGGTTCTGAAGCTGGAGTTGTAGCTGTGAGGACTGGCTCTGTGGATTGGATTCCCCCCCCAGCAGGCCCTGCTCCTCCGGCTGAAGCTATCATGGCATGCTGGCTCAAAGGAAGCTGCTGTTGCTGTTGTTGTGGAGGGGGTAGCTGGGGGTCCATCTTGGTGCGAGTGGTATGGGAAAGGACAGACTGTAGCATGTGAGCTTGCTGAGTAGGGTCTGGTGGTGAATCCATCATAGAGATTGGGATCCTGCTTTGGGGAGCCTGCTGCACGTCTGTTGTGTTACATAAGTAGGTGTTCTGGTTTGAATCTGAAGGCTTCTTCAGGTCCATGTGAGGGAGGCTATGTGAGTGGGACAGGGGATGACTGTGCTGAGAGTGCTGGGAGATTTGGGAGTGCTGAGAATGTTGCTGAGACTGTGAGGACAGATGTGAGGTGTGATGGGAATGTTGGGAGTGTGGGTGTTGTGTGTAGGGGTCCCCTCTTTCATAATGGAGCCCAGAGCCCAAGGAGTCATGTTGTTGTTGATGGGAGTGAGAAAAAGAGTCAGTGACCCCTCCAAGCCCTACTGCAGTGGACTTTGATATGTTTAACTCTGACTTCTGAGGCTGTTTCTTTGATGACATTTCCAAATGACTGTTTAAGCCACTTGCTGAGTCACTAATTTCCGTCCCAGAATCTGAACTGGCATTATTGGTGCGAATAACACTCTGAAGGTGGTAGCGTTCTTCTGAGATCTTGTTGATGTCAAAGGTTAATCCCTTGCTTTCCCCATCCCTCGCCTGTGGAAGCGGTTGGGGTAGTTGCTGAGGAGGTTGGTGAAGCTGGGATGAATGGGGAGCTGAGCTTTGGGCATGTAGTAAGTGCTGGATGAGGAAATCCTCCTCATCTTCTTCTGCATCCTGGGATCTCTCAACTCCCAGCATGGTAGACTCTGTTTTTGACTTTGGTGGTGTTGAGTGGTAGGACTGGCTCTGTGTTGGCCTAGTATCAGGGAATCCTTGTGGTGAGGGCATAAAAGCAGGAGAGAGAATGGAGGACAAGTATTTGTTGGCCCCTGAGCCTCCAGGAGACTGTGTAGGCCGAGAAGAAGCAGGGGAGTGCAGTCCGGGGTGACTAATCGTAGACCCAATGGAGGGTGATGGACTTGACTCAGACAGGTGGTAAGAGCTGCTGCCTCCAGTGCTACCACTTGCAGGCCCACTCCCTAATCCTGCTGATCCAACTCCACCTCCAAGTCCTGATATGGGCCCGCTTCCTGTTGACCCTCTTGCATTCCCATATACTAAGGAAGGACTACCTGCTCTTCTTGAGCTGAAGCTTGATTCCCCAAATACTACCTCTGCAGAAAACGAGCGCCCCCCTGACCCAATACCAGTAAAGTTCTTTCCTCCAGTGCCCCCTGATCCACTGCTCAGGTCCTGAGCATGAGGTGAGTTGAAGCCTCCATACGACTGGGCCATGTGTGTAGGTGGAGGCTGGTTTGGCGAGCAGGACTGGGCATGTTGCTGGGGAGGGGTCTGGTCTGGTAGGTTTGATTTGGCCACAGATGGAGATCCATAAGAAGAGAGGCATTGTTCTTGTGCTGGCTGTGGAGCAAGGTTTGATGACACCACTTGTAGAGGTGCATGTACCGGTGCCACCTGTGGAGGGGGCTGCTGGCGGGAGGAGGCAGACAAGGAGCCAGCGCTTGTCTTGGAGCTAGAAGATGATAAAGAGGAGGCCGAGGAGGCTGATGGTGGAGTGTGTGGAGTACGGGATGACACTGAGCCAGCAGAGGAGTAGCCACTGCTGGAGCTTGAACACTTGGATGCTTTAGTACCAGAAGAGGAGGAGGCTGTGGAGCTGGAGGGTGAGGTTGTGTAGGGGGTTTGGATGATCGGTCGATACGCCTTGGGCTCCATCCGTGCAGAGGGCTTAGGGTCAGAGGATGGGCTCTGCTCACTAAGGGGACTGCAGGACAATCCGGGATGCCGGTGGTGGCTGGCTATCTGCTGATAGCCTGATGAGCCACCACAGCTGACATACTGCTGGAGGGGAAGTGTTGCAGAATGAGCCGGGGATGTTCGTTGGTAATGCTTTATCACACTGTCCTGCCGGGAAACTGCCCTCTCTGGAGGCTGGCTTGAAGGGGGGGCCGAGGGAGTCAGGGCTGGTGTAGAGGAGAACATTGAGGCGTTATAAAGCTGAGACTGGTTATGAAGCTGGGAGGACAGCAGATTGAACTGGGGAGGAGGCAGGTGGCAACTGGAAGAGGTGGAAGGGGCTTGGGTCGGGGCCGTGGGCTCCTGGGAGCCTCGGTATGTGGCACTCTGGGAGGACAGCAAGCGGTCAAAGCCCAAGCTGGACTGGGAGGGTGTTTTGATGTGCAGCAGGGGATCATGGGGGGAGAGTAAACCATTGGAGGTGGGGCTAAATGTGGGCGTGTCCTGCAGGGATAGTGAGGGAGTGAAGGATCGCCCAGAGAAGGAGCCAGGATGCTGGTATGCAGAAAGGGCTGAGGAGGAGGGGAAGGAGCTGGAACCCGGGAGTGCTCCTGATATAAAGAGCTCCGCCGGGCCCGGTGTATGCATTGCTACAGGACACAACATCAGAGGGATAGTGTTGGTCAATGAAAGTCACAAATCAACATGTGTACAGTTTGAGACTACAAACTCGTAAATGCAAAGTATTATCTTTTATCTATCTTTTATACCAGTAGGTCTTGTTGTGTGTATCGCTGCCCTTACAGGCGGACACTCACCAGTCTGCCAAGAGGGAGTGCGAAACTGAGAGAGGAGGGAGGAGGCGGAGGGTGGGGGCTGTGGACCTCGGGACTCCAGGGCTGAAATCAGATTCATGACGGAGGGGTCAGGCCCCGAGGGGCTAGCATGGTGGAGGCTGGCATCAAACAGCCCCGACAGGCCTGGCAAAAAAACACAGAGCTCATTTATTTCATAAAAAATCATATAACAGAACAAATCGTCATCAGATTAATCAAACATTTATTTCATCTTTATTTTAGTAAATCATAATTAAAAAGGAACAGAAAAGCTAACATCCTGCTCTGGACTTTACATCACTAACATCTTTCCTCTTCATAAAGAAAATCAAATTGAATAATATTTAAATATAAACACTGTGTAGATTTAAAATCATATCAGTGCTGTTACAACAATTATAGACAGTGATCCATTCACTTAATCTACAGGTGATCAAGAGTCGCTAACAGTGCTGCTGGAATCTCACAGATGATAAATACAGATATATGGCAGAGAGAATCCTTACCCAGCGAGCGTCCAGCAGCGCCCCAGGCCCCGCCCTGTCTGCTGCTTCCTGGATGGTGATTGGTTGCATAGCCCTGTAGGGGGTGGGGGGTGCCGTAAGCCTGGCGGTGGAGCAGCTCTGAGTCTGGGTGGGACGACCTGGAGCTTCCATACATCAGGCTGAGGGACACATGAGGGTAAAGTTATAAAGGCCACAGTCTGATGGTCACACTCGACAGTTTCAGAGCGTCTCCACAAACAGTCGTTTTAATGGAAACATCATGTGTCTTCTCTGTCATCAGTTTACAGACTCAGCCTTCAGTCACAGTTCAAACTTATTCAATTTAAATGTAATATTATCCAAACTTTTGACAGGACTTCACAGCGTCCTTTAAAACAATGATGCATGCAGCTGTAAAGGTTTCCTTACACAAAAACAAGAAGGTCTGTTTGCTTCTCTGAGAACTATCACTGTAGAATTATTAAGACAAGCCGGATATGCTTTTGATGTTAATTGCATTTCAAAGATATTTTTTCTTCACATTGTTTGGTTGTATTTCTGGTTATGGTCAGATCTAAGGCACGTTAGGAAAAGGTGAAGAAATATGGGATGACCTCAAATTCCATTTCTTTCCTTTGTGTGTAAACCTGTAAAACATGTTTGACTGTGTATTCTCCTCTGATACCATCTTACAAACTAACTTCAGGGCCTTCACAATCAGACGTGTTCATGTGCCAACCAACAACTCGTTTCCTTCAGACAATCCCAATAAATCTGTGTGACATTGTGATTGTGATGGGGAGTTCTCAATATGAGAGGCCAGATGGTCGTTTTCTAAGAATGGACAGAAGCGCTCTTGTTAAAGGACCCTGGCAGACTGATCACAGCATCATGTCACAGAGTTCTTACCAAGAACACCAACAAGCTGAGGGAGAAAGAAACAGAGAAAACTGCAGGAGATCCCTCAGGTGTTGTGGTGGTCGTCTCTCAGACTACATACACCTGTCAGGTGTTGTGATGGTCGTCCCTGAGACTTCATACACCTGTCAGGTGTTGTGATGGTCGTCCCTGAGACTTCATACACCTGTCAGGTGTTGTGATGGTCGTCCCTGAGACTTCATACACCTGTCAGGTGTTGTGATGGTCGTCCCTGAGACTTCATACACCTGTCAGGTGTTGTGGTGGTCGTCCCTGAGACTTCATACACCTGTCAGGTGTTGTGATGGTCGTCCCTGAGACTTCATACACCTGTCAGGTGTTGTGGTGGTCGTCCCTGAGACTTCATACACCTGTCAGGTGTTGTGATGGTCGTCTCTCAGACTACATACACCTGTCAGGTGTTGTGGTGGTCGTCTCTCAGACTACATACACCTGTCAGGTGTTGTGATGGTCGTCTCTCAGACTACATACACCTGTCAGGTGTTGTGATGGTCGTCTCTCAGACTACATACACCTGTCAGGTGTTGTGGTGGTCGTCTCTCAGACTACATACACCTGTCAGGTGTACATTTAAATGTGCAAAGTCTTTGTGGATTAGACTCCATCATGACCACTTCATGTACTCAGAGGGGTAATGAGGCAGACAGCAGGATAGGATACCCCCCTATGGAGTCTAGACTCTGATGGTGGTGGTGATACCCCCCCCATGGAGTCTAGACACTGATGGTGGTGGTGGTGATACCCCCCTATGGAGTCTAGACCCTGCTGGTGGTGATATACCCCCCCTATGGAGTCTAGACCCTGCTGGTGGTGATACCCCCCTATGGAGTCTAGACCCTGCTGGTGGTGATACCCCCCCTATGGAGTCTAGACCCTGCTGGTGGTGATACCCCCCCTATGAAGTCTAGACCCTGGTGGTGGTGATACCCCCCCTATGGAGTCTAGACCCTGCTGGTGGTGATACCCCCCCCCCCCCCCATGGAGTCTAGACCCTGGTGGTGGTGATATACCCCTATGGAGTCTAGACCCTGCTGGTGGTGATATACCCCTATGGAGTCTAGACCCTGCTGGTGGTGATACCCCCCCCCCATGGAGTCTAGACCCTGGTGGTGGTGATATCCCCCCCTATGGAGTCTAGACCCTGCTGGTGGTGATATACCCCCTATGGAGTCTAGACCCTGCTGGTGGTGATATACCCCCTATGGAGTCTAGACCCTGCTGGTGGTGATACCCCCCCTATGGAGTCTAGACCCTGCTGGTGGTGATACCCCCCCTATGGAGTCTAGACCCTGCTGGTGGTGATACCCCCCCTATGGAGTCTAGACCCTGCTGGTGGTGATACCCCCCCATGGAGTCTAGACCCTGCTGGTGGTGATACCCCCCTATGGAGTCTAGACCCTGCTGGTGGTGATACCCCCCCATGGAGTCTAGACCCTGGTGGTGGTAATACCCCCCTATGGAGTCTAGACCCTGGTGGTGGTGATGTGTATGGAGTCTAGACCCTGCTGGTGGTGATACCCCCCTATGGAGTCTAGACCCTGCTGGTGGTGATACCCCCCCTATGGAGTCTAGACCCTGGTGGTGGTAATACCCCCCTATGGAGTCTAGACCCTGGTGGTGGTGATGTGTATGGAGTCTAGACCCTGCTGGTGGTGATACCCCCCTATGGAGTCTAGACCCTGGTGGTGGTAATACCCCCCTATGGAGTCTAGACCCTGGTGGTGGTGATGTGTATGGAGTCTAGACCCTGCTGGTGGTGATACCCCCCTATGGAGTCTAGACCCTGGTGGTGGTAATACCCCCCCTATGGAGTCTAGACCCTGGTGGTGGTGATGTGTATGGAGTCTAGACCCTGCTGGTGGTGATACCCCCCTATGGAGTCTAGACCCTGGTGGTGGTAATACCCCCCTATGGAGTCTAGACCCTGGTGGTGGTGATGTGTAGGGGGTCTAGACCCTGCTGGTGGTGATACTCCCCTATGGAGTCTAGACCCTGCTGGTGGTGATACCCCCCTATGGAGTCTAGACCCTGGTGGTGCTGGTGCTAGCAGAATGTATCTGTAAACTGTATCTGAACTCTGCTGAGCTGGACTGGAGGTGACTGGGGCGGAGAAGGGTTGCAGGGATCGCACTGAAATGACAAACTGACTGTGGACGAGAGAGAACAGGTTTTAAAATCTGACTGCGGCAGGATGATCGGTTTATAGAGTTTGTGGCAGAGTCGGGTTGGATTATTACTTAAAGAGTTAACGCCCATAATCAGATGATCACCAGATCAGGGAGACGGAGGGAGAGGAAGAGAGGGAGGGGCTGTGAGAGAATATAAGCAGTCTACCTGCTTGAACTGATGCTGAGCTCCCTCTGCTCTCAGTGTAACTCACTGACATGTTTATTCTGATTCTTATGAACGCGTCAAATCTGACTTACATGTTCGTACTGATGTTGTAAGACTTTTATTCTTTATTTACAGTTTCCATATTTAAATTGTCATTCCCCCCCCCCCCCCTGTATTTTTATTATTATAATACATGCTTCTATGAAAAGTGAATTTCTCCTTTAAATGATCAATAAATATTATTTAAATAATTATAAATAATTATGAGATTATAAAACTTCCTTACACATGTTATAATAAAGCTTCTTTATATTTATTAGCTGTTAGAATGTGACACCCCCCCCCCCCCCCCCCCCCCCCCCCCCCGTCGGTGGAGTCTGGCGGAAGACTGATGTGGTTGTCAAGGCGACCACTAAGAGAAGCTCAGCTAACAGGAGCTAGTTAGCGTTAGCATGGTGTGTGGAGGCCGCGGTTCATTCCAGCACACAGCACGGACATGTTAGTGTGTGTGTGTGTGTGTGTGTGTGTGTGTGTGTGTGTCTCTGTACACACACTCACACAGAGATGTACGGAGTGTGTTAGCATAACACACAGCAGCAGTGCTATCTGTTGGAGACGATAATTAGCCTGTTTGCTAACGCTGGTCTGACAGAGATGCTAACTGATGGTGGCTGCTGCGGCTGCGCACATGATGCGTTCACTGACAGATTCCTATAATGTGTCAGCCAGGTAAACTCTAGTAGTGTAACCTTCAAGGACTCAAAGCTAACAAGTAGCCTACTAGTCTACTGTTAACAGAGTGGAGGCTAACAGTTAAATACGCTTTAATTAGATCACAGTCACATGAGATGACCGATGATCATTTAGATAGATAGATCTTTATTGTCATTGCATGTTATACAATGAAATTCAGTTGAAGCTATCCTGTTTGCAGCATATAAAGAAAAATATAGAATATGTACACATACAGCACCTACACAAACACAACCAAGCACATCTCACCCAAACCCATATTCATACCCGTAAACATTTTTTAAAAGAATGTAATAAATACTCTATTAAATTAAAATATAGGGAGTTAAAACATGACAGTTATTGCACTGAGTCTATAATTGCACTGAGTCTGGGGGTGAGTTCTATCTATGTTTGTGTGTTTGTAGCATGTCCACCGCGCTGGGGAAGGAGCGGTTCCGAAGCCTATTTGTGCGTGTACCTGAAGGGAGGGTGGTGAAGAGGGGGGGTTACCGGGATGTGAGGGGTCCTGCAGGATGTTTGATCAGTCAGGGATATTGCATACACACTCTCACACACACTCACACACACACACGCACGCACGCACACACAGACACAAACACATACACACAAACACATACACACAGACACACACACACACACACACACACACACACACACACACACACACACACACGCACACACACGCACGCACGCACACACAGACACAAACACACACACACAGACACACACACACACACACACTCTCACACACACTCACACACACGCACGCACGCACGCACACACAAACACACACACACAGACACACACACACACACACACACACACACAGACACACGCCCGCGCACGCACACACACACACACACACACACAAAAACGAATAGAGCTCGGCCTACCAGATTTGACAACTATGATATGATTCTAGTAAAAATCTAACTGTTTGATACCATGGCAACAAACATAGAAGTCCTTGGCAACCAATACTGGGTAATTTATTGGCTTTAATTGTCAAAAATTGCAGAAAAATATTGGCAGCATTTGGACAAGAGGATGAAGCTTTCTCTCGCTCCTCTTCAGCTTCACCTTCTTGTTCAAATGTTGCCAATGTTGTTGTGCAATTAAGACATTGCTCTCTCTCTCTTGATTAAAACTATGGTTTTAGAAAGAAGCAAAGAAACTAAGTGTTGTTAGGGTTAGAGGTGTTGTACATACACCTGTCATGTGTTGTGATGGTCGTCTCTCAGACTACATACACCTGTCAGGTGTTGTGATGGTCGTCTCTCAGACTACATACACCTGTCAGGTGTTGTGATGGTCGTCTCTCAGACTACATACACCTGTCAGGTGTTGTGGTGGTCGTCTCTCAGACTACATACACCTGTCAGGTGTTGTGATGGTCGTCCCTCAGACTTCATACACCTGTCAGGTGTTGTGGTGGTCGTCTCTCAGACTACATACACCTGTCAGGTGTTGTGATGGTCGTCCCTCAGACTTCATACACCTGTCAGGTGTTGTGGTGGTCGTCTCTCAGACTTCATACACCTGTCAGGTGTTGTGGTGGTCGTCTCTCAGACTACATACACCTGTCAGGTGTTGTGATGGTCGTCTCTCAGACTTCATACACCTGTCAGGTGTTGTGATGGTCGTCTCTCAGACTACATACACCTGTCAGGTGTTGTGATGGTCGTCTCTCAGACTACATACACCTGTCAGGTGTTGTGATGGTCGTCTCTCAGACTACATACACCTGTCAGGTGTTGTGATGGTTGTCTCTCAGACTACATACACCTGTCAGGTGTTGTGGTGGTCGTCTCTCAGACTACATACACCTGTCAGGTGTTGTGATGGTCGTCCCTGAGACTTCATACACCTGTCAGGTGTTGTGGTGGTCGTCTCTCAGACTACATACACCTGTCAGGTGTTGTGGTGGTCGTCTCTCAGACTACATACACCTGTCAGGTGTTGTGGTGGTCGTCTCTCAGACTACATACACCTGTCAGGTGTTGTGGTGGTCGTCTCTCAGACTACATACACCTGTCAGGTGTTGTGATGGTCGTCTCTCAGACTACATACACCTGTCAGGTGTTGTGATGGTCGTCCCTCAGACTACATACACCTGTCAGGTGTTGTGGTGGTCGTCTCTCAGACTACATACACCTGTCAGGTGTTGTGATGGTCGTCTCTCAGACTACATACACCTGTCAGGTGTTGTGGTGGTCGTCTCTCAGACTACATACACCTGTCAGGTGTTGTGGTGGTCGTCTCTCAGACTACATGCACCTGTCAGGTGTTGTGATGGTCGTCTCTCAGACTACATACACCTGTCAGGTGTTGTGATGGTCGTCTCTCAGACTACATACACCTGTCAGGTGTTGTGATGGTCGTCCCTCAGACTACATACACCTGTCAGGTGTTGTGATGGTCGTCTCTCAGACTACATACACCTGTCAGGTGTTGTGATGGTCGTCTCTCAGACTACATACACCTGTCAGGTGTTGTGATGGTCGTCCCTCAGACTACATACACCTGTCAGGTGTTGTGGTGGTCGTCTCTCAGACTACATACACCTGTCAGGTGTTGTGATGGTCGTCTCTCAGACTACATACACCTGTCAGGTGTTGTGGTGGTCGTCTCTCAGACTACATACACCTGTCAGGTGTTGTGGTGGTCGTCTCTCAGACTACATGCACCTGTCAGGTGTTGTGATGGTCGTCTCTCAGACTACATACACCTGTCAGGTGTTGTGATGGTCGTCTCTCAGACTACATACACCTGTCAGGTGTTGTGATGGTCGTCCCTCAGACTACATACACCTGTCAGGTGTTGTGATGGTCGTCCCTCAGACTACATGCACCTGTCAGGTGTTGTGATGGTCGTCTCTCAGACTACATACACCTGTCAGGTGTTGTGATGGTCGTCCCTCAGACTACATACACCTGTCAGGTGTTGTGATGGTCGTCTCTCAGACTACATACACCTGTCAGGTGTTGTGATGGTCGTCTCTCAGACTACATACACCTGTCAGGTGTTGTGGTGGTCGTCTCTCAGACTACATACACCTGTCAGGTGTTGTGGTGGTCGTCTCTCAGACTACATACACCTGTCAGGTGTTGTGGTGGTCGTCCCTCAGACTACATACACCTGTCAGGTGTTGTGATGGTCGTCTCTCAGACTACATACACCTGTCAGGTGTTGTGGTGGTCGTCCCTCAGACTATATCCTACATATAAAAAAAATATTTCTGTGTCTTAATTGCACAGAAATATTCGTTGCGAATGTTTTTGGGCATTTTAGACAGGTGTGCAGGAGTTTCCTTCTCTCCGTACCTGTCTCATGAAACAGGTGTAGTTTTTTCACAGAGATTGTACGATCGAGAAAGCACCCCAGGAACGCACACTCTGACCGCCTTAATACGCCGTAGCCTACTGTACCTAAAGCAGGGCTCGTTCCCCGCGCTGACAGCAGCTGGATGTGTGCATCACTCCGCTTTGATTTGAGGCTGGAGCCAATTAGCAGAGTACCAATCAAGGCGCGGAACTGCTGCCTGTCATGAGGTGTGAAGTCCGGAGCAGACAAAGCTGCAGCAGACAATGCCGAGCGGATTATACATGTGATCTTACATTTTTATAATAACACTGTGTGCTCTCACAAACCCATCCCCCTCATCCTCCTCTGCTCCGTCTCCGTATCACTCTTAACCTTCTATCGCATTCCGTGCATTTTGGAGACAGTCCCCTCCCCTCCCCTCCCCTTCCCCTTACTGCTGGATGACAATAAGGGCTGGCTGTACCTGAGTCCGGTGTCTGTGCAGCCCTGTGCAGCCCCGCTGAACGCTGCTGCAGCTCGGAGGCATTGTTAGAGCCCTGCACACCGAGCGAGCCTTACCTAGCTTTGGCCGATCTGTCGTACGTCCATCCCGTCCCTGCAGCCCCCAGGTCGCCGAACCCTGCAGCGGGATAATTCCTCTCCATGAAAGAAAGGCTGGATGAAGATGGACAGATAGCGAGGAGGGGGAGGGGAGGGAGGAACGTCTTCTCTGCTCTGCGCTCGCTCCTGTTTATTTCTGCGCCTGACGAGCCTGTAGACTGGGAGGAATGGAGGGAGGAGAGGGAGAGGAGGAGGAGGAGGAGGGGGGAGGAGGAGGAGGGGAGGGGGTCACAGCAGCCAGGAGCACCTCCTCCCTCCCCTCTCTTCGCTCCCCATATATTTCACTGTCTATTGTCTGGTGCGTTAAGCTGCGGGGCCGTACAACAGATGCTCCGCGTTCTCCCGCAGCGTCAGAAAGTGACGCCGTCCTCAGCGCTTCTCTGCCGCTGCTGCTGCTGCTTCAGTCCACACACATCCCCTCATTTTGTTACCAAGACGCCATTTTTAAGAGGAATGACTGGGCTGGCGTTCATCCTCTCCCTCCCTCCCTCCCTCCCACCCACACACACACACACACACACACACACACACACACACACACACACACACACACACACACACACACACACACACACACACACACACACACACACACACACACACACACACACACACACAGAGGATTTGTCATGCACAGCAGCAGCAGCGCAGTGTGCAGACTGTACACAGAGACAGAAACAGCAGCTGGAACAAACACAAGTTACAACATGAAGCACACAAAGCTGCAACTCATGCTTTAAATTCTGTTAGTGATTCATCTGCATTTATTATTATTTATCTGGTTCATGATTTATCATCTTCCCCATTAAATGTTACAAAGTTATGAAACATATTCTTCCCAGTGAATGAGAGGCAGAAGTGACACCTTCACTTTCTTCTTTTAAAAGACAAAACAGAAAAACATTCTCACATGAAAAAACTGAAAGCTGCAAATATTTTCAAAAAAAGAAGATGAAGATATTCTTTCAATCTGTGATGAGTAACTGATGAAGGGATGCAGCTCTGTCTCACACTGATCTGCACAACATGTTTCCTTTCTGCTGCGTTCACATTAAAATGACTCCAGGATTTGTGTTTTTGTAAGTGATTTATTTTATGAAACATATTATCAGGGTTTTCATATAAAACAAACACAGCTTATTGTACAGTGCATCACAAACACCCCCCTCCAGCTGCAGTGTGTTTAAAGCATGCACACACTCGTGCAGGACACACAGCAGAGTCCTCTCTGTGCCATAAATACACACAATCACACAAACATGTCAGATTGAAAGTTCCCTCAAACCAACAGAAACCAGCAGGCTGTGTCCACCTCTCAGTCGTTCTCTACTGGATCAGCCAACACTGAGGGCGCCCCCCTGTGGTCACACAGTGGAAAGAGACCTCATTATGAGCACACTTACAGTGTGTGTGTGTGTGTGTGTGCGTGTATGTGTGTTCGTGCAATTAAGACAGTGTGCAGGAGTTTTTATGCTTTTTTCTTAACCATAGTTTTAATCAAGAGAGCGAGCAATATCTTAATTACACAACATCATTGGCAACATTTGGAAAAGAGGGTGAAGATGGAGAGAAGCAAGGGTTGCCAATGTTGTTGTTTAATGGAGTTTGACTGCAATTTTTGATGATTGAAGCCAATAAATTGTGTTTAATCCTCTCTCACCCTGAGTATGGAGGTGGGGGGGGCGTCATGTTGCCCGCTGTGGTGCAGAGCCTCGTTGTAGCTCGGTAAACCTGGAACCATGATCCCAGCTAACGCCACCGTTTCTGGGGCCGGACTACCGTCTGCTGCCATCCTCACTGGAGCCCTACATGCAGACACACACACACACACACACACACACACACACACACACACACACACACACACACACACACAGTCTGTGAGGATACACACTCTTAGGACACACCCTGAGGACACACGCTCTGAGGACACACCCTGAGGACACACCCTGAGGACACACTCACACTCTGAGGACACACAGTCAGAGGACACACACACTGAGGACATGCTCTGAGGACACACTCTGAGGACACACCCTGAGGGCACACACACAGTCTGAGGACACACCCTGAGGACACACTCACACTCTGAGGACACACAGTCAGAGGACACACACACTGAGGACATGCTCTGAGGACACACTCTGAGGACACACCCTGAGGGCACACACACAGTCTGAGGACACACCCTGAGGGCACACACACAGTCTGAGGACACACCCTGAGGACACACTCACACTCTGAGGACACACGCTCTGAGGACACACCCTGAGGACACACTCTGAGGACACACTCTGAGGACACACGCTCTGAGGACACACCCTGAGGACACACTCACACTCTGAGGACACACACCCTGAGGACACACCCTGAGGACACACTCTGAGGACACACGCTCTGAGGACACACTCTGAGGACACACTCTGAGGACACACGCTCTGAGGACACACCCTGAGGACACACTCACACTCTGAGGACACACCCTGAGGACACACTCACACTCTGAGGACACACGCTCTGAGGACACACAGTTGGAGAACACACAGTCTGTGAGGATACACATTCTGAGGACACACACACACTGAGGACTCACACTCTGAGGACACACACACTCCGAGGACACACAGTCAGAGAACACACACTCTGAGGACACACCCTGAGGACACACACACACTCTGAGGACTCACACTCTGAGGACACACACACTGAGGACACACACACACTCTGAGGACACACCCTGAGGACACACACACACTCTGAGGACTCACACTCTGAGGACACACACACTGAGGACATGCTCTGAGGACACAAAGTCTGAGGACACACTCAGAGGACAAACAGTCTGAGGACACACTCACAGGACACACAGTCTGAGGACACACTCACAGGACACACAGTCTGAGGACACACTCACAGGACACACACTCTGAGGACACACTCACAGGACACACAGTCTGAGGACACACTCAGAGGACAAACAGTCTGAGGACACACTCACAGGACACACAGTCTGAGGACACACTCACAGGACACACAGTCTGAGGACACACTCACAGGACACACTCTGAGGACACACTCAAAGGACACACAGTCTGAGGACACACTCAGAGGACACAAAGTCTGAGGACACACTCAGAGGACAAACAGTCTGAGGACACACAGTCTGAAGACACACAGTCTGAAGACCCACTCAAAGGACACACAGTCTGAGGACACACTCACAGGACACACACTCTGAGGACACACTCAAAGGACACACAGTCTGAGGACACACTCACAGGACACACATTCTGAGGACACACAGTCTGAGGACACACAGTCTGAGGACACACAGTCTGAGGACACACTCACAGGACACACAGTCTGAGGACACACACTCAGAGGACACACAGTCTGAGGACACACAGTCTGAGGACACACAGTCTGAGGACACACTCACAGGACACACAGTCTGAGGACACACAGTCTGAGGACACACTCACAGGACACACAGTCTGAGGACACACAGTCTGAGGACACACAGTCTGAGGACACACTCACAGGACACACAGTCTGAGGACACACAGTCTGAGGACACACAGTCTGAGGACACACTCACAGGACACACAGTCTGAGGACACACAGTCTGAGGACACACTCACAGGACACACAGTCTGAGGACACACAGTCTGAGGACACACAGTCTGAGGACACAGAGTGTGTGTGTCTTCAGAGTGTGTGTGTCTTCAGAGTGGTTATATCCTGTGTTTAGTGTGTCACGTGAACTCACTGAGCGGATCTCCGCCCCCCCCTTCATCTTGGCTTTGTAGCAGTAGATCCCCAACACTGTGGCGATGACAGCCGAAACCAACACCGCCATGATGCCCGCCACCAGCCCGGACACGTCCACTCTGGGAGCGTACTCTGCACAGACACACACACCATCAGCATCGCCAACATGTTTACAATATTGTAAACAACAACAACAACAACAATAATAATAATAATAATACCTTGACTGTTGACGTACTTGGTCCAAAATATTTTCTAAAAAAAAAAGGATTTAATGAGACACATGAAGCAGACAAAACACGTGACGGTAAGAAATAAGAATGAGAGAGTTCTTTCTCAACACAGCAGACGATGTTCATGTTGTTCTTTTTATGTTTACGTGTAAACATTCATCACAGTTACGCGTTTCTGTTTCCCTTTAATAAAAGAAGCTGAAGTGAAAATGAAAGTAAAAGTCTTCAGTTTGCTCTGATCCGAAATATTTATAAAGTTTAACAGAAACGTTCAGAAACTGCAGAGACAGCACCGTGTGACACTCACAGATCTATATGTTATAGGTCTATAGTTATAGATGTTATAGATCTATATGTTATAAGATCTATATGTTATAGATCTATAGTTAATAAATGTTATAGATCTATATGTTATAGATGTTATAGATCTATAGTTATAGATGTTATAGATCTATATGTTATAGATCTATAGTTATAGATGTTATAGATCTATAGTTATAGATGTTATAGATCTATAGTTATAGATCTATAGTTATAGATGTTAGAGATCTATATGTTATAGATCTATAGTTATAGATTTTAGAGATCTATATGTTATATATCTATAGTTAATAAATGTAATAGATCTATAGTTATATATGTTATAGATCTATATGTTATATATCTATAGTTAATAAATGTAATAGATCTATAGCTATAGATGTAATAGATTTTGTAGTAGCTCTCCATGTATGTTGCAGGTGATGAGCTGCAGGTGTACCGTCTGCGTGTCGTCCTCAAACACCTCCCTGGCCTCCTCGTAGCTGCACATCTCCTCCACACACTCTCTCTCCAGACTGTCGGCCACCACCAGCTCAAAGTCCCAGCTGTTATAGAGCAGAGAGCGAGACAGGAAGGAAGACGCCGAGCGCTCCTCCATCTGCACGGGGGCTCCTGCAGGACACACAACAACAACAACACTGAGAGACATCCAACACAACAGTGTCTGTGTGTGTCTGTGTCTGTGGTTAGTGACTGAGAGAGAGAGGACAGGTGAGCTTACCTGGTCGCTGTCTGTAGGGGACGAAGCAGAGGACGAGCTGCAGCAGAGACAGCACACAGATCCACACGGCTGACACAGCTGCCATCTCAACAACAACACGTCACAAGAAAGACAAGAGGGACGGATGTCTGTGGATCTGTAGATGATGAGCCTCTAGCTCTCACTTGTCCACCTGTCCAGGTGTCTCCTTCTACCTGTGCAGCTCCTCTGGGTGTGAGAAGTAAAGTCAGTCACTCCTGTAGAGCTCCAGAAACATGAAGGCAGCAGGTTAACCTTCCTTATTCTGAGTTAGCTGTTGAAACTGTGAGACAGAGAAGTTTCCCAGAGCAGAGTCAGATCTCAAAGATTGATCTCAAACCTGTTGGACGACATACCTGCAGGAGGGCGGAACCTCCACAAACCTGTCTGTCCACCCGTCTGTCTACCTGTCTGCTCTCTGCAGCACTCACTCTGTTGACTCATTGTTTAGTCACACACAGTGCAGTAGTAGTAACACAGTAGTACTTAGAAAAGTAATAACTGAGCAGCTCCTCTCATTAACTCTTCTGTGTGAACCATTAATAACTTTATAACTCGATGTTGTTTTTTAAAAACCTAATGGTCGTCACGCTGAAGAGAAACCCACTCTGACGAACACAGAAGAAGAAACTGAACACTTTAGAGGAACAGGAAAAGGAAGTGATGCTGGGAGTTCGTGACAGACGTAAAGTGGAGGACAACACTGACATCTTGTGGTACCACTAAGTAACTGCAGTTTAAAATGCCAGGTTACTGTTGGGATGAGCTTAGAAACAATACATATTCAAAATGAAGTTCAATTAAACTAATTCTGTGACTTTAAGAACTTAAAGGGGCTTGTTATGCCTTTATTTGGATAGAGTCGTAAATCAGAGAGAGAGAGAGCGTTGGGAATGATTTGCGGGAAAGGAGCCACAGGTCGAATTTGAACCCGGGACATCCGCCCCAAGGACTACAGCCTCCGCATATGCGGTGGGCACACCAACCACTCGCAATTGCGCCCCTCTCTTCCTGGTTTCTGACTCTATCCACTGTCCTGTCTCTCAAATAAAGATCCTTAGAAGAAAACAGACAGGTAAACAAACAGACAGGTAAACAAACAGAAAGGTAAACAAACAGAAAGGTAAACAAACAGACAGGTAAACAAACAGACAGGTAAACAAACAGAAAGGTAAACAAACAGAAAGGTAAACAAACAGACAGGTAAACAAACAGACAGGTAAACAAACAGAAAGGTAAACAAACAGACAGGTAAACAAACAGACAGGTAAACAAACAGAAAGGTAAACAAACAGACAGGTAAACAAACAGAAAGGTAAACAAACAGACAGGTAAACAAACAGACAGGTAAACAAACAGAAAGGTAAACAATCAGAAAGGTAAACAAACAGAAAGGTAAACAAACAGAAAGGTAAACAAACAGACAGGTAAACAAACAGACAGGTAAACAAACAGAAAGGTAAACAAACAGACAGGTAAACAAACAGACAGGTAAACAAACAGAAAGGTAAACAAACAGAAAGGTAAACAATCAGAAAGGTAAACAAACAGACAGGTAAACAGAAAGGTAAACAAACAGAAAGGTAAACAATCAGAAAGGTAAACAAACAGACAGGTAAACAAACAGAAAGGTAAACAAACAGAAAGGTAAACAATCAGAAAGGTAAACAAACAGAAAGGTAAACAAGCAGACAGGTAAACAAACAGACAGGTAAACAAACAGAAAGGTAAACAAACAGACAGGTAAACAATCAGAAAGGTAAACAAACAGACAGGTAAACAAACAGAAAGGTAAACAAACAGAAAGGTAAACAACCAGAAAGGTAAACAAACAGACAGGTAAACAAACAGAAAGGTAAACAAACAGAAAGGTAAACAAACAGAAAGGTAAACAAACAGAAAGGTAAACAAACAGAAAGGTAAACAACCAGAAAGGTAAACAAACAGACAGGTAAACAAACAGAAAGGTAAACAATCAGAAAGGTAAACAAACAGAAAGGTAAACAAACAGACAGGTAAACAAACAGACAGGTAAACAAACAGAAAGGTAAACAAACAGAAAGGTAAACAAACAGACAGGTAAACAAACAGACAGGTAAACAAACAGACAGGTAAACAGACAGGTAAACAAACAGACAGGTAAACAAACAGACAGGTAAACAAACAGACAGGTAAACAGACAGACAGGTAAACAGACAGGTAAACAAACAGACAGGTAAACAAACAGACAGGTAAACAAACAGACAGGTAAACAGACAGGTAAACAAACAGACAGGTAAACAAACAGACAGGTAAACAAACAGACAGGTAAACAGACAGACAGGTAAACAGACAGGTAAACAAACAGACAGGTAAACAAACAGACAGGTAAACAAACAGACAGGTAAACAGACAGGTAAACAAACAGACAGGTAAACAAACAGAAAGGTAAACAAACAGAAAGGTAAACAAACAGAAAGGTAAACAAACAGAAAGGTAAACAAACAGAAAGGTAAACAAACAGACAGGTAAACAAACAGACAGGTAAACAGACAGGTAAACAAACAGACAGGTAAACAAACAGACAGGTATACAGACAGGTAAACAAACAGAAAGGTAAACAAACAGACAGGTAAACAAACAGACAGGTAAACAAACAGAAAGGTAAACAAACAGACAGGTAAACAAACAGACAGGTAAACAAACAGACAGGTAAACAAACAGAAAGGTAAACAAACAGACAGGTAAACAAACAGACAGGTAAACAAACAGACAGGTAAACAGACAGGTAAACAAACAGACGTTCAGTGTTCGAGTCATTAAAGACGAGAGAAACGTTTGATTTAAAGTTTAATGATAAAAGAAGTTTGAACTTGAATATAAAAATCAGGATGTTTTGAAAAGGAGATATAAATATGAGTCCTCACTGCATGAGCAACGTTTGACCTCTGACCCCGACCCTTTACTGCACCTCTATAACACCCCCACCTCTA
>CM036553.1:340905-348405 GCA_020745685.1 Tautogolabrus adspersus
CAGGTGTAGAGGAGGGTGGGACCTGACGCTCCCTCTGCTGCAGGTTTAGAGTCTCATGAAGACGTCTGACCCCCCCTTCCTCAAGTCTGAGTCTCAGTTTTCTCTGATCTGTCAGATCTGAAACCTCCTGATGCTCCGCCCTCTGCTGACTGCAGTCGGGGTAACAGTCAGACTGATGCTCGCTGTGGGTGGGGTTACTGTCATGATGATGCTCATTGTGGGCGGGGTAACAGTCAGACTGATGCTCGCTGTGGGTGGGGTTACTGTCATGATGATGCTCATTGTGGGCGGGGTAACAGTCAGACTGATGCTCGCTGTGGGTGGGGTTACTGTCAGGATGATGCTCATTGTGGGCGGGGTAACAGTCAGACTGATGCTCGCTGTGGGTGGGGTTACTGTCAGGATGATGCTCATTGTGGGCGGGGTAACAGTCAGACTGTTGCTCGCTGTGGGTGGGGTTACTGTCAGGATGATGCTCATTGTGGGCGGGGTAACAGTCAGACTGTTGCTCGCTGTGGGCGGGGTTACTGTCAGGATGATGGATGATGGCTCCCCCCTGCAGGCCTGTTGAGGCTCAGCGTGCTCTGGAAAAGCTGCAGCTGACCCAGGAAGTTAAAGTTTGGAGAGATGGAGGGACGACGCTCCTTCACAAACCTGCAGAGACACACAGGACAGCAGAGTTTGGACTACAAATCCCATCAGACCCTCAAACTGATGAACAGGTCAGTCAAGACCAGAGTTAGTCTGGATCCTGGTCTACAGATCATTCACACCAGGGCAGGACCGTTTGTGGAGATCTCATGAAAACAAATTTGAACGTTATTTCAGAAAAATGGAAAAAAAAATCAAATGTTAGGAAGAATGTCCTCTCGGGGCTTCCGTAGAGGTCTTTATTATCTCACCTGATTACTGCAGGTGTTGTTTTTAATTTAGTTTCTTTTTGTGAAGATGAAATGAATCTATAAAAAGATCTCATGTTTTATCAGATGTAGTCTCACATTGATAACAATAGATCTGATGGGACGCTGGCGGCGCAGTGGTTAGTGCGTGCAGGCTATAGTCCTCAACGCGGGCGGCCCAGGTTCAAATCCAACCTGTGGCTCCTTTCCTGCATGTCAATCCCCACTCTCTCTCCCTGATCTCCATCTCTATCCACTGACCTATCTCTCCAATAAAGGCACAAAAAGCCCAAAAATAAATCTTAAAAAACAAACAAAAAAACATTAGATCTGATCACAAACCATCGCTTCTGACAGCCACAGATTTAGAGCAGAGAAAGGATGACAGCAAACATCGATGAAGAGAGTCGCGTTAGTCACATGTCACTAATTATTTCTCTATCAAATCAAATGTTTGTTTGTTTCACAGGAAGTGACGAGAGGCTGAGAGCTGAGCTGCTGCTAACGTTAGCACCGCTAAAATCCCTCCTGGGGTTATTAAAGGAGCTGACCTATCAGAGTCTCCTCCTCTTAAAAACAAACACAGCATTAAGCTCCTCCCCCCCCCACAGTCAGAAAACATCACAGTGATGTGAAGGCTGAAACTGTTTTTATGAGTTACATTAACGCTCGCTGGACTTTACATTCTTTACATGCACTCCATCACAGCTTGTAGATTTAGTTATTTTATTATTCTTTATTTTTGACATTTTTAAATTCTATTGTTTATGTTGGTAAATGTCTTATATTTTATTTGATTTAAGTTCTTGCTTTCTTGGCTTTATTTCCCTGTTAACTGTTTTTGCACCGACACACAAAGACACATTCCTGGTATGTGTAAATGTACTTGGCAATAAACACGATTCTGATTCTGATTCTGAAGCTGCTTTATGATGAACCTCCGTGTCTCTCTGCTGCCCTCCAGTGGACACAGACCAGACTTTTAAAAACATCTACAGCAGTGTTCTGATGTAAATAGAGGCAGAGTCACGAGGTCGTTCGTTCATCATTTAAACCCAGAAACATTTGAAAGTCTCCGTGAGGCTCTCAGCTATAAATCTACCAACATGCACAGATGAGTTATTTGAACTACCTGTGTTTACGTTCACTTCTCTTCCTCTCCTGTCCTCTTTAATCTTTTATTCTATATGAATTTATTGATCTGTACTGAGGGGAAGACTGGCAGACAGCTACAAAACTCTGCAGGCAGCCAATAAGACGAGAGGACGAGCTCAGTGAGTCAATGTCTCTGTGTGTCCCCTTTTTTTAAGAACAGGACTCAGGTGTACCTGTAGGCCTGGTCCAGGTCCAGTCCCAGACTGTACATGATGTAGGCCACAGCGAGGGCCGGAGACCGAGAGATCCCTGCTGCACAGTGGACCAGGACCGAGGCCCCCGAGGACATGGCCCCGTCTGAAACACACACACACTGTTAGACACAAAGTATATACCGTACATGGAGACTTGGGGAGTGTGGGGGGGGGGGGGTCTTACCGATGAAGCTGAGCGCCTCGGGGATCCAGGGCAGCAGGTCGTCCCACAGAGAGTCGTCGATAGGGATCCGGAGGTAACGAGAGCGCGGCAGGAAGGACGGCTGAGGACTGCAGCGACTCACAGACAGGACGTACGAGATCCCCAGAGACGACAGGCAGTCCTGCAGAGAGAGAGAGAGAGAGAGAGAGAGAGAGAGAGAGAGAGAGAGAGAGAGAGAGAGAGAGAGAGAGAGAGAGAGAGAGAGACATCGTTGTGTGTGGTGACTTTAATGCCAGGACAGGACGAGAAGCTGACACCCTCAGCACGCAGGGAGACAAACATCTACCAGGAGGTGGAAACATCACTTCTCCAGTATGCCCCCCCAGACACAACTATGACAAAGCAACAAACAAACATGGGTCACAACTCCTGCAGCTTTGTCGTTCACTGGGTCTGTACATGGTCAACGGTAGGCTCCGAGGGGACTCATATGGTAGGTACACTTACAGCTCATCTCTAGGAAACAGTACAGTAGATTACTTCATCACTGACCTCAGCCTGGAGTCTCTCAGAGCGTTCACAGTCAGCCCACTAACTCCCCTGTCAGACCACAGCAAAATCACTATTTACCTGAACAGAGCAACAACCAATCAGGAAGCACAGACACAGATCAAACTACATAGCATCAACAAACGTTATAAATGGAAAGAGGACAGTGCAGAAGCTTACCAAAATGCTATTAGACAACAACAAGTCCAGTTAAAGTTAGACAAGTTTGTGGAGAATAAGTTTCCTCCTAACAGTGAAGGTGTGAACAGAGCAGTAGAACACCTAAATAACATATTCGACCTTACAGCTTCTTTATCTAACCTCAAGGCCTCAAATAGAAAACCCACAAAATGTAACAATAAAGACAAATGGTTTGATAGTGAATGCCAAAACATCCGAAAACAATTAAGGAACCTATCAAACCAAAAACATAGAGAGCCAGACAACCAGAACATACGCCTCCACTACAGTGAAACCTTAAAACAGTACAAGAATACTTTAAGAAGAAAAAGGGACCAACATATTAGAAACAACTCAATTCAATAGAAGAATCCATTCAACTTATTGGACAATTGAGCTGCACATACACACACACACCACAGAGCTGTACATACACACACACACCACAGAGCTGCACATACACACACACACCACAGAGCTGTACACACACACACACACACACCACAGAGCTGTACATACACACACACACACCACAGAGCTGTACATACACACACACACACCACAGAGCTGCACATACACATACACACACACACACACACACACACACACCACAGAGCTGTACATACACACACACCACAGAGCTGTACATACATACACACACACACCACAGAGCTGTACACACACACACACACACACCACAGAGCTGTACATACACACACACACAACACAGAGCTGCACATACACACACACACACACACACCACAGAGCTGTACATACACACACACCACAGAGCTGTACATACATACACACACACACCACAGAGCTGCACATACACACACACACACCACAGAGCTGCACATACACACACACACCACAGAGCTGTACATACACACACACACACCACAGAGCTGTACATACACACACACACACCACAGAGCTGCACATACACACACACACACCACAGAGCTGCACATACACACACACACCACAGAGCTGCACATACACACACACACCACAGAGCTGTACATACACACACACACCACAGAGCTGTACACACACACACACACCACAGAGCTGTACATACACACACACACCACAGAGCTGTACATACACACACACACACCACAGAGCTGCACATACACACACACACCACAGAGCTGTACATACACACACACACCACAGAGCTGCACATACACACACACACCACAGAGCTGCACATACACACACACACCACAGAGCTGTACACACACACACACACCACAGAGCTGTACACACACACACACACCACAGAGCTGTACATACACACACACACCACAGAGCTGTACACACACACACACACACCACAGAGCTGCACATACACACACACACCACAGAGCTGCACATACACACACACACCACAGAGCTGCACATACACACAAACACCACAGAGCTGTACACACACACACACACCACAGAGCTGCACATACACACAAACACCACAGAGCTGCACATACACACACACACCACAGAGCTGTACACACACACACACACACACCACAGAGCTGTACATACATACACACACACACACCACAGAGCTGTACATACATACACACACCACAGAGCTGTACACACACACACACACACACACCACAGAGCTGTACACACACACACACACACCACAGAGCTGTACACACACACACACACACCACAGAGCTGTACACACACACACACACACACACCACAGAGCTGTACACACACACACACACACCACAGAGCTGTACACACACACACACACACACACCACAGAGCTGTACACACACACACACACACCACAGAGCTGTACACACACACACACACACCACAGAGCTGTACACACACACACACACACACACCACAGAGCTGTACATACACCTTCATTTCTTTTATTTATTTTATATACTTTATTAATCTTTACATTTTTATATTTATGTAATATGTAGTCATCTGTATATTGTATATATCATGAAACGCAGGGCAGAAAGAGAGAATGCACTTTCTCCTCTTGTAAAACATTTGATGAAACGAGGAACTCTGTCTCAATGAGCTCTTTGAAATACTCCTGAGAGAAGGAGACAGGACATATCTCACTGCCTGAGGGACACACACGATATACTGTTTATATAATCAATGTTGTGTTAATGTGCAGATTGTTGTTTATTGTTTAATGTCTGAATATTTGAACAAATTGTATTTTTGCTTTGGCAACGTTGTAATAGTTACTTTCATGCCAATAAAGCGAGAGAGAGAGAGAGAGAGAGAGAGAGAGAGAGAGAGAGAGAGAGAGACACAGAGAGAGAGAGAGAGACACAGAGAGAGACAGAGAGAGAGAGAGAGAGAGTGAGAGACAGAGAGACACAGAGAGAGAGAGAGAGACAGAGAGAGAGAGAGAGAGAGACACAGAGAGACACAGAGAGAGAGAGAGAGAGAGAGAGAGAGAGAGACAGAGAGACACAGAGAGAGAGAGAGAGACACAGAGAGAGAGAGAGAGAGAGAGAGAGAGACAGAGAGAGAGACACAGAGAGAGAGACAGAGAGAGAGAGACACAGAGAGAGAGAGAGAGAGAGAGAGAGAGAGAGACAGAGAGAGAGAGAGAGAGAGACCAGAGCGGGCATGCAGAAACTTGACAGAGCTATCTCCTGAAGCCTCTGAGTAACTTGATCTAATCCGACATTATTTATGATCCGTTGCTCTCCATCAGGGGGCGCTCATAGCTCTCACACTCCTACATGATGTCACTAAACCAGTCAGCTGTAAACAACACCAACAACTCCTCCAATCAGTAAGCTGCTGCTGCTGTCACATGATGCAGCAGCAATAATAATAATAATAATACAATGACATCATTTCTGATCTTATTAATAGTAAATATGACTTTAATACAAATGACTGCATGAAGGAAAATGAATGCACATAAACACAGAACAATCACAGAGGGACTTATTAATGAGAACATTCAAATAACATTTAGATAAAAGAATGAAATATTCATGAAGTTTATTAACATCATTCTGCAGCGCTTCTGATGTTGATCTCTGCTCACAGTCTGAGCTCACACTCACCTGCGTCACGTCGCTCTCTGCTCCCAGGTAAAGTCTGGGCAGGATGTTGGAGAGTGGAGGTTTCTCCGAGTCTCTGTCCCGAGTCCACAGCATGTCTGAGACAGAAAACACACAACATGTCACACCTGCAGGGGTTCTACCTGAAAGTCTCTGTGTTTCTGTTCTGTGTGCGCAGCATGCTGGTCTGACAGTAGCGACTCCTCTGCAGCTGCTCCTCATCTGAGCGCTGCTTTCTGTCGGAGCAGGTCAACCAGCAGCTGACAGAGACCTGCAGCTCGCAGAGACCTCAGAGTCCTGCAGCTGACAAAGTCCTGCAGCTCGCAGAGACCTCAGAGTCCTGCAGCTCGCAGAGACCTCAAAGTCCTGCAGCTCGCAGAGACCTGCAGTTCGCAGAGACCTCAGAGTCCTGCAGCTCGCAGAGACCTGCAGTTCGCAGAGACCTCAGAGTCCTGCAGCTCGCAGAGACCTGCAGCTCGCAGGAGACCAGCAGCTGACAGAGACCTGCAGCTCGCAGGAGACCAGCAGCTGACAGAGACCTGCAGCTCGCAGAGACCTGCAGCTCGCAGGAGACCAGCAGCTGACAGAGACCTGCAGCTCGCAGAGACCTGCAGCTGACAGAGACCTGCAGCTCGCAGAGACCTCAGAGTCCTGCAGCTCGCAGAGACAGGATATACAAAGAATATGAACCTTGATTGTTACTCACTGTGAGAGTCGCAGTCCTCCGTTTGCAGCGGTAGTTTTCTGTGTGCAGCAGTGCTCCTGGTGTCTCTGCCTCTTTGTGCTCTGAGCTCAGCTCCTCTAAAGTATGAGCTCATCCTCAGTCCAACAATAGATCAGCGCGGGATGATGTCATCTGCAGCCAACCAGAGGCCGGCAGGGCGCGCAGACTCAGTTCTGCTGCTGTTTCAGCACCTCAACAGAGATGATTCTTCAGACACACCTCAGTAATCATGTGCAAATATTAAAACGGGGTGCATCCGAATTGCAAAGTGCCTACACAATCTGTCAGTAGAAAGTAGACAGTCCCTACTGTGTACTGTTAGTACCTACTGTTCAGTAGACAGCACAGTAAGCAGATATTAGTTCCTACTTCGTTTGATTCATTCAGTGTGGAAGTGACGTCATCAGCGTTACCTGAACCGGCCGCCTCCATCCTCGTTTAGTTTAGTTTATCTTTATTGAAGAAGAGTAATGCACATATACAGTCAGTCAACAACATCACAATGTAAATAAAGACAGATGAAATAATAAGATACAGTACATAGAGGAGAGAAGAAGAGACA
>CM036553.1:353405-360905 GCA_020745685.1 Tautogolabrus adspersus
CAACCAGCATGATGGGAATGTCTCAGAAACACAACAGGAACACACCAGCATATATTTACACACTAACACACACTGATAACACACGAGTGGACAGATCAGGAGGAAATGTTAAGGAAGGGGGCGGGGCTCTGTCCCAACACCTTAAACTGACTGTCGTAAGGGAATGTTTGAGGGAACCGAGGAAAAGCTGGACCTCAAGGTGTGTGTGTGTGTGAGAGTGTGATCTGTCTGAAAGGAATGTTTTTGTAATGAAATGTCTCTCTCTCTCTCACACACACACACACACACACACACACACACACACACACACACAGGTGTGGTGTGTATTCACATCTATGATGAGCACTACAGAGCAGTCAGGATGCAGCAGAATGGGACCCCAGCACAACCCAGGGACACACACACTCTGTCACACACACACACACACACACACACACTCTGTCACACACACACACACACACTCTGTCTCACACACACACACACATACACACACGCTGTCAGAGTGTTGGCCAGCAGCTACACAGGTAAACACCAACAGAAACAAGAACGAAGCATCATGTTAATAAACGAGGGATCAGGATAATGACAGAATATGGACACTGCTGCTAGCAGTGGCTGCTTTCCCTTATGTAGGTTACAACTGGTTTACTCGGAGACTCTTCATTGGAGGGAGGAGGGAGGAGGGGGGAGGGGGCAGCTGGCTGGTGGGGATGGTGGGAGTCCTGGTCCAGGTCTGGTCTGGACTCTAGAACTGTTCTGCCAGCAGCTCACAAAGACGCTTGGAGACCGAGTCCTTACTGCAGCGCAGAGTCAGACGGTACATCTACACACACACACACACACACACACACACACACACACACACACACACACACACACACACACAGGAGAAACATAATTAAAGCAGGACACACACCTGAGAAGGGCCTGACTGTTCAAATGTTCGGAGTCAATGATATGCAATAATTTAAATTCAGACTAGTCATCCAAAGTTAGAAATCTGTCAGGAAACAGTCAAACTCGAGCAGTTCATTAAAACAGCGTCTCCAGGTTAATGATGTCTGATTGGTTAGCAGAGTGTGGCTAACGTTAGCATTGCTAACACCCCTAGTCCTCATTCCTACCTGCAGGTCAATGTCCACATGTCTGTGCTGAATGTGGCTAGGCATCGCTCCACTTTAACCTGACTCAACCTACATATAACTCTATCTCCATGTTATAGCTCTAAACACTGACAAACCGCTCCGCTCCGAGAGATGCTATCTGTGCCTGTGTATATCAAGGTAGGAGAGCAGGAAGAGCAGGACCATTAATAAGAGCTACAGCCAGTCTATGGCTACAGCACCAGCTAGTGGTGGGCAGCTGTAATGCAGTTTGAGCACAGCGTGTGCTATATAAAAATATGAATTTGTTTCAATTCTCTTGATTCTGGTGCCGACAAAGGTGACGACATTTAGTCGACTAAATGCGGACATACCTAGTGTGTGTGTGTGTGTGTGTGTATCTGTGTGTGTGTGTGTGTGTGTGTGTGTGTGTGTGTACCTGTGCCTGTGCGTTGGGCTCCAGTCTCAGCAGACAGCCCACCTGTTGGCCCTTAGTCTGAATCACTCCAGCACACACATAATTCTCTGGGTTTGGATCAACGTTGTCCAGCAGAGCCGTTCCTAGTCCCAGCAGCTGCTCACGCAGAGCAAAGAGACAGGTGATGTTAATGAGGACAGGTGGGGTTAATGAGCACAGGTGAGGTAAATGAGGACAGGTGATGTTAATGAGGACAGGTGATGTTAATGAGGACAGGTGGGGTCAATGAGGACAGGTGGGGTCAATGAGCACAGGTGAGGTAAATGAGCACAGGTGAGGTAAATGAGGACAGGTGATGTTAATGAGGACAGGTGTGGTAAATGAGGACAGGTGGGGTCAATGAGGATAGGTGATGTTAATGAGGACAGGTGAGGTCAATGAGGACAGGTGGGGTCAATGAGCACAGGTGGGGTCAATGGGCACAGGTGAGGTAAATGAGTACAGGTGAGGTAAATGAGGACAGGTGATGTTAATGAGGACAGGTGTGGTAAATGAGGACAGGTGGGGTCAATGAGGATAGGTGATGTTAATGAGGACAGGTGATGTTAATGAGGACAGGTGCGGTCAATGAGGACAGGTGAGGTAAATGAGGACAGGTGGGGTTAATGAGCACAGGTGAGGTAAATGAGGACAGGTGATGTTAATGAGGACAGGTGTGGTAAATGAGGACAGGTGAGGTCAATGAGGACAGGTGATGTTAATAAGGACAGGTGATGTTAATGAGGACAGGTGAGGTCAATGAGGACAGGTGGGGTCAATGAGGACAGGTGTGGTAAATGAGGACAGGTGATTTTAATGAGGACAGGTGTGGTAAATGAGGACAGGTGTGGTAAATGAGGACAGGTGTGGTCAATGAGGACAGGTGAGGTAAATGAGGACAGGTGATGTTAATAAGGACAGGTGATGTTAATGAGGACAGGTGAGGTCAATGAGGACAGGTGGGGTCAATGAGGACAGGTGTGGTAAATGAGGACAGGTGATTTTAATGAGGACAGGTGGGGTAAATGAGGACAGGTGGGGTAAATGAGGACAGGTGGGGTCAATGAGCACAGGTGAGGTAAATGAGGACAGGTGATGTTAATGAGGACAGGTGATGTTAATGAGGACAGGTGAGGTCAATGAGGACAGGTGGGGTCAATGAGGACAGGTGTGGTAAATGAGGACAGGTGATGTTAATGAGGACAGGTGGGGTAAATGAGGACAGGTGGGGTTAATGAGCACAGGTGGGGTAAATGAGGACAGGTGGGGTTAATGAGCACAGGTGGGGTAAATGAGGACAGGTGATGTTAATGAGGACAGGCGGGGTAAATGAGGACAGGTTGGGTCAATGAGCACAGGTGGGGTCAATGAGCACAGGTGGGGTAAATGAGCACAGGTGGGGTCAATGGGCACAGGTGAGGTAAATGAGCACAGGTGAGGTAAATGAGGACAGGTGATGTTAATGAGGACAGGTGTGGTAAATGAAAACAGGTGGGGTCTATGGGATAGGTGTGGTCAATGAGCACAGGTGTGGTCAATGAGCACAGGTGGGGTCAATGGGCACAGGTGAGGTAAATGAACACAGGTGTGGTAAATGAGGACAGGTGAGGTTAATGAGCACAGGTGGGGTCAATGAGGACAGGTGTGGTAAATGAGGACAGGTGAGGTTAATGAGCACAGGTGAGGTCAATGAGGACAAGTGAGGTTAATGAGGACAGGCGGGGTAAATGACCACAGGTGAGGTCAATGAGGGCAGGTGAGGTAAATGAGGACAGGTGAGGTTAATGAGGACAGGTGGGGTCAATGGTCACAGGTGAGGTAAATGAGGACAGGTGAGGTCAATGAGCACAGGTGTGGTAAATGGGGACAGGTGAGGTTAATGAGCACAGGTGAGGTCAATGAGGACAGGTGAGGTAAATGAGCACAGGTGAGGTTACCTTAGCCTTCAGGACTTCAGTGTCCATGCCGTGACTGGCCTTAAAGATTTTCTGTGCTTCTTGTTGAGGCCTGATGAGAATATAAAGATGAGACGTTAATATTAGCAGGGAACACACCACACACACACACACACACACACGCGCACACACACACACACACACTCTTACTGGCTGAGCTGTTTCCAGCGCTGGAAGAAGTCCTGGGACGCCATCTCAGTGGGCTGGAAGAACTTGTTGATGGTAACGGGCAGCTTCAGGGTCAGATTCTGCAGAGCTCCACCGTATCTGTTTGAAGATTGAATCAAAAATAAAGGCTTTGACAGAGTATTTGACTTTGAGCACTTGTGCTGTTATTTTAATGGATGGATAATACACAGCCTCAGTGTCAGCAGGAGTCCTGTTCTTTCTGCAGCAGCTCACCTGAACTTGATGTTGAGCAGCGGAGCTTCCGAGAAGTCGGTAATACACTCGATGTTGAGCACCTGTTGGATCTGAGCTCCGCCCTCTACCAGCGGCTCCACTGTTTTGGTCTGAACGTTGAGCTGTGACTGGCTGTCAAGGAGCATCCATACATCACTAATACAAAGACACACACATAAACACACTCGGAGTAGGGGTGTGCGATATAACGATCTTAGATCGTTAAGGATTTGAACGTGTTGACGATCTGCCAAAGCAGAGAGATCATAGAACCGGGCTAATGTGTTATCTATCATGCTGCAGTTTATACTCCTACACAGACGCGTCTCCCCCTCCCCATTCGGGATCGCCGAAAACAAAACTTAAGAGTTAGTCCGTAAAAACGACTCCATCCCAGTTATATGCAACTGTTTTGATATTTTTCAAAACCAACACGCCGTCAGAAACAGTTCACTTATCTGCATAGTTTGCACAGTTAAAGTTTTCATCTCGGTTAGCTACAACAAACTCTAAACGAGCCGTAGAGACGTTAACAGACTGCCGAGAGTCAGACAGAGCGGAGCTCAGACAGACAGTCATTGATGGGAGATATAACCACGGTGGAGCCACAGGTTGGATTTGAACCCGGCCCGCCTGCTTGGAGGACTACAGCCTCCATACATGGGGCACCACTGTGCCACCAGCGCCCCAATCACTTATTTCTATACATTGATTTCTATGCATGCTGCTTGAAGTGTTTTCAGTCAGCAGCTCTCTCTCCTCTCGTTCAGTGTGCAGCAGGCAGGTCAGAGTGAGTAACCATGGTGACTGTCTGTCTGTCAATCAGTGATGTCCCGCCCCCTCTATGAATAAAACTCTTCTTTCAGTAAAACTTACTTTGACCATGTGTCACAGAATGAACACATTCTGCATTATGTTTGATTATAAACTAAACTAAAGGCTGCAGAGCCGATATGAAGCTCCAGCTGTAGAAATTCTGCGTGATCGTGATTTTGCCATAAAAAAATTGTGATATGATATTTTTTCCATATCGCCCACCTCTAACTCGGAGCGACACACACTGAGCTGTGAGCAGAGTCAGAGGAGTTCATGATATCTATTCACAAACATCATGCAGCTGTAGAAACAAACATCCGTCTGCTTTCTGTATCTACAGGATGTTTGAGGTCTACACAGTGTTAATGTACCTGTCACCTGTCCACCTGTGTATGATGATGTATACCTCCAACAGGTGGATCCACCTGAGCTCATACACTCTGTGACTCTGAGGGACAATTATAAACTCAGAAAGGATATGAGATTGCAGCTCTCCAGGACAGCTGACTGTGGTGGTGAAGCTGGCGAACTGAACCGACGTCTTGTTACCGTAGAATAAGTACATCCTCCCTGAGACACACGCAGACACACACGTTAGAAACTTACCTTAGAGTATGAACAGAAGAGAGTCTGAAACCAAGATCGTAGGCTAGATCTGCTAACTACACCAGACGACAGACCACGCCCACATGTGGATAAACCCCACCAGGCTCCGCCCCCTCCTGTCATAAACAACTCACCCAGGTTCTGACGATACTCAGACTTGATGCCGATCTGTAGCAGCTGATTCTCAAACAGAACTCCATTGTTCTTGCAGACAAACCTGCAGGTGAAACACATCATGGAGTCAGTGACCAATGAGCTGTCAGTTTGACGAATCATTACTCCAGGTCGATTAACGACAAATGCATAAACCATCATCACAGTTATCAGATGTAATTAAGTTTGAAACTGATTCATGTTTAATGTTTGATTACTTCAGGATTAAAAAGCAGTTTGTCTGATCAAGTTGGGAACTCTGAAGGAATCAATCAGCCAATCAGAACAGGTTCATTAATCACCAAAGATTACAGCAGGTGTTTATTGTTTTTCTTTTGACAAGAAGTCAGACTCCCCCTACAGGCAACATTCAGAGCTGCAGCCAGCCTCCACACAGAGAGAGAAAGCTTACTTGTTGAGAAGTTCATCTGCCTCAGGAAGAGGAGCAGCGGGATCCTCAGAGGGAGGAGCAGAGCTGAGAGGCCGCAGGACAGAGGAGGAGGAACACAGGATAGAGGAGGACCACAGGATAGATGAGGAGGGTTACAGGACAAAGGAGGAGGACCACAGGATAGATGAGGAGGGTTACAGGACAAAGGAGGAGGACCACAGGATAGATGAGGAGGGTTACAGGACAAAGGAGGAGGACCACAGGATAGATGAGGAGGGTTACAGGACAAAGGAGGAGGACCACAGGATAGAGGAGGACCACAGGATAGAGGAGGACCACAGGATAGAGGAGGAGGATTACAGGACAAAGGAGGAGGACCACAGGATAGAGGAGGACCACAGGATAGAGGAGGAGGGTTACAGGACAAAGGAGGAGGACCACAGGATAGATGAGGAGGGTTACAGGACAAAGGAGGAGGACCACAGGATAGAGGAGGACCACAGGATAGAGGAGGAGGGTTACAGGACAAAGGAGGAGGACCACAGGATAGAAGAGGACCACAGGATAGAAGAGGACCACAGGATAGATGAGGACCACAGGATAGATGAGGACCACAGGATAGATGAGGAGGATTACAGGACAAAGGAGGAGGACCACAGGATAGATGAGGAGGGTTACAGGACAAAGGAGGAGGACCACAGGATAGATGAGGAGGGTTACAGGACAAAGGAGGAGGACCACAGGATAGAAGAGGACCACAGGATAGATGAGGACCACAGGATAGATGAGGAGGATTACAGGACAAAGGAGGAGGACCACAGGATAGAGGAGGACCACAGGATAGAGGAGGACCACAGGATAGATGAGGAGGATTACAGGACAAAGGAGGAGGACCACAGGATAGAGGAGGACCACAGGATAGAGGAGGACCACAGGATAGATGAGGAGGATTACAGGACAAAGGAGGAGGACCACAGGATAGATGAGGACCACAGGATAGATGAGGACCACAGGATAGATAAGGAGGGTTACAGGACAAAGGAGGAGGACCACAGGATAGATGAGGAGGGTTACAGGACAAAGGAGGAGGACCACAGGATAGAGGAGGACCACAGGATAGAGGAGGAGGGTTACAGGACAAAAGAGGAGGACCACAAGACAGAAGAGGACCACAGGATAGAGGAGAACCAAAGGGTAGAGGAGAAGAACCATGAGGAGGACCACAGGATATAGGAGAAGGAGGACCATAGGATAGAGGAGGAGGGTCACAGGACAGAGGAGGAGGATCATAGAAGGAGACACAGAGGGAGATCACAGGGAGAAAGGAGGAATACATGAAAGAATGGATAGAGAGGAGGAGGGAGGAGAAACGTAGGGAGGAGATCAGAGCGGTTACAGAGAAACACCAGAGAAGAAATAGAAGGAGGAGGAGAGGATAAAATGCTGAGGTTAGTAAAAGCAGTTAAATAACATCTTTACACAGGTATGTTCAGTATAGTTTCATCATCATCTATCTCCAGGTGTCTTTACTGCAGCACACTGAATCACACAGCCAGCAGTTAGCCGAGTCATAAACCAGCTCCTGGCTTTAGTCTGGAGGAAAGGCTTATCATTCAA
>CM036553.1:365905-380905 GCA_020745685.1 Tautogolabrus adspersus
ACAATCAATGATGTCAAACACAACACATGTATTTAAATAAGGTTAAGATATAATGCCCCAAGGTGTTTCTTTGTTTGCTTTGTAAAAATAGATTTCTGTCTTAATTTAGTCTGATGGTAAAGAACTCCATGTTTTCATGGCTCTATATTTGACTGTTTGCTTTGGGTCATAAAAACCGGCCTGTTGTTGCTCGTCTGGTGGCGTGTGATTCTACATTCTGTTTGAACTGACTGTATAGATATAAAGGTGTTTTAAATTACAAAAGTGTCCATGTTGAAAGTAGGAGCGAAGATGTCATCTTGTCATCAACTTTCAGCCAGCTGAGTCGACTGCGTGCTGTTTATGTTCGTCCTATACGGACACTGTAGAGCCAGGCCGCCGCCTTGTTCTGTACAAGCTGTAGTCTACTTATATCTTTTTTTGAGGCACTTGCCCAAATTATCTGGCAACAATCAAGCTGTGAAAGGACAAGAGTACCCAGAACAAGCTTAGTTAGGGCAGGAGTAAAGTATTTTCTGCATCGCCTTACTACAGCTATTGACCTTCCCATTTCATTGACGATAGTGTCTTTGTGTTTGGACCAGGACAATTTGTGGTCTAAGGTGATTCCCAACAGTTGAGTTTCCTTTACTTGCTCAATCGTTGTGTTATTTATAAAGAGGTTCATCTCTGACTCGTGCTTTAGAAAATGATTTGAACCAAATACTATGCTTTTTGTTTTGGATGTGTTCAGTATGAGCTTATTTTCCAGGATCCATCTTCCTATGACATCTCGCTCCTTGTTCAAGATGTCAGCTAAATCAGCAGATGTTGTTGCTGCTGCATATACTGTAGTCTCATCCACATACATTGTTCATTTTGCATTTGTTAATACCAGAGGTAGATCATTAGTAAAGATGGAATACAAGAGGGGGCCAAGGCAGCTTCCTTGAGGAACCCCACATCCCACAGACACACAGTCCGAGTAGCTTCCATTAAAGAAGACCCTCTGTGATCTATTTGCCAGATAGCTTTCCATCCAGGCAGCTGCTGATGGTCTAAATCCATAACACTCAAGCTTAGAAGAAGAAGCTTGTGATTGATGACATCAAATGCTGCTGTAAAGTCTAACAGGACTGCAGCACAGATATGTTTGTACCAGTCATCTGTCATTAGTGTGAGAGCTGTGCATGTAGAGTCCTTTTCTATAGGCAGGCTGGAATTTTGTGATCAAATTATTTTCTGAAAGGTATTCTTGTATTTGATCAAAAACTGCTCTCTCAAAGATCTTACTGAGTGCTGCTAACACGCTGTTAGGACCCTTACATGTAGCGTTCCTACTTTAGGCAGCGGGATAACGCTTCCTTCCAAAGCTGCAGAAAGATGTTTGTATTTAGAACGTGACAAAGTGGGAGAGCGAAATAATTTATAGCCAATCTAATCAGTTTCTCATCTATATTATCAACCCCAGCTAGTTTATCATTACATGTTAACTTTATTAATGTATTGACTGTTTCCACCTTTAATTCATTACATTTAAAATGGCAGAACTTATCTTTCATATATTTTTAAAATGGAGAAGCTATTGTCTGGCCCATCTGACAGTTCTTTCTGTAATTTACACACCTTGCTTCTGAATAGTCATTAAGATCATTTTCACTTTCTTTGGGTTTAGTGAGACCAGAACCTCCACACTCAATAAAGGAGGTATCAGGGAGGTCCCATTATGTGTACTCCAAAGCTTTTTGTTCTGCTTAACTGTTGAACATAATATTGTTTCTGTTTCTTTTGATTTAGTTTTGTGACATCATTCCTCATTTCTGTATTTTTCTTGGTCAGTTTTATGACGACTTTTTGTGCTGCTTCTTTTGCTTTGTTCCTCTGAGACATAAAGCCCTTTAACTCCTCGTCAACCCGCTCCACAAGTCCTCACTGTCAGTTTCCTAATAGCTGCATGTTGATCAATAACTGGTTGAAACTTTTCCAGAGATGATTTGAGTGCTCCTTCTGGTTCATTTTCATGGTAAATGTTTGACCAGCATATATTACTGACATCCTCTAAGAAAGTGAGAACACTTCCTATAAGATCTTTTATACACAACTCTTGGCCTGGCTTTGGCTTTACCCTAACTACACTGTGATCACTGAAACCTGCTGGGACAGATGCAGCCTTAGAATAGTTATCAGTGTCACTCAAATAAATATGATCCATACAGGATGAAGTGCTCCTTTTTGTTAGTGCTTAATCTAGTTGTTGTATCACCATTTGTTTCAGACAGGATGCATCAGTTATGGTTACCAGTTGATGTTTTTGGGGACAGTTTGGTGATAGCCAGTCAATGTTTAAGTCTCCTGTGAACACCAATTCCATATTTAAATCACTTACTTTATCCAGCATCTTTCCTATAGCTTGTAAATAATTATGGTTTGAGCTTGGAGGTCTATAGCAGCCTACTAAGATTGATTTAATATGAGGCAAGTTCATTTGAATCCATAATGCCTCAATTTCATTACACATGATATCCTCCCTGACTAGCTTGTGTGTGTCAATCAGACTGCTAACTTTGTGCTTCAGCCACCAAAAAACTAACAAACCTGGATCGAGGGTCACCAGCAATAAGGTTTCCAAACTCTCCCAGGATGTAGCCTCCAACCTTCACCATGTTCTCATGGCAGGCGGGGGCCTGCAAGGCCTGCAGCAGACAAACACTGATGTTACTGACTGTCTGATAATAAGAACAGTTCTAAGAGCTTTGAAGTCCGTCTGCAGCTGGATCAGGGATCCATACATCTATCAGTGCATTCACAGACAGCTTTCATATTTAATAAATACTCACACCTAAAGGCTGCTTAAAAACATGCTGTCAGTCTACATGTGAACATTTCATGCAGTGTCACCTCAAAGACCGTCTTAGCGGCGTAGCCCTGCACGTCATCTCGGTTGATGACGATCTGGATGACACGGTACCAAACCTCCTCACTGACGTAGTCTCCAGCGATGCGGATGAGGTTTAGGATGGTGTCCACGTACCAGGAGTAATCCACGGCATACTTCTCTGCGAGGATGGCCACCTTCAGCACCTGGAGGAGGGAAACACAGCTCATTAAAGCTCTGCCAGCTGTGCAAAACTCTCTGAAACACATCTTATAGTCAGATGGTTGCCTCCACTCTGCACCACCCACCATCTCCTCCCTGATGGAGTAGTCTGCTGTCTCCAGGTAGCTCAGCATCTCAGCTACGATCTGCTTGGCGTTGCTACGGTCACACATGGCGTAGAGCAGATCAGCCGCTCTCTGCCGAACACTCACGTCCCTCTCAGTCTGCAGATACAGAAAGCACAGATCATTACTGCTTCAACTCAATGATTTGATAAGACATAGTTTAGGCCTGTTCTGTGCACGTGGCGCCACCTTGAGAGCGTTGATGACGGTCTCGATGTGCGTCTTGACGGCTTCATGAGAAAACTCGGAGCTGGCCAGAGTGCACATGCTCTCCAGAGCCAGGTAGCGCAGGTTAGTCTCTCTGTGCTGCAGGAACTGGCCCAGCTGGTTACAGGCTCGCACCAGCAGGTTCGGCTCACTGGGGACCAGAAGAACAAAAAGTGAATTCTTAAATCAAACTCCCCGAGTTAGACTAACGTGTCAACCAAAACCTCAGCGGGCTGTAAGAGCTGAGAAGCAGGAGCTGACTTTAGTTTTCTTCTAACAAAGTCCACGATGTACTGAATAAGACGACCCTGCAAGAGTCACAGTATGAAGCTGCACTCTGACACAAAGATCTGGTTTAAACACGAGAAGCAGCAGATACTGTGAATCAGCTGAGGATGACTTAATGAACTGCTAGGAGCCTATTGGGTAATATCTCTGCTCACCTGTCGTAGTGGATGATCAGGGAGATCGCCTCGAACAGGATGGCGTTTTTGGCGTTGGAGTGCTGAACCTTCTTGGACTTGGGGGGGCTCCTGGGCCTTGTTGAGGATGGTCTCCAGGCACTCCACCAGACGACCTTTAACAGCGCCATCCTCTGGAGGAGGGTAGCACTGCAGCAGGCGCAGCAGCTTGCAGGAGAGCCACGGTGCAGGGACAAAGTAGTAGGTGTAGTCCTGCAGGTCGGTGGAGGCTGACGACACAATCTGCAGAACAAATACGGATCAGAAGGTAACCAGTGGAGGCCCTGCTGCTGCTGCAGTGTCTCTGCAAACATCCAGGACGTCATGGATCTACATCAGCCTCCATCACAAACAGACTGTTCTGTGCTGCTTTTAAGTTGTTCTCTCCTGGTAATGATTTAACAGAGGTCAAGTCATCCACCTGAGAATCTTTAATGTAGTTTATTAGAGCTCTGATTGTATCTTTATAATATTTGTGTGTGGAGCTGCTCTTCGTTGTTTGTCACAAACTGTGTTCATTAAGCTGCTGCCTGTGTCTGCCTCGAGATTTTTATTCTCAACCAGGTTAACCCTACCCTCTGGTTAAATAAAGGTTCAAAAAGCCTTTACTAAAAGTAAGACAGCGATTACTGTCAGTATGAACACTGGACAGGAAAGGCTGCAGGTCAAACACCTGACAGTTTAAGAGCAACACAAGAGGTTAACTTCAGGACATTCTGACCTAAAAACATTTAAACTCTATATCTGGAAGCTGATGAAAGCTGCTTTCCTATCAGAAGTTTTCATGTTGTCACTCAGCTGAGTGTCTGTTTGAGATGACTGAATGAACTTCAAACTTTAAAGAGGATGAGAGTTCACCGACAGTCAGAGCTGCAAAAATGACCCATTAACAGCTGGTTGAGGGGCCCCCCCCCACGCCGTACGCCATTACTGTCACTCACCCTGCTGAGACGGGACACGGCCAGAGACACACAGGTCTTAAACTCATCCGGATTCTTCTGACTCAGGCAGGTGATGAGAGAGATGGCAGCTGTCACCACACCCTGAAACACACATGTATACACGTCATCACCATCATCACCATCATCACCATCAACACCACCAACACCTCAGCTCGGTTATTTCAGGTCTCAATCAAAGGAAACATACTTTCATCACATTGCTCACATGGACGTCCTGTATAACAAAGATCAGAGTCCAGGTGTTCTCACCATGTGCTGGTCGTTGAGCAGGTGAACCACACGAGACGTCCACTCCCCCATCAGCACGAGATCAGGAGAGGTCTTATAGAGCCTCAGCAGACACAGAGCAGCCGACTGCTTCACGCTGTCCATCGTGTCTCTGCAGACGGCACAGTCAAATGACCAGCTCAGTCACACGCGTGTTTGAGACATGACAGATAAAATCAGGATTGTTTTCATCCGGACCACTCACCCAGCCACCAGGATCCGAGGGATCTCGCTGGCGAAGGCCTCGGCCATCTCACGGCTCCCCACGTTGGCGATGCAGTGAAGCGCCAGGCACATGAAGGTGGGGTTACGGCTCGACAGGTCGTTCTTGATGGCGTTGTTGATGAGACGGATGAGCTCACTGTTACTGTTCACCAGCACTGAGATGAACAGGTAACCCTGCAGGAGCAGCAGAGAGTTTTAAGATTACACACATCAGAGACACCTGGGTAATGTAGTCCTTTAAAGTTTTAGATTAAACACATCAGAGACACCTGGGTAATGTAGTCCTTTAATGTCCCTTCATATTGTTGACATGTTGAGAGGTGTTCCAAGTGCATCATGGTCCCTGTAGTTTCTCAGTAGTATTGTAAAGCTCTTTATAGAGACGAGTAGGGATGTAACGATTCACTCAACTCACGATACGATACGATTCACGATTTATTTTGAGAGAATCGGGAGGTGATTGGAGCTTCTCATTGTGGTGTTGATTAAATGCTGCATCATGCTGGTTGTGTTGTTTGTGTAGTTCTCTGTCTTGTTGCAATATTTGCACAGTTTTTGTCTCGTCTGTTATCTTCTCACCTCTTTCATTTTCTGTCTTGGGAGGCAAAAATGTTTCCACTGCCATGATAACGCCTGCTTATTACATCCAACCGCCTCTGCTCTACAGCTGCTGACGCTCACGATATTACTGCGATTCATTTTTCAGAGTACCGATTCGAACCTTGACACCTTTAAATCGATTTTTAATTGCCTCACGATTAATCTTTACATCCCTAGAGACGAGTGTCCTACATCAAGTCTAAATGACACCTGATGCTGATGTGATCTATGTGAGCGTAATTCATCTTTAACACCAGCAGGTGGAACTAAAACACCAACACTGCTAGTTCACATCTGAATGTTAAAGTGAGATTATTACTGTGAATTATTACTTATCACCGTACACTTCCTTGGCCCTGGCACGCTTGGAAGGTGTGCTTCGGCACGGTACAGTTCATGCACGAGTACAAGCACGGGAACACAACATGGACAGCCTTCTGTCCAGTTCTGGCTGTATCTGACTAACAGGACTCAAAATAAGACACAAAGTAGCTGTCATGTTCCCTGTGTTGTTCTCCGATGTACGGACGCAGACCACACTGGCTTCCCTTTGTTTATGTTTTTTTGAAGTCCGCCTGTCTTGGAAACTAAGCACGCGTCATGATTACGTAAAAGCAAGCATGTGTTGTATTACAGCGTTATGTACAAGAGGTAACCATGTTCAGGCCCGGTTAGTCCTGGAGCAGTGCGAGTGCAGGCCAACGGTTGAATGGGGAGGGGGGGCAATCATGCCTAAACACAGTACGGGACAACTTTTCTTGTGTGTGCGCCCTAAGAGTCACAGCTGTGGTTGTTGATGAACATATGAGGAGACCGAAAGCAGCCCCTGCTGGACGTTAACGTCTGCTCCCTCTCTCCTTATGCACTGTGTGCATGATAGTATTTTGTTCATACAGACTGTTACTGGCTTTCTATATAACTTTTTTTGATGTATATTTTTTTACACTTTTTTGATTTTTTTTTAATGTTACCTTATTTTTGCACAGTGTGCTTTTTTTTCTTCTGTTGACTATCCTGCTGAAACACTGTACATTTCTCCGTTCGTGAGATGAATAAAGGATTATCTTATCTTATCTCCTGCTCCTCTTATAATGAAGCTTTCAGACAGCTAGCAGCTCCTGCTCCTTCTCTCTCCTGCTCGTCTTATAATGAAGCTTTCAGACAGCTAGCAGCTCCTGCACCCTCTCTCTCCTGCTCGTCTTATAATGAAGCTTGCAGACAGCTAGCAGCTCCTGCTCCCTCTCTCTCCTCTTATAATGAAGCTTTCAGACAGCTAGCAGCTCCTGCTCCCTCTCTCTCCTGCTCGTCTTATAATGAAGCTTGCAGACAGCTAGCAGCTCCTGCTCCCTCTCTCTCCTCTTATAATGAAGCTTTCAGACAGCTAGCAGATCCTGCTCCCTCTCTCTCCTGCTCGTCTTATAATGAAGCTTTCAGACAGCTAGCAGCTCCTGCTCCTTCTCTCTCCTGCTCCTCTTATAATGAAGCTTTCAGACAGCTAGCAGCTCCTGCTCCCTCTCTCTCCTGCTCCTCTTATAATGAAGCTTTCAGACAGCTAGCAGATCCTGCTCCCTCTCTCTCCTGCTCGTCTTATAATGAAGCTTTCAGACAGCTAGCAGCTCCGGCTCCCTCTCTCTCCTGCTCCTCTTATAATGAAGCTTGCAGACAGCTAGCAGCTCCTGCTCCCTCTCTCTCCTGCTCCTCTTATAATGAAGCTTGCAGACAGCTAGCAGCTCCTGCTCCTTCTCTCTCCTGCTCCTCTTATAATGAAGCTTTCAGACAGCTAGCAGCTCCTGCTCCCTCTCTCTCCTGCTCCTCTTATAATGAAGCTTTCAGACAGCTAGCAGATCCTGCTCCCTCTCTCTCCTGCTCGTCTTATAATGAAGCTTTCAGACAGCTAGCAGCTCCGGCTCCCTCTCTCTCCTGCTCCTCTTATAATGAAGCTTGCAGACAGCTAGCAGCTCCTGCTCCCTCTCTCTCCTGCTCCTCTTATAATGAAGCTTTCAGACAGCTAGCAGCTCCTGCTCCCTCTCTCTCCTGCTCCTCTTATAATGAAGCTTTCAGACAGCTAGCAGCTCCTGCTCCCTCTCTCTCCTGCTCCTCTTATAATGAAGCTTTCAGACAGCTAGCAGCTCCTGCTCCCTCTCTCTCCTGCTCCTCTTATAATGAAGCTTGCAGACAGCTAGCAGCTCCTGCTCCCTCCTCTCCTGCTCCTCTTATAATGAAGCTTTCAGACAGCTAGCAGCTCCTGCTCCCTCTCTCTCCTGCTCCTCTTATAATGAAGCTTTTAGACAGCTAGCAGCTCCTGCTCCCTCTCTCTCCTGCTCCTCTTATAATGAAGCTTGCAGACAGCTAGCAGCTCCTGCTCCCTCTCTCTCCTGCTCCTCTTATAATGAAGCTTTCAGACAGCTAGCAGCTCCTGCTCCCTCTCTCTCCTGCTCCTCTTATAATGAAGCTTTCAGACAGCTAGCAGCTCCTGCTCCCTCTCTCTCCTGCTCCTCTTATAATGAAGCTTTCAGACAGCTAGCAGCTCCTGCTCCCTCTCTCTCCTGCTCCTCTTATAATGAAGCTTTCAGACAGCTAGCAGCTCCTGCTCCCTCTCTCTCCTGCTCCTCTTATAATGAAGCTTTCAGACAGCTAGCAGATCCTGCTCCCTCTCTCTCCTCTTATAATGAAGCTTTCAGACAGCTAGCAGCTCCTGCTCCCTCTCTCTCCTGCTCCTCTTATAATGAAGCTTGCAGACAGCTAGCAGCTCCTGCTCCCTCTCTCTCCTGCTCGTCTTATAATGAAGCTTTCAGACAGCTAGCAGCTCCTGCTCGCTCTCTCTCCTGCTCCTCTTATAATGAAGCTTTCAGACAGCTAGCAGCTCCTGCTCCCTCTCTCTCCTGCTCCTCTTATAATGAAGCTTTCAGACAGCTAGCAGATCCTGCTCCCTCTCTCTCCTGCTCCTCTTATAATGAAGCTTTCAGACAGCTAGCAGCTCCTGCTCCCTCTCTCTCCTCTTATAATGAAGCTTTCAGACAGCTAGCAGATCCTGCTCCCTCTCTCTCCTCTTATAATGAAGCTTGCAGACAGCTAGCAGCTCCTGCTCCCTCTCTCTCCTGCTCCTCTTATAATGAAGCTTTCAGACAGCTAGCAGCTCCTGCTCCTTCTCTCTCCTGCTCCTCTTATAATGAAGCTTTCAGACAGCTAGCAGCTCCTGCTCCCTCTCTCTCCTGCTCCTCTTATAATGAAGCTTTTAGACAGCTAGCAGCTCGTGCTCCTTCTCTCTCCTGCTCCTCTTATAATGAAGCTTTCAGACAGCTAGCAGCTCCTGCTCCTTCTCTCTCCTGCTCCTCTTATAATGAAGCTTTCAGACAGCTAGCAGCTCCTGCTCCTTCTCTCTCCTGCTCCTCTTATAATGAAGCTTTCAGACAGCTAGCAGCTCCTGCTCCCTCTCTCTCCTGCTCCTCTTATAATGAAGCTTGCAGACAGCTAGCAGCTCCTGCTCCCTCTCTCTCCTGCTCCTCTTATAATGAAGCTTGCAGACAGCTAGCAGCTCCTGCTCCCTCTCTCTCCTGCTCCTCTTATAATGAAGCTTGCAGACAGCTAGCAGCTCGTGCTCCTTCTCTCTCCTGCTCCTCTTATAATGAAGCTTTCAGACAGCTAGCAGCTCCTGCTCCCTCTCTCTCCTGCTCCTCTTATAATGAAGCTTGCAGACAGCTAGCAGCTCCTGCTCCCTCTCTCTCCTGCTCCTCTTATAATGAAGCTTGCAGACAGCTAGCAGCTCCTGCTCCCTCTCTCTCCTGCTCCTCTTATAATGAAGCTTGCAGACAGCTAGCAGCTCCTGCTCCCTCTCTCTCCTGCTCCTCTTATAATGAAGCTTTCAGACAGCTAGCAGCTCCTGCTCCCTCTCTCTCCTGCTCGTCTTATAATGAAGCTTGCAGACAGCTAGCAGCTCCTGCTCCCTCTCTCTCCTGCTCCTCTTATAATGAAGCTTGCAGACAGCTAGCAGCTCCTGCTCCTCTTATAATGAAGCTTGCAGACAGCTAGCAGCTCCTGCTCCCTCTCTCTCCTGCTCCTCTTATAATGAAGCTTTCAGACAGCTAGCAGCTCCTGCTCCCTCTCTCTCCTGCTCCTCTTATAATGAAGCTTGCAGACAGCTAGCAGCTCCTGCTCCCTCTCTCTCCTGCTCCTCTTATAATGAAGCTTGCAGACAGCTAGCAGCTCCTGCTCCCTCTCTCTCCTGCTCCTCTTATAATGAAGCTTGCAGACAGCTAGCAGCTCCTGCTCCCTCTCTCTCCTGCTCCTCTTATAATGAAGCTTGCAGACAGCTAGCAGCTCCTGCACCCTCTCTCTCCTGCTCGTCTTATAATGAAGCTTGCAGACAGCTAGCAGCTCCTGCTCCCTCTCTCTCCTGCTCCTCTTATAATGAAGCTTGCAGACAGCTAGCAGATCCTGCTCCCTCTCTCTCCTGCTCCTCTTATAATGAAGCTTTCAGACAGCTAGCAGCTCCTGCTCCCTCTCTCTCCTGCTCCTCTTATAATGAAGCTTGCAGACAGCTAGCAGCTCCTGCACCCTCTCTCTCCTGCTCGTCTTATAATGAAGCTTGCAGACAGCTAGCAGCTCCTGCTCCCTCTCTCTCCTGCTCCTCTTATAATGAAGCTTTCAGACAGCTAGCAGCTCCTGCTCCCTCTCTCTCCTGCTCCTCTTATAATGAAGCTTGCAGACAGCTAGCAGCTCCTGCTCCCTCTCTCTCCTGCTCGTCTTATAATGAAGCTTGCAGACAGCTAGCAGCTCCTGCTCCCTCTCTCTCCTGCTCCTCTTATAATGAAGCTTGCAGACAGCTAGCAGCTCCTGCTCCCTCTCTCTCCTGCTCCTCTTATAATGAAGCTTGCAGACAGCTAGCAGCTCCTGCTCCTCTTATAATGAAGCTTGCAGACAGCTAGCAGCTCCTGCTCCCTCTCTCTCCTGCTCCTCTTATAATGAAGCTTGCAGACAGCTAGCAGCTCCTGCTCCTTCTCTCTCCTGCTCCTCTTATAATGAAGCTTTCAGACAGCTAGCAGCTCCTGCTCCCTCTCTCTCCTGCTCCTCTTATAATGAAGCTTGCAGACAGCTAGCAGCTCCTGCTCCCTCTCTCTCCTGCTCGTCTTATAATGAAGCTTGCAGACAGCTAGCAGCTCCTGCTCCCTCTCTCTCCTGCTCGTCTTATAATGAAGCTTGCAGACAGCTAGCAGCTCCTGCTCCCTCTCTCTCCTGCTCGTCTTATAATGAAGCTTGCAGACAGCTAGCAGCTCCTGCTCCTCTTATAATGAAGCTTGCAGACAGCTAGCAGCTCCTGCTCCCTCTCTCTCCTGCTCCTCTTATAATGAAGCATTTTACTTTTATGAAGGTGTCAGGTGGGGGGGGGGGGGGTCCATCCTCCTGTCAGAAAGCTCTCTGTGCTGCTGTCCCTACACTCAGTTGATGGTCTCTATCCTCAGGCAAGACTCCATGTTAGTGTCCTCACTGAAAGGGTCAGAGAATAAAAAGCTCCGTCGGAGGCGGTTCTGCTGTGTAAAGATCCTGACTCGACATTATCCTGCTGACTCAACACTTCCTGTTCCTGCTGCTTCCTCACCACACGGTGAGGAAACAGGTTCCCTCTGTCAGCTCTCTGTTCTGCTTTAACATCAACTATGTTCTAATATACTCATAAATGGAGACCTTCACCTCCATGTCATTGTATCAAACCTTCAGAGACGTTCTCATTCAGACACGATCAAGGACAGGGCTGCATCATGACGAGTGAGTTTAATAAAGACCTCAGAGAGGAGCAGGAGGAGTAGCAGAGGTGCAGGAGAAGCAGCAGGAGGAGCAGGAACAACTCCAAGACTCTCGCTTTAAAACGATGACATCACGTCGTGCTCACGTGGACTTTAAAGACACTCTTTGACACGTTTCAGCTTCAAACCTTCATCAGGAAGTCCAATAGATGAACACTCGTCTCCCTTCAATCAATATCAACTGGACTTTTATTAGAGTTTCATCCAAGTGAAAAATGTCTTCAAGACATCTTTACAGATTGTTGGTATGTGTGAAAACAGCTTCAAACATTAAACTAATATCTCATGTTTTGAGTTCAGATAAGAGAACCCATTATTGATCCTCAGAGGGAAACTCAATCTGTCAGGATGTGTAGGAAACGGGTCAGTCTTTGTTGTTGGACCAGACGCCAAGAAGCCAACATTTAAAGACACCTAAATCAAAAGTCCTTGGCACACTGAAAATAACTTACTATATTTTATTGTGAGCAATTTTCAGTGTGCCACGGACTTTTGATTGATTTTTCGTTGTTTGTTCCTGCAACCGTGCGCACCTGTGAACGTGTTTAGGCTGTGCACAGGGTACCCTGTTGGTCATTTATTTAAAGACACTTGTCATGGCTTTGTGCAGACCTTCAAACCAACGCCAACAAGTTCGATGTGACCCTGAACCTGAACTAAAGTCTGGACCTGAAGCCAGGAGTCTGGGTTAAGACCAGCACTGAAACAACACAGCGGGCATGATAACACACAGGTCATTGATCCTTAGTTCAGTCAACAGCCTGGATCACAAAGTGTTTCATATACTGACATCATGTATGATCCCATCATGTCAGGACTCCATGTGATCAATACGAGCTGCTGATCAAACGGAGTCTAGAATAAACACAGTCCCATTCTAAGATTGTGTTTCCCAGAACAGCTGTTCTCCAAACGTCCCTGGTTGTGTTCAGACCTGAAATCCTGCCAGTCACATATCAATCCCTCAGCCCTACTTCTCCTGATGACCAACACACATCCTCTGCACTGGGTTTAGAAAACAGGCTGATTATGGCTGCACATGATGCTGATGATAAAGATCAATCATTAGAGTGTGTGATTTTAACAGAAGGCATCAAAGGTGAGGTGAGTTGTACCGCTGTAATGTGTGCTGGCTGCTCTTCCCCTGTGCAGGTCCTCGATGTAGCTAAGATCAGTAATCATGTCAGGGATCTATACAAATATAAAGTAAGGATGCATTCACATCTGAGCTGTTTAGTCCGTTTGAAATTAACTCTGGTCTCTCTGTCGGATAGTTTGTTACGTTTGGAGTGGTGTGACCGCTCGAACAAACTCTACGGCTCGCTCCCAAGAGCACCAGAGTTCAGTTCGCCGTAGGTGAGAACGCGATCGGATCAAACAAGGGAAGTGAACCAAAAAGCTAACGTTAGCATTGCTAACAACACCAGCCTTCAGTCGTCCCTGCAGGTTAACGTCCACATACCTGTGCTAAGTGTGGTTACACATCGCTCCGGTCTATCTGCCAGTTTAACCTGACACAGCAGACATATAACTTTTTAAAGATCAAAATACTGACTAACTGCGCCACGCTACAAGACGCTATTCTTTTACTGTGCTGCCATTTACTTCAGGGTCATAGTGCAGCATTAGACCGGATGGCAGCAACCACTGACCGGAGCTACAGCCCAAACTAGTGGCGGTGGACGACAGTACACAAAATCCGACAGACTTTGGTGGGTTTGACAGCACCAAATGAATCACACCGAGTCCACGGGACCTTGTCGAGAAAGAGACCTCAGTCAAAGCAGGAACCATGAGGACCTGAAGACTTTAAAATCTTTCACTGACGTAAACACACACACAGACAGAGTCGGCGGTGGACTTACGATCTGCTTCTCTGTGTACTTGTTGGAGCTGAGCAGGTTGACGGCCTCCATGTGTCCGAAGTCGATGTCATGTCCGAGCAGGAAGATGAAGAGCAGCTTGCAGACGTACTTCTTCTTGCTGTATCCGTCCAGAGCTTTGTCTCCTTTGAACTTGGAGCGGATGTTGGCCAGCTCCTTATTGATCCGTTTGATCTCGGCTTCCTTACTCTTACCTGAAAGAACAGGAAGTGACATGTTGTCATCATTTATAATGTGCACATGTGGGTTTGAACAGGACACCTGGTAAAGTCCAGCTTTGATCACAGTGAAGAATCATCCTCTCGTTGATTGCAAAGAGTCTCTACATGCTGCCACGACAGCAGTGAGCTTCACTGGAAGACGTGTGTTCAGATATTAAATATGAGACAAAATCAAACACCTCAACATGTTCAGGGCTAATATTCACAGCTTTCAGTCTCGTGACCAGCTCAGAGGGCTGGAGGGCAAAAAGAGCTAGAGAGGAGTGGCCACCATTGAAAGACTGTAGAACTGCAGCACAGGCTTTTTAATTGAACATTTTCTATAAACGACACATTTACATCACCTACAACCACAGAGAAGAAGGAATGTTTCAGACCACCTTTACAGATCATCACCTCAGTTTGTTTCTAACTCCTTACGCTTCATTCACACATACTCCGTGCGCGCCGCGGCCCGTCTGCGCCATGGTTTTGCTCCGTCGGACGGAACGCGCCCATTCACACTGGATCCGTTTCTGGAACGTCAGCGCAGCGAAGCACACCCATAATCAGCAGTACACACATCACGGGAGAACTACAAGATCACGTGGGAATAAAGAGGAAAAACATGTCTCTTTGTGTTTCTGAGGATGATTTGTTGTTCACTCGGTGCCTGTTTTGACTTTATGTTGATAAAGTGATGAAAAATACCATCGCCAGTCCGTATATTGTGTTTTATTGTGAAATTGATGCTCTGTGCGTTTCCTTGTCTGACTTCCTGTCCGGGTTGTGATATTCTGTTTAGCTTGATGCGTGTCTGCAGCGTACTCCGTCAGAAATAGACCTGCAGTGTATTTGAAATGGAGCAGAGCGCCGTGGCGTTGGTGGCACGCTCCGGAGACGGACCACAGCGCCCGCTGTGTGAACACAACGATTGACTAGAGTGGCGGCTAACTACGGCGTAGTGCGCGGCGTTCACGGACCACGGCGCACACGGAGTATGTGTGTGAATCTGCCTTTAGACTCTCAGGTTCACACTCTTTGGCTCTCAAAGAGGGGCGGATCTGTTTCTGTCTGTTTGTGTCCTACATTCACAGATGTTCATGAGTTTAAATGATTAAATGAACAAACCAACAGAGGGGGACTAGAACAGTCTCTGTGACCTCAGAAAGAATCCACTGAGGTTCAGCATA
>CM036553.1:385905-403405 GCA_020745685.1 Tautogolabrus adspersus
AGGCGGGGGGCAGCTGAGATAGGGGGAGCCAGGTTATGGAGGGCTTTGTAGGTGTTGATGAGGAGTTTGAAGTGGATATGCTGGAGGGGTGGGGAGCCAGTGGAGGTTATGAGGGGTGATATGATTATGAAAGAACCCTCACTTCTCTTCTGACTGCTTCAATATAGGCACTCCTCAGGTTCTTTATGCTTTCAGAAAATAAAACGATATCTTTAGGCCGCGAATAGTTTTTACAGTTCATAGCTGGTTTATCTAAACTTTTCCCCAAATGTCAGGTCCAGCAGAGGATAAATGTCCTCTGTTATAAACAGCGACATGAACGACTCCTCCTACATATTTAGTTTACCTAAAAAAACAACTTCTGCTGCTCGATTTAAAGGAGTAGCAGTGGCGATTCTAGAGTCTGTTGGGGTCCGAGGCAAAAATTCATTGGGGGCCCTTCAGCTGACGGTCATCACCATCATGTCTGCCAGTGTCCCCATGCTTATGGTGCATTCATGCGGTTTCGGACACATCGCGGTGAAGTTGTAAAATGCACATGAGCGTCTGCTCAAGTCTGAACACCTCGAAAACTTGAAAAAACAAAAAATTAGGTTAACGACTTGACGTCAGAATCGTCGTCACATGGGGGCAAAATACGTGTTGTTAGTTTTAAGATACTTTTTTATTAATTCACGTATTGCACCAACTTTTTACTCACATCTTCTTCATAGTGTCTACGCTCTTGTTGCAGTTGTTACAATATTCCAACGTTCTGAAGTGAAATCACGTGAACACACTGAAGTCGGAAGAACGACTTCCTAACTGGGGAACTGGGACCATCTGAGGAGCACCTGAATGCAGCATCACTCCTCTTCCTCTTTTTCCTGATTCTTTTTTCTGCTCCTATAGATGGATAATTACTCTTGAATTACTTTCATTGACAAACTTTGGTTTTCACTGCAATACTGCTGTGATGCTCAGAAGGGCAACGTGAGTGAGTGCTGTCAGATGGGGCCCCCTTAGGGAGGTTTCCTACTGTCATTGCAAAATTTGAACATTTAGTGCCACTGCTTTGGTTTAAAGTTTATGAGCCCTCAGGGGCCCCCTACTGATCTGAGGCCACAAGCAGTTCCTCTGAGGAGAACAGATTGTTATAAAATAAACATTGGCCACAGAAGAGGAGCAGAGACACTGAGTGCACTAGTCCTTATTCAGCAGGTGATGTGTTTCAAAGCAATGCACTACTGTACTACCTCTGATTGCTTTTTTGTTGTTACAAGTTTTATAATATATTGGTTTTGCAATTCAAGTAATCAGTTATTATTTATAATATATATTTATTTATATATATTCTATGGAGACTGAAAATGAACACTTGCACTCAGATCTGCTCCTTCGACTTCTCTCCGTTTATTTTACAGAAATAAGATTAAAATATGAACATTTACTAAATAACAGAGAACATGACGTCATTATTAAATATCTTCATTTATATGAATTGAAGGTAAAAACAAGGGTCAAGTTATCTGTTTTCTCTAGGTCGCAGATTCAAAGAAAGTGACTGATGGCAGTGGGCGGGGTCTTTATTCCTCCTGTCCAATCACAGTCAGAGTCGGCTGTCGTGGGCGGGACGTGGTGTGATCCTTGAAGCTCACGAGCTTCACGCAGTCAGGCAGGAGATCGAAATGGCGGCACCAGCAGAGAGGATGGAGGTAAGGTCTTTCAGCGGGAAACACAATATATAAACTGCTTTGTATCATGTTGTTTTTATTCACTCTGATTTGAACTGATTTATGAAACATGTCTGAGTATTTAAAACCGTCTGAAGTCGAGCTGCGCGTCGTTACGTTCTCTGAAGAAAGAGATGCGACCATTTTAACTTTGCTGAAGAGTCTCATTCATTTAAAACAGGGAGCTCAGAGAGGATTCAAACTCTGCAGCCGGTCATGTTTTGTTCATACTCTGTGTTAATGTAAAGGTAGAGTTATCGGAGTACCCACGGGCTGTTAAGCCGGGGTGAACGTGTGAAAAGCGGCCGGCTGAGTCTCATCAGCCTGAGGGACCGCATGGAGACGAACGTGTTAGCATGTTAGCTCGAGGATGCTGCCTCATTCTCCGTCTGCTTTAACGCTGCCCCACTGTTAGCTCCCGCTGTTAGCCACCATTAGCTGGTGATGCTACACTCATGCGCACATCTGTCCCCACAGTGAGCGGTGCAAACAGTTAATTAACCGAGGCTCTTACATTAATTAATGTGATCGATGAGTCATTAGGAGGTCAGGTAACACCTTGTAGGTAACTTTACCGGACTCTGTTACCTGTGTGTCGGCTCCACCGGCTGCAGTTTAAAGGCCTGCTGGTCTGTCGGTCTTACCGGGGATTAACGGTGATTGTTAAACTGTCGGTGAGCCTGTCGGTGTCTGTGTGGGGTTAACGGTGTGTGAGGACCGAGGCCTGCAGCCCTCCACCTCTCTCAGGTTCAGCACCATGTGCTCCACCTTTGTGCTTCGAGGAGGCTGGCCTGGTTACAGCCTGAGCAGCACAGAAACCATCATAACTATTCATTTAATTAATCTAAACAGTACGCAGCTAATTAACTAAGATGCTAAAAGTAATCTGTGGATGCAGATATGCTTTAATTATTAAACATTAAAAGACATATTAAACATAAAGTATTTATCAAGATCGCCCACAACCATAAACATATCTGACAGAACATCTACAGCCACACATGGTGTAAAAACCCAGTGGAAGCAGCAGAGTCCTCTACACGACGCTATAATGAGAGTATGTGTCTTTCTATCAATGCTACGTGTAGTTGAACAGAATCTCAATCTGAACTAAAGAGTGGAGAAGAACATACTGGAGAACAGGAAACAGAATGCAGCAGGTTCATTAGAGCACGGAGATCGTAGAGGTGGCGTGCAGACAGTCTATGGTCGTGCACAGATCGCACTTGGGCATGTGTAACAAAAGACTGCGAGAACAGCTCAGGCCCCGTCAACTGACACCTCAGCACACCTGTATGATGTGGTCATGATGCACATAAAGCAAAGAGCCTTTTTGGTAATTTATCAGATTACAATGAGCACGTCTGATACTTCTTTGAAGTCATGGTCGACGGAGTCCATCTGAAAATGTGTGTCCTACATGTTGTCATGTAACCGTGTGTAACTGTGTGTGTCTCTGTTGAGGTTTCTCAGGGGGAGAGCTCAGCCAAGCCTGCAGCCGAGGACATGACGTCAAAGGATTACTACTTTGACTCCTACGCCCACTTTGGCATCCACGAGGTGATTTCTTTGAAACTAAATGCACTAAAGCAGCTTCATATTTAACACAAATAAAAGCTTTAACCCTGTGTGTTTGTGTATCTGTAGGAGATGCTGAAGGATGAAGTCCGTACCCTGACGTACCGTAACTCCATGTTCCACAACAAACACCTGTTCAAAGATAAGGTGGTGCTGGACGTGGGCAGCGGGACGGGAATCCTCTGCATGTTCGCCGCTAAAGCTGGAGCCAAGAAGGTTATAGGGGTATGTACTGAGATGCACGGATCCATATGTAGGTGATGGTTTCTGTCTGGTTGCACAGTGCAAGTTTAAACTGTCAATGTCGTCACAGATCGAGTGCAGCAGCATCTCAGACTACGCTGTGAAGATAGTGAAGGCCAACAAGATGGATGATGGTGAGTGAACAGATTCAGTGCTGAGGTGAAACATGGTGTCGGGATCAGGGAGTGATGTTTTTCACCTTCTCTTTTCGGGTTTGAAGTTGTGACCATCATCAAGGGGAAGGTAGAGGAGGTGGATCTGCCTGTGGAGGGAGTAGACATCATCATATCAGAGTGGATGGGTTACTGCCTCTTCTACGAGTCCATGCTCAACACAGTCATCTATGCCAGGGACAAGTGGCTGGTACGTTTGAATATTTGACAATTGTCCTATCTTTCCCTTTAAGTTGTAAATCTGTGTGTGTTTGTTTTTGGTGAGTTGAAAAAGGAACATGTTTGGTGATCTTGTAGTCTGAAGAGTCTCTTTTCTCCTCTAACAGAAACCAGACGGACTCATTTTCCCAGACAGGGCGACTCTTTACGTCACTGCCATTGAAGACCGGCAGTACAAGGACTACAAAATCCACTGTGAGTACTGAAGCTGCCACACCTCACAGATCTCACACTTCTACCTTTATAATGACGTGACTCGTTATTTAAATGTGAAGGAACATCAAACCTCGATTAGATGGACTGAAACAAACGCGTGTCATTATTATGACCAGTAAATAACGTGTGCTTGGAGGGTGAGTCGACCCTGTCTGCTTGTCTACTGCAGGTTATACAGCTGTCAGTCAAACCAACTTGGCCACACCCACATATTCCTGAGAACAGATCTCAGTCAGTAATGCCTGTGACAGGTGTTAGAGTGTTTGTTGTTCATGTCCTGCATGAAACAGTAAGCTCTGACTAAATGTTTTAACTTAATTAGTGTCTCTTTTTAAAACCAAAGAATGTGTGTACCTAAACATGACCAGGTATGAGGTCAAAGGTCACAGGGTGGTTATTTTTAGTTCAAAGTCAAACAGGATCGTTACTGTAACGCGACTGAGTCAACATGTAATCCTGGATGATGAGTACTCCACAGCTCTCTGCCAGGAAGCTCTCCTCCTCCTGGCAGAGAGCCCTGAAGGTGGGGGCTCTGTATCAGCCAATCACAGTGCAGGAATGACAGGTCCTCTATTTGGAGGGAAAAGATACCTACTGGGTGGAAACTACACCTGCAGTCAGGAGTCAAAGTGTGTTAATGACCTAACCTCTCTGTCAGGGTGGGAGAACGTGTACGGATTCGATATGTCATGCATTAAGGAGGTGGCGATAAAGGAGCCCCTGGTGGACGTGGTCGACCCTAAACAGCTGGTCAGCAGCGCCTGTCTCATCAAGGTGGGTGGAGTCTGATATTATTCTAATGATAAATAAAGTAAAAAGAATTCTGTGATCTAACTTTTCTCTAACCTGGTCTGCTCAGGAGGTAGACATCTACACTGTGAAGGCGGACGACCTCACCTTCACCTCGCCGTTCTGCCTGCAGGTGAAGAGGAACGACTACATCCAGGCTCTGGTCACCTACTTCAACATCGAGTTCACTCGCTGCCACAAGAGGACTGGATTCTCTACCAGTGAGTGAACGCACCACACACCTGTTGTCTTTACACTTGTACACGTTCATGTATCATGAACCTGACTGATCGCTGTGCAGCGTTTACTCAGCAGTCAGTGGAGTCACAATTTGTCTCATTAGCTCCGACCGGAATAAACACGGCTTAACATCCAGTCATACAAACTCTAACATATCTGCTCGTTCTAAACATCCTCTACACTCAAGTTTTGACTGTGTTCATAGTTTACAGCTAGTTTGTGATACAAGAGAAGGAGGCAGGACGGTTAGGGGACATCTGACCATCAGACAGAAGAATCTGTTCTGACTGTCTCAGTATCTGCACTTTGTTCTGAATCAGTGTCATGATCATCTGCAGGGGAATAAAAGCAGACAATTTAAGAATTCTGTCAGGTACCGTCCTACAAACTAATCAAGCAGGCTTTAAATGGATTGACCACGGTCTCCTTGATTCTGATAGGGTTAGTCTGCACTGACCTGATGGAGCCTGCAGGTTAATCCTCTGTGTGGGGACAGCAGATTCTTAGATCTTCTGACCCTCAGTCTGTATTATTTGGAGGTTTATGTTGTGGACCGTTCAGCTGCACACTGTATTAACGGAGCCTGTTGTGTTCCCCTCTGTCAGGCCCAGAGTCTCCGTACACTCACTGGAAGCAGACGGTGTTCTACCTGGATGATTACCTGACTGTGAAGACTGGAGAGGAGATCTTTGGCACCATCAGCATGAAGCCCAACGTCAAGAACAACGTAAGCATACATTATAGTTTATTTAAGGAGGATTATTCATGTTAAGTATAATTAAGTTCTCAGTTTTGATCACATCATTTATTATATTTAACCCGGACTTTAAATCTAAACTCGTCCAGATTGACACGGACTGTGTTTAGTTCTCTGAACGCCCTGTCAGACAGACGTGTGTGCGTGCCGTCTGACGTGTGTTTTTGTGTCCGCAGAGAGACCTGGACTTCAATGTCGACATCGACTTCAAGGGCCAGCTGTGCGAGGTGTCCAAGACGTCAGAGTACCGGATGCGTTAGTCGTCGTCTGTTCAGAGTCTGGCGCTCGTCTGCAGCAACATTTTAAAGACTCTTCTTCTTTTTCTCATTTTCTCGTTCAAACAGTATTTAAAGGTTTCACCTCCTCGGGCTCTAAGTGCATTGCCGTGGTGATTCATTGTACCGTAGTCTCTCAGCAGAGTGTGTGTCTGCTGTTTGAGTCTTCTTCTGGGGTTTGTTTTGTTGGTTCTAGTCATGTGCATGTGTCAGATCCATGTCGACATGAACACAGCGGCCCTGTTCACACGTCTGCAGAGTCACTGTTCGCTCGCCGTTACCCCCCCCCCCCAGAAACACACACCCCTCCACATACACCCTGTGAAACATGAGACAGTGTGCTCTGCTTCCTCATCTGTTAGTGCAGTAGGTCTGCGAGTCTTTAGATTCATCATGTTTGTTTTAAACCCCGCCTCCACCACATGTGTACAGTACATACAGACAGGTGTGACTCGGAGCTGTTCAGAAAAGAACCAGCCGCGGTGCAGAGACGTAGAGTTATCGCAGCACCAGACTGAGTCAAATAGAGCCACAGAAGTCTGCTGTGATTCATGTTCTTGAAGCCCCGCCCCTCATGTTGCGGTTTGAACGGCTATAAAAAGAAGTTAAACCTGAACTAAGAAAAAGAACAGGTGTGAGAACTTAGAGGTTGAACAACAAGAGCAGAAGGTCTTTTTTTGTTTGTTCCAGACTTATTAATTTTGCTCAGTTTGTCCTTTGTGTCCAGAATCGCTGCCTGCACTGTGTCCTTAAGACGAGCTACACACTGACTCTACACACAGCTGGGTTTACTGCATGCTGAACTTCATAGCATGTAGTAAACACAACACACGCAGCTTCTTACTGCCTCCTGCAGGGGAATCCCCCCCACACACAAAAACACAAACGTACACCTGTGCATAAATTCTGCAGCAGTGTGCGTCTCCTCCTGCACACTGAAATGAACTGTATTTGTCGTAATGACTGTAAACCCGTTCAGAGTGGTCGTGTAGTCTGCTTTTCGAACACAGTGCATCAGAGATTCTGCACATGCTCAGTTGATCTCTGAGGTGTCACTGTGTCGTGCATGAAGTCTGAGCTGCAGAAGCTTTCCCTCCACATCAGACTTTATTCCAGCTGCAGCCTGTAGTTCCAGTTAAAGGTGGACCTGAAGAGAAGGGGGTCAGGTCCTGAGTTTTGGTCCGACTCCCCTGTGTGTGTCAGTGTACAGAAACAGTGTGTCTGTCTGAACAGTAGTAACCATGTCGTCCTCTGCAGAGTCAGCTCCGTCTCACACCATCTTATTTTTCTCTTTTGTATTTTTGTTTGCCGCTGCTGCGTTTTTTTAATAAACTAATAAACTGTAAATGTAACTCTTCCTGCATCGACTCGTCTTTACAAACCAAACCTGAGTTTAAAGTGAACGAACGCTTCTCCTACATTCTGATCACATTCAGCTCCCAGCTGTCCAAAGAACATTTCTAATCCCAGAAAGCTTCGTGAAGCATTTTGAAATGTCATCGTTCCAGAATTTAACCCCAACAAATGTCCAAACGCCTCTTGAATCATATTTAAAGAACCTTTGTGTAGAGTCTGCGTGTGACTCATGCTCTAAACTGCATTTGCATTATTTTGTCATCAAACAAATAATTGAATTTCAGAACTTTTGAATTCATAAAAAGTGGATTTGAGAACATAATGATCCGTGTTCCTGATAAAAGGTGAGGGCTGTGTTTGCAGAATGACTCCTGAAAGTCTTAAAGGTGGATGTTCACAGAGTAATAGATTACATGTGAGGCCTCTGACGCTGACAGCTTCATTTATGATCACCAAAGACCTTTGTCTCTAACTCTCTGAACATTAATATTTCACATGTTTAACATTATATTCTCTTCAGTTTGTTTCTGATGTTAAACAATCATGAATGTAGTTTTTCTTTATGTTCAGAGATCATTTATTCCCATCAAACCCAGAGCTGAGAATGTCCACCTCCTCTAACACTGAAGTCTTTCACATGTTGACCAGAGCAAAGGATCAATTAAAAACCATCAGTAACATTGAACATATCATTGATGTATAAACAGTTTTGGACCAATCACGGAGCCCCGGGGTACTCCACAGGTTTACATTCACCTGATCCCAGCTCTGATTAGATGGTTCAGACAGCTCAGGTGTTCTCAGTGTCACTAAAGTGTAAGAGGTTAATATTACAATGATGTACTATGAGGGAAACAGGAAGAGGATCACTGCTGTCACCTGATAATGACCTTTAGTGTTAGGAAGTGTGTTTGGTTATCCGGCTCGTTTAGTCAATAAGGAGCAGGAGGCTGACTAAAGTCTGTAGTCACTTTATGTTCTTACCTTTATGTCAACGTCATATTCAACACTTACCTGAACCATCAACTGTCCTTCCACACTGGTCTCCATGGTAACGTGTAAAACAACACAAGGTCACAAACTTCTGTAAGAGACGCTTCACACTCCGTCTTTCCTTACTCAGAATAATGTGCCAAACAAACGGCTATGTAGCTCCGCCCCCAGTAGCCCCGCCCACAGTTTAATGAGCTATAACTGTCCTCGCGGTTATTATGAGACGAAATGACAGGAAGCTGTTTCCTGAGTTTTCCAGCTCCTGTTTCCTGCCCCGATCCTTAATCTCACATTGTTGTCTCCACACAGACACACACACACACACACACACACACACACACACACACACACACATAAACACAGGAACACACACACACACACACACATAAACACAGGAACACACGCACACACACACAAACAAACAAACACAGGATAGAGGGTTTAACCCGTACACATCTTTTATCGTTTCTGCAGAAAACCGATAAAGTTGAACTTTGAGGACTCGGAGGCTCCAACAAGTCTCCGTCCTGTGACATCAACTCTCCAATACATTTCACGTGTGTTCGTGAAAAGCAGGAAAAGGAATCATCCTGTCCAACTTTATTTTCTTTGTTCAGGTTTTCAGTCTTCTTTCATAGCTGAAGAGTTTTATACTTTGACATGAGGAAAAGTCAAATAATATAAATACCTGTTTGTTGCCGTGGTAACAAACAGGTATTTTTGTTACCACGTCTCTCTGCAGAGAGATGGAGGACATAGGAGACGAATAAGAGCACCTGTCATGAAGTGACCACAGGGAGGTCATGTGACCTCACCTGAGCAGGTTCAGTCCCAGCTCCTGTGTGTGTGTGTGTGTGTGTGTGTGTGTGTGTGTGGTGTGTCTCTGTGTGTGTGCAGGATCAGCTGTTAAACCTGCTGAGAGGTCTGACATCTGACTTCCTCATGTTCAGGAAATGACTGAGGGGGTGAGTGAACCCCCCCCACCCTTAAGAGAAGGCTGTCTGCTCTAAAGTCTCTGTTTGTCGTTAACATGAAGGAGGTGATTTCCTCTTCATGCTCTGAAATCAAACAGTTTAGGAGAATGTAAAGAATGAGTCTCCGCCTCCTCCGACGCCCCTCCGGCTCTGTGGGCGCAGCAGAAAGGAGGCTGTGGGTGGAGCTAAAGGGTGAACAGCTGACCCACATCCTTCTGAGCACACTTCAGCTGCAGCGGAGCAGGATGAAGGAGCAGGAGAAGGAGAACGGAGGAGGAGGAGGAGGGAAGGCTGGTAGCAGGAAGGAGAAAGATCAGGTAAGAGTGACCTGGACGAGTCTCTCTGTGGATGAATGACGCTGATCTGTAGACGGGAGGTGGAGGTGTGATCCTCAGACAGCTGCACACCTCAAAATCAAAGAGTTAAAAAGTTTAACTAAGAGTGTACAGAGTGATATAAGAGTGTACAGAGTGATATAAGAGTGTACAGAGTGATATAAGAGTGTACAGAGTGATATAAGAGTGTACAGAGTGATATAAGAGTGTACAGAGTGATATAAGAGTGTACAGAGTGATATAAGAGTGTACAGAGTGGTTCATAAATGTAAAGACTGTTTGTGGGTCTGCAGGAGCTGCTGAGCCAGTTCAGACATGAAAAGGTGAAACGCCTCGGGCTTTTAAACGTAACGATTCTCTCTGAGGGAAAGAAGAAAAGCTCCAATCAGAGCGTTCGCTCATGGAGGTTTAAAAAACTCAAAGTTATCTCAAAGTTTAAAGAATGAATCCATCTTGATGAAATCCTTCCTGTTCAACTTTCTGATGCTGAATGTTTCTCTCGTCTGTTTAGCCGACACGCTCAGTGTGAGGACGTGTGTGTGTGCGTGTGTGTGTGTGTGTGTGTGTGTGTGTGTGTGTGTCTGTGTGGTGTGTGTGTTTCTGTGTGGTGTGTGTGTGGTGTGGTGTGGTGTGGTGTGTGTGTGTGGTGTGGTGTGGTGTGTGTTGTGTGTGCGTGCGTGCGTGCTGCGTGCGTGCGTGCGGTGTGTACAGGAACATCAAACACATTCCTGCACACAGCTTCTGGTTGACTCTCACACACACATTCTTACTTCTCACTGAGCTGATAAAAGTGTCTGTTCTATTTTCTAAACATACTCACACCTGACTTTAAAGAACAGCATCAGACTCGTCGTGTTTGTCCGTACACTGAACTGTGTTTGCATGAAACACTTGTGTGAAGTGTTCTCTGCTGAGTGACTTCACGGAGACTCTCATTCTGTGCAAAGAGCTGCAGGAGGAGTAACGTCCTTGTAACGTCCTCCTCCTTGTCCACATCCTACTCGTCCTCTATCTCCTCCTCGTCCTCCTTGTCATTCTCCTTGTTCACATCCCACTCGTCCTCTTTCTCATCCTTGTCCTCCTCTTCCTGGTCCTGGTCATCCTACTCCTGGTCCTCCTCATCTTCCTCCTCGTCCTATTCCTCCTCCTCGTCCTCGTCCTCGTCCTCCTCCTCCTCCTCCTCCTCCTCCTCCTCCTCCTCCTCCTCCTCCTATTCCTCCTCGTCCTCCTCTTCCTCCTCCTCCTCCCTCTCCTCCTCGTCCTCTTCCTCCTCCTCCTCCCTTTCCTCCTCCTCCTCCTCCTCGTCCTCCTCCTCCTCCTCCTCCTCCTCCTCTTCCTCCTCCTCCTCGTCCTCCTCCTCCCTCCTCCTCCTCCTCCTCCTCCTCCTCCTCTTCCTCCTCCTCCTCCTCCTCCTCCTCCTCCTCTTCCTATTCCTCCTTGTCCTCCTCTTCCTCCTCCTCCTCCCTCTCCTCCTCCTCCTCGTCCTCTTCCTCGTCCTCCTCCCTTTCCTCCTCCTCCTCGTCCTATTCCTCCTCCTCGTCCTCGTCCTCCTCCTCCTCCTATTCCTCCTTGTCCTCCTCTTCCTCCTCCTCCTCCCTCTCCTCCTCCTCCTCGTCCTCTTCCTCCTCCTCCTCCCTTTCCTCCTCCTCCTTGTCCTATTCCTCCTCCTCCTCCTCTACTTTGTCCTCTTTCTACTCCTCGTCATCCTCTTCCCAGTGCTCTTCCTCCTCCTCCTCCTCCTCGTCCTATTCCTCCTCCTCCTCCTCTACTTTGTCCTCTTCCTCTTCCTCTTCCTCCTCCTCCTCCTCCTCCTCCTCCTCCTCCTCCTTGTTACCTGATCTCTGACCTCACCTTTAATAGAGCAGTAAAGGTGATCTGGTTTCTGCCTCACCTGTGTGTCTTTGTGTTGATGTAAACTTACTCCCCCCCCCCCCCTGTGACCCTCCTCCAACAAATCCAAAGAAGAAGTAGAAAAGGAGAAACAGCGAGTTTTACATCCCTTCAAAGTGGAATCAGCTGCTTTTGTTCTTTGCAGCTCAAATGATCTGCAGGTTTTTTTAACAGAGTTTTTAAGACAGATTATAACTCTCTATATATATACAGTTTATATACATGAACTCGTCATCATTAAGAGTCCTACAGCTGCTCTGATCCTCTGATACAGTCTGTCTTTATACTCAGAGCAGCTCCGTGTGATTCACATGAGACTATCTGAAGATCAGATCAACCTTTATTTATCTCACAGAGGAGACATTGACACAGACAGACACGACCTGCCTGATGATGTGGTGATGAACACATGAGTTTGTTTCTAACGTGTATTTTTCTCCTCACAGAGCTGGATCCCAAAGATCATCAAGAAGAGGATCTGTTCCACGTTCGTAGAAGACTCCTTCAGGTCATCGCTGCTTCTGTTTGAAATACTTCAGAGTTTGAGTGATGTGATTCTTTAATAAGATACCTGACTGCTTTGAGACTCCACAGGTGATCACGTGTGTCTCTGTGTTTTGTACAGTAACGGGGCGTTGTGTCAGTGTGGGGGGGGTGCGTGAGCAGCATGACTCGGTCGCTACAGGAGATTTCTTTGGAGCGGCGATCGTCACTCAGTGGGACAGCAGACAGCACTCCTCCGAGTGTCCCACTGACGCCTACGGGGAGCTGGAGTTTGCCGGCGCTGGACGCAGACACAGCCATGTGAGGGATGCAGGATCCTGACAGGATGATGATGTCATTTATAAAGGAGGGGGCACCACTAAATGTCTCTTTGTTGTTGACCTTTTCACCTTGCTACAGCTCCGCCCTCTTGTCCAATTATGGTCACTTCCAGCTCCAATAATAAAGCTGATGATGATGGCGAGAGGAGGATTGTTTATGTCAGTTGAGTTTGTTCCTCTTCCTGTTGTCAGACTCTGACTCTGTCTCCCTCCATGCTTTTAGTTTCTCCGTCTGTCATGTGACACGCCCCCTCAGATCGTCTACACCCTGATGACGCAGCACTGGGGGCTCCCCTCCCCCAACCTGGTGGTGTCTGTGGTGGGGGGGGAGGGCCGAGAGAAGATCAAACCGTGGGTGAGAGACGTCCTGAGGAACGGGCTGGTCAGAGCTGCACAGAGCACAGGTGAGAACACACAGACACATACAGGTGAGAACACACAGACACATACAGGTGAGAACACACAGACACATACAGGTGAGAACACACAGACACATACAGGTGAACATCGTTGTCATGGGGACAGCTGAGGTTAAATGGAGACTTTGGTATGAAGCAATAATAATATTATTAAAAACCTCTCCCTGTGTCCCCCCTCTCCCCCCGTGTTGTCCCCAGGTGCGTGGATCCTGACGGGGGGTCTGAGGGAGGGCGTGGCCCGCTGTGTGGGCGAGGCAGTGAGGGACCACAGGGCAGCGGCTCCGGCTCTGTCCCAGAAGAAGGTGATAGCGGTGGGCATGGCTCCGTGGGGCTGGTCCATAACAGACAACAGCTCGTCAACGCTCAGTAACCAGGATGTAGAGGAGTATCACTCTCAGGTAACCAGGATGTAGAAGAGGTATCACTCTCAGGTAACCAGGATGTAGAGGAGGTATCACTCTCAGTAACCATATGTAGAGGAGGTATCACTCTCAGGTAACCAGGATGTAGAGGAGGTATCACTCTCAGGTAACCAGGATGTAGAGGAGGTAACACTCTCAGGTAACCAGATAGAGGAGGTAACACTCTCAGGTAACCAGGATGTAGAAGAGGTATCACTCTCAGGTAACCAGGATGTAGAGGAGGTATCACTCTCAGGTAACCAGGATGTAGAGGAGGTATCACTCTCAGGTAACCAGGATGTAGAGGAGGTAACACTCTCAGGTAACCAGGATGTAGAGGAGGTATCACTCTCAGGTAACCAGGATGTAGAGGAGTATCACTCTCAGGTAACCAGGATGTAGAGGAGGTAACACTCTCAGGTAACCAGGATGTAGAGGAGGTATCACTCTCAGGTAACCAGGATGTAGAGGAGGTATCACTCTCAGGTAACCAGGATGTAGAGGAGGTAACACTCTCAGGTAACCAGGATGTAAAGGGAGGTATCACTCTCAGGTAACCAGGATGTAGAAGAGGTAACACTCTCAGGTAACCAGGATGTAGAGGAGGTATCACTCTCAGTAACCAGGATGTAGAGGAGGTATCACTCTCAGGTAACCAGGATGTAGAGGAGGTAACACACTCAGGTAACCAGGATGTAGAGGAGGTATCACTCTCAGGTAACCAGGATGTAGAGGAGGTAACACTCTCAGGTAACCAGGATGTAGAGGAGGAATCACTCTCAGGTAACCAGGATGTATAGGAGGTAACACTCTCAGGTAACCAGGATGTAGAGGAGGTATCACTCTCAGGTAACCAGGATGTAGAGGAGGTAACACTCTCAGGTAACCAGGATGTAGAGGAGGTAACACTCTCAGGTAACCAGGATGTAGAGGAGGTATCACTCTCAGGTAACCAGGATGTAGAGGAGGTATCACTCTCAGGTAACCAGGATGTAGAGGAGGTATCACTCTCAGGTAACCAGGATGTAGAGGAGGTATCACTCTCAGGTAACCAGGATGTAGAGGAGGTAACACTCTCAGGTAACCAGGATGTAGAGGAGGTATCACTCTCAGGTAACCAGGATGTAGAGGAGGTAACACTCTCAGGTAACCAGGATGTAGAGGAGGTAACACTCTCAGGTAACCAGGATGTAGAGGAGGTAACACTCTCAGGTAACCAGGATGTAGAGGAGGTAACACTCTCAGGTAACCAGGATGTAGAGGAGGTATCACTCTCAGGTAACCAGGATGTAGAGGAGGTAACACTCTCAGGTAACCAGGATGTAGAGGAGGTATCACTCTCAGGTAACCAGGATGTAGAGGAGGTAACACTCTCAGGTAACCAGGATGTAGAAGAGGTATCACTCTCAGGTAACCAGGATGTAGAGGAGGTATCACTCTCAGGTAACCAGGATGTAGAGGAGGTAACACTCTCAGGTAACCAGGATGTAGAGGAGGTAACACTCTCAGGTAACCAGGATGTAGAGGAGGTATCACTCTCAGGTAACCAGGATGTAGAAACATGTTCACCCAGCAGCTTCCTGTGTCTCCTGTCTTCAGGGCAGCTTTCCTGCTCGTTACTACGTCCAGAACACGTCACGTGACTCCTGCTGTCTGGATAACAACTGTCAGGCGTTCCTCCTGGTGGATGATGGGAGTGTTGGCCGCCGGGGTGGAGAGACCGGCTTCAGGGCCAGCCTGGAGGACTATATTTCCCATCAGCGCACCGGCATCTGGGGTGAGACAGAGAGGCAGACAGGAGGGGATGAAAGAGGGAAATCGGAACTTTAACTTAACAGACACACAGAGAGCAGAACATTTAAAGGTGACCTCTGAGACGTGCTGAATATAGAGACTTATGTAAAGTTGTAAAAATGTCTTCTTCTTCTTCTGTTGAATGAAAACAGGAAGTGGCAGTATAGAGATCCCCGTGCTCTGTTTGCTGATCTCAGGAGATTCCAGCATGCTGGAGGTGAGGACACTCTGCACAGATAGGCCCTCTGATGGTGGGGGGACAGCCCTCTGATGGTGGGGGGACCAGCCTTCTGATGGTGGGGGGACCAGCCTTCTGATGGTGGGGGGACCAGCCTTCTGATGGTGGGGGGACAGCCTTCTGATGGTGGGGGGACAGCCTTCTGATGGTGGGGGGACAGCCCTCTGATGGTGGGGGGACAGCCCTCTGATGGTGGGGGGACCAGCCTTCTGATGGTGGGGGACAGCCTTCTGATGGTGGGGGGACCAGCCTTCTGATGGTGGGGGACAGCCTTCTGATGGTGGGGGGACCAGCCTTCTGATGGTGGGGGGACCAGCCTTCTGATGGTGGGGGGACAGCCTTCTGATGGTGGGGGGACAGCCCTCTGATGGTGGGGGGACAGCCTTCTGATGGTGGGGGGACAGCCTTCTGATGGTGGGGGGACCAGCCTTCTGATGGTGGGGGGACCAGCCTTCTGATGGTGGGGGGACAGCCTCTGATGGTGGGGGGACAGCCTTCTGATGGTGGGGGACCAGCCCTCTGATGGTGGGGGGACCAGCCTTCTGATGGTGGGGGGACAGCCCTCTGATGGTGGGGGGACCAGCCCTCTGATGGTGGGGGGACAGCCTTCTGATGGTGGGGGACAGCCTTCTGATGGTGGGGGACAGCCTTCTGATGGTGGGGGACAGCCTTCTGATGGTGGGGGACAGCCTTCTGATGGTGGGGGACAGCCTTCTGATGGTGGGGGACAGCCTTCTGATGGTGGGGGGCAGCCTTCTGATGGTGGGGGACAGCCTTCTGATGGTGGGGGACAGCCTTCTGATGGTGGGGGACCAGCCTTCTGATGGTGGGGACAGCCTTCTGATGGTGGGGGACAGCCTTCTGATGGTGGGGGGACCAGCCTTCTGATGGTGGGGGGCAGCCTTCTGATGGTGGGGGACCAGCCTTCTGATGGTGGGGGACCAGCCTCTGATGGTGGGGACAGCCTTCTGATGGTGGGGGGGACAGCCTTCTGATGGTGGGGGGACAGCCTTCTGATGGGGGGGACAGCCTTCTGATGGTGGGGGCCAGCCTTCTGATGGTGGGGGACAGCCTTCTGATGGTGGGGGACAGCCTTCTGATGGTGGGGGGCAGCCTTCTGATGGTGGGGGACCAGCCTTCTGATGGTGGGGGCAGCCTTCTGATGTGGGGGGACCAGCCTTCTGATGGTGGGGGGACCAGCCTTCTGATGGTGGGGACAGCCTTCTGATGGTGGGGGGACAGCCTTCTGATGGTGGGGGGCCAGCCTTCTGATGGTGGGGGACAGCCTTCTGATGGTGGGGGGACAGCCTTCTGATGGTGGGGGGGCAGCCTTCTGATGGTGGGGGGACAGCCTTCTGATGGTGGGGGGCCAGCCTTCTGATGGGGGGGGACAGCCTTCTGATGGTGGGGGGACAGCCTTCTGATGGTGGGGGGACCAGCCTTCTGATGGTGGGGGGACAGCCTTCTGATGGTGGGGGACAGCCTTCTGATGGTGGGGGACAGCCTTCTGATGGTGGGGGGGACAGCCTTCTGATGGTGGGGGGCAGCCTTCTGATGGTGGGGGACAGCCTTCTGATGGTGGGGGGACAGCCTTCTGATGGTGGGGGGGCAGCCTTCTGATGGTGGGGGACAGCCTTCTGATGGTGGGGGACAGCCTTCTGATGGTGGGGGGACAGCCTTCTGATGGTGGGGGACAGCCTTCTGATGGTGGGGGGACAGCCTTCTGATGGTGGGGGGCCAGCCTTCTGATGGTGGGGGGACAGCCTTCTGATGGTGGGGGGACAGCCTTCTGATGGTGGGGGGGACCAGCCTTCTGATGGTGGGGGGACAGCCTTCTGATGGTGGGGGACAGCCTTCTGATGGTGGGGGACAGCCTTCTGATGGTGGGGGGACAGCCTTCTGATGGTGGGGGACCAGCCTTCTGATGGTGGGGGACAGCCTTCTGATGGTGGGGGACAGCCTTCTGATGGTGGGGGGGCTTAGCTTTAACACTCCCGCATGGCTACAGTAAAGAATCACCTGAGACCAGAGAGGAGCTTGTTGACATGATGAACAACATGTCAGGAGACGTGAC
>CM036553.1:405905-416623 GCA_020745685.1 Tautogolabrus adspersus
GACAAACCTCAGTTTGTGCGTCTGTTCTGTGAGAACGGTCTGAACATCCTGGACTACCTGACGTACCGCCGTCTAGAGAGTCTGTACCGCTCTCTGTCCGACAGCTCGCTTGCCTACATCCTGCTGCAGAGACGTCTGAGCGAGCGGCAAGACCTGCCTCACCTGGACCCTGTGATGTCACCGCTCAAGAGTCCACAGAGCGCGCTCAGTGGCGCCGCCTCAGCTATGGAGCTCAACCTGTACGAGGTGAGTAAGAGGAGGACATCTGTTCAGATCCACTACAGGTTTAATATTTGCTGTTGGCATGTGAGGGCGTGCTCACGCTGATCCTTTCTGTGTAACGATGCTTCTGATGGAGGAGAACAGGCTTACATGTACCACTCTTTGCATTTTTATAGTAACAGTCTTGTTCTGGATCTCCAGGTGTCTCGGCTGCTGTGGGACCTGCTGGGTGACGTCTGTCAGCCTTTCTATTACGGACCTCTGGGTCTGGACCACAACACCAGTACCAGGAGGGCTCTAAAGGTCACACATCACTCAACACCAGCAGAGTATTTCTATGTTCTTTAGAAAGCACATGCAGTTCATCTCGATCATTTTTCTCCTCTTCTTCCAACTAACGAGTTAATCAGAGAAGCCGCTGTTATCATGTAATAATGGAGGATCTCTCTCTCTCTGCAGCACGTGAATAAGATGCTGCTGGGGGAGTGTCTGTACCGAGACCAGCGCTGTCTCTCTCCCTGGTCCGCCCTCTTCATCTGGGCCGTCCTGCAGAACCGCAGCGAGATGGCCGATTACTTCTGGGAGATGGTAAGACTCACCTGTCGTACGTCAACATCAATAAAAGTACATTAATCTGTAGATTTAAAATGTGTGTGTGTGTGTTGTGTGTGTGTGTGTGTGTGTGTGTGTGTGTGTGTGTGAGGCGGGGGGAGTCGGTGCTGAGCGCTCTGGGTGGCTGTAAGATACTCAGGGAGCTCTCTAAACTGGAGATTGAGACGGAGAACAAATTGGCCATGAAGGAGCTCGCTCAGAGGTTTGAGGACCTCGCACAAGGTGAGACGTAATAAAGAAATAAAACATGATACACCTTTCACCTGTACTACCATCTTTATCTCAGTGTGTGTTGTGTGTGTGTGTGTGTGTGTGTGGTGTTGTGTGTGTGTGTGAATGTGTGTGTGTGTAGTGTGCGTGTGTGTGTGTGCGATGTGCGTGCGTGTGTGTGAATGTGTGTGTGTGTGTGTGTGTGTGTGTGCGTGTGTGTGTGTGCGTGTGCGTGCGTGTGTGTGGAATGTGTGTCTGTGTGTGTGTGTGTGTGGTGTGAATGTGTGTGTGTGCGTGTGCGTGTGTGTGTGTGCGTGTGCGTGCGTGTGCGTGTGTGTGAATGTGTGTGTGTGTGTGCGTGCGTGTGCGTGTGTGTGCGTGTGTGTGCGTGTGGTGTGAATGTGTGTGTGTGTGTGTGGTGTGTGTGTGTCTGTGTGTATGTGCGACTGTCTGCAGATGTCTTCGGAGAGTGTTACCAGAACAGTGAGAGCCGCTCCTTCACTCTCCTTATAAGGAAGTCACGTGGTGGGCGGAGCTACCTGCCTACAGATGGCCACAGCAGCAGATGCCCGCCTGTTTTTCAGCCATGACGGCGTTCAGGTACAGATACTGACCTCCTGAAAACAGACTGATTCATATGTCGCTTCAAGCTAAGGTGCTGAGACCTCTTCGTGTTTCAGTCTCTGCTGTCTCAGATCTGGTGGGGGCGATATGGAGCGGAGCACGGAGGTCTGGAAGCTGGTCCTCACATTCTTCCTGCCCCCCCTCCTCTACACGAAGCTCATCAGCTTCAGGTCAGAGTGTGTAACAGTGTGTGTAACAGTGTGTTACAGTGTGTGTAACTGTGTGTTACTGTGTGTGTAACAGTGTGTTAATGTGTGTGTAACTGTGTGTTACTGTGTGTGTAACAGAGTGTGTTACTGTGTGTGTAACAGTGTGTGTAACTGTATGTGTAACAGTGTGTGTTACTGTGTGTGTAACAGTGTGTGTAACTGTATGTGTAACAGTGTGTGTTACTGTGTGTGTAACAGTGTGTGTAACTGTATGTGTAACAGTGTGTGTTACTGTATGTGTAACAGTGTGTGTAACTGTATGTGTAACAGTGTGTGTTACTGTGTGTGTAACTGTGAGTGTAACAGTGTGTGTTACTGTGTGTGTAACAGTGTGTAACAGTGTGTGTAACTGTATGTGTAACAGTGTGTGTTACTGTGTGTGTAACTGTTGTGTGTTACTGTGTGTGTTGCTGTGTGTGTAACTGTGTGTTAACTGTGTGTTACTGTGTGTGTAACTGTGTGTTACTGTGTGTGTAACTGTGTGTTACTGTGTGTGTAACTGTGTGTGTAACTGTGTGTGTTACTGTGTGTGTAACTGTGTGTTACTGTGTGTTACTGTGTGTGTAACTGTGTGTTACTGTGTGTGTAACAGTGTGTGTTACTGTGTGTGTTACTGTGTGTTACTGTGTGTAACAGTGTGTGTTACTGTGTGTGTTACTGTGTGTGTAACTGTGTGTGTTACTGTGTGTGTAACAGTGTTACTGTGTGTGTAACTGTGTGTGTAACTGTGTGTGTTACTGTGTGTGTAACTGTGTGTGTAACTGTGTGTGTTACTGTGTGTGTAACTGTGTGTGTAACTGTGTGTGTTACTGTGTGTGTTACTGTGTGTGTAACTGTGTGTGTTACTGTGTGTGTAACTGTGTTACTGTGTGTGTAACAGTGTGTGTTACTGTGTGTGTTACTGTGTGTGTTACTGTGTGTGTAACTGTGTGTGTAACAGTGTGTGTTACTGTGTGTGTAACTGTGTGTGTTACTGTGTGTTACTGTGTGTGTAACAGTGTGTGTTAATGTGTGTGTAACTGTGTGTGTTACTGTGTGTAACTGTGTGTTTACTGTGTGTTACTGTGTGTTAACTGTGTGTGTTACTGTGTTACTGTGTGTGTTACTGTGTGTGTTACTGTGTGTGTTACTGTGTGTGTAACTGTGATACTGTGTGTGTTACTGTGTGTGTAACTGTGTTACTGTGAGTGTAACAGTGTGTGTTACTGTGTGAGTTACTGTGTGTGTAACTGTGTTTACTGGGTGTGTTACTGTGTGTTGTTACTGTGTGTGTAACTGTGTGTAACTGTGTGTTACTGTGTGTGTAACTGTGTGTAACTGTGTGTTACTGTGTGTTACTGTGTGTGTTACTGTGTTACTGTGTGTGTTACTGTGTGTGTTACTGTGTGGTGTTACTGTGTGTGTAACTGTGTTACTGTGTGTGTTACTGTGTGTGTAACTGTGTTACTGTGTGTGTAACAGTGTGTGTTACTGTGTGTGTTACTGTGTGTGTAACTGTGTTACTGTGTGTGTTACTGTGTGTGTTACTGTGTGTGTAACTGTATTACTGTGTGTGTTACTGTGTGTGTAACTGTGTTACTGTGTGTGTAACAGTGTGTGTTACTGTGTGTGTAACTGTGTTACTGTGTGTGTTAATGTGTGTGTTACTGTGTGTGTTACTGTGTGTTACTGTGTGTATCTGTGTGTGTTACTGTGTGTGTTACTGTGTGTGTTACTGTGTTACTGTGTGTAACAGTGTGTGTTACTGTGTGTGTAACTGTGTTACTGTGTGTGTTACTGTGGTGTGTTACTGTGTTACTGTGTGTAACAGTGTGTGTTACTGTGTGTGTAACTGTGTGTGTTACTGTGTTACTGTGTTACTGTGTGTGTATACTGTGTGTGTTACTGTGTTACTGTGTGTAACAGTGTGTGTTTACTGTGTGTGTTACTGTGTGTGTTACTGTGTGTGTTACTGTGTGTGTTACTGTGTTACTGTGTGTGTTACTGTGTGTGTAACTGTGTTACTGTGTGTGTTACTGTGTGTGTTACTGTGTGTGTTACTGTGTGTTACGGTGTGTGTAACAGTGTGTGTACTGTGTGTGTTACTGTGTGTGTAACTGTGATACTGTGTGTGTTACTGTGTGTGTTACTGTGAGTGTTACTGTGTGTTACTGTGTGTAACAGTGTGTGTTACTGTGTGTGTTACTGTGTTACTGTGTGTGTTACTGTGTGTTTAACTGTGTTACTGTGTGTGTTACTGAGTGTGTAACTGTGTGTGTAACTGTATTACTGTGTGTGTTACTGTGTGTGTTACCTGTGTGTGTTACTGTGTGTGTAATTGTGTGTGTAACTGTGTTACTGTGTGTGTAACAGTGTGTGTTACTGTGTGTGTTACTGTGTGTGTAACTGTGTTACTGTGTGTGTTACTGTGTGTGTTACTGTGTGTGTTACTGTGTGTTACTGTGTGTAACAGTGTGTGTTACTGTGTGTATTACTGTGTGTGTAACTGTGTTACTGTGTGTGTTACTGTGTGTGTAACTGTGTGTGTAACTGTATTACTGTGTGTGTGTTACTGTGTGTGTAACTGTGTGTGTGTAACTGTGTTACTGTGTGTGTTACTGTGTGTGTAACTGTGTTACTGTGTGTGTAACAGTGTGTGTTACTGTGTGTGTAACTGTGTTACTGTGTGTGTTACTGTGTGTGTTACTGTGTGTGTTACTGTGTGTTACTGTGTGTAACAGTGTGTGTTACTGTGTGGTTTACTGTGTGTGTAACTGTGTTACTGTGTGTGTTACTGTGTGTGTAACTGTGTGTGTAACTGTATTACTGTGTGTGACTTGTGTGTAACTGTGTGTGTAACTGTGTTACTGTGTGTGTTACTGTGTGTGTAACTGTGTTACTGTGTGTGTAACAGTGTGTGTTACTGTGTGTGTAACTGTGTTACTGTGTGTGTTACTGTGTGTTACTGTGTGTGTTACTGTGTTACTGTGTGTAACAGTGTGTGTTACTGTGTGTGTTACTGTGTGTGTAACTGTGTTACTGTGTGTGTACTGTGTGTGTTACTGTGTGTTACTGTGTGTGTAACAGTGTGTGTTACTGTGTGTGTTTACTGTGTGTGTAACTGTGTTACTGTGTGTGTTACTGTGTGTGTAACTGTGTGTGTAACTGTATTACTGTGTGTGTTACTGTGTGTGTTACTGTGTGTGTAACTGTGTGTGTAACTGTGTGTGTAACTGTGTTACTGTGTGTGTAACAGTGTGTGTTACTGTGTGTGTTACTGTGTGTGTAACTGTGTTACTGTGTGTGTTACTGTGTGTGTTACTGTGTGTGTGTTACTGTGTGTTACTGTGTGTAACAGTGTGTGTTACTGTGTGTATTACTGTGTGTGTAACTGTGTTACTGTGTGTGTAACTGTGTGTGTAACTGTATTACTGTGTGTGTTACTGTGTGTGTAACTGTGTTACTGTGTGTGTTACTGTGTGTGTAACTGTGTTACTGTGTGTGTAACAGTGTGTGTTACTGTGTGTGTAACTGTGTTACTGTGTGTGTTACGTGTGTGTTACTGTGTGTTACTGTGTGTAACAGTGTGTGTTACTGTGTGTGTAACTGTGTTACTGTGTGTGTTACTGTGTGTGTTACTGTGTGTGTTACTGTGTGTGTAACTGTGTGTACTGTGTGTGTTACTGTGTGTAACAGTGTGTGTTACTGTGTGTGTTACTGTGTGTGTAACAGTGTGTGTTACTGTGTGTGTTTACTGTGTGTGTAACTGTGTTACTGTGTGTGTTACTGTGTGTAACAGTGTGTGTTACTGTGTGTGTTACTGTGTGTGTAACTGTGTTACTGTGTGTGTTACTGTGTGTGTTACTGTGTGTAACAGTGTGTTACTGTGTGTGTTACTGTGTGTAACAGTGTGTTACTGGTGTGTGTTACTGTGTGTAACAGTTTGTTACTGTGTGTGTAACTGTGTGTAACAGTGTGTTACTGTGTGTGTTACTGTGTGTAACAGTGTGTTACTGTGTGTGTTACTGTGTGTAACAGTGTGTTACTGTGTGTGTTACTGTGTGTAACAGTGTGTTACTGTGTGTGTTACTGTGTGTAACTGTGTATTACTGTGTGTGTAACTGTGTTACTGTGTGTGTTTACTGTGTGTGTTAACTGTGTGTAACAGTGTGTTACTGTGTGTGTTACTGTGTGTAACAGTTTGTTACTGTGTGTGTTACTGTGTGTAACAGTTTGTTACTGTGTGTGTAACTGTGTGTGTTACTGTGTGTAACAGTGTGTTACTGTGTGTGTGTTACTGTGTGTAACAGTGTGTTTACTGTGTGTGTTACTGTGTGTAACAGTTTGTTACTGTGTGTGTTTCTGTGTGTGTTACTGTGTGTAACAGTGTGTTACTGTGTGTGTTACTGTGTGTAACAGTGTGTTAACTGTGTGTGTAACAGTTTGTTACTGTGTGTGTAACTGTGTGTGTTTACTGTGTGTGAACAGTGTGTTTACTGTGTGTGTTACTGTGTGTAACAGTTTGTTACTGTGTGTGTGTTACTGTGTGTAACAGTTTGTTACTGTGTGTGTAACTGTGTGTGTTACTGTGTGTAACAGTGTGTTACTGTGTGTGTTACTGTGTGTAACAGTGTGTTACTGTGTGTGTTACTGTGTGTAACAGTTTGTTACTGTGTGTGTTACTGTGTGTGTTACTGAGTGTGTAACAGTGTGTTACTGTGTGTGTTACTGTGTGTAACAGTGTGTTACAGTGTGTGTAACTGTGTGTTACTGTGTGTGTAACAGTGTGTTACTGTGTGTGTAACTGTGTGTAACAGTGTGTTACTGTGTGTGTGTTACTGTGTGTAACAGTGTGTTACTGTGTGTGTGTGACTGTGTGTAACAGTGTGTTACTGTGTGTGTTACTGTGTGTAACAGTGTGTTACTGTGTGTGTTACTGTGTGTAACAGTGTGTTACTGTGTGTGTTACTGTGTGTAACAGTGTGTTACTGTGTGTGTAACTGTGTGTTATGATGGTAAAATGATGTGTCCGCATAATGTGATTCATCCTGGTCCAGGTCCAGGTCTTTCTTAAAGAGTTTTTTAAGTAAGACCTGGACCTGGACTTGGATGATCCATGACAGAAGCTAAACAGCTGATCTAGTAAACAGACTAACATGTCTGTGTCTGTGGATGTTTCAGGGAGCAGGAGGAGGAGGTGAAGTCTGTGGAGGTTCATCACTACAGAGACACAGACAGTCTGGAGGGAAATGACGCCACCGTCTCTCCCTGGCCGACATCATACAGAAGTAAAGATCCGGACCTATAAACAAACATGAGAGCTTTGTTATCATGTTTTATATCTCTCTGATCGTCTGTGTGTTTGTGTCACAGTGAAGAAGAAGCTGAGGAGCTCAGAGCTCTGAAAGAAAACCTGAAAGGTGAGAGAGCAGAGAGGATCCAGGTCGTCAAAATGTTGATTAATGATAAAGTGACCTTCCTACAGGATCAGACATTAAGGAAACATGCTATGTTGAAGTGCTGGCTTCTCTGACAACAATGCAGCAGCAGTATGTCCTCCTTCTAACTTAGATTCTGGTCCTGAATTGGTCTGGATTTGTTTGGACCAGAGAAGGTAGGCGGGTTTAAGGCACCCCCACACGGCCGTTTGGACGCCCCTCGGTTTGCCAGATATAGAGCAGTTATCAGGTCAAACCAACAGGTGTTGCAGCGATGGAAGCGGGCAAGAGAACTGGTTCAGATAGAAGTGATTGTACCCGACCTAAAAAGCCTCTGCATGTTTCTAATAAGCTCCACGAGCAGAAACGTGCTCAAACTAGGATCAATATTGGAGATGCTTTTGAAAAATGGAGAGAGGTTAGAACGCTGAAAGGTTTACAGACCGATGCAGAGCTGGATAAACACTGAAGCTTCAGAGTCCACCACATGGTGACCTGCGTGAGCAACCACTCTAGAGAGGAGGGGGGGGAGACAGCTCTCTACAATGATTAGAATTTAGACTGCAGTACCCATTTTAAACACTAGGGGTCAGAGTTACATCCTGCTCCTTTAATGATTGATAGTAGAGAGAGAGAGAGAGAGAGAGCACTGTTGCTCAAACATTGCCAACATATTTGTTCAATTGAGACACTCTGCCGGAGTTTACCTGCAATTTTTGGTCATTAAAAACAATAAAATATTCAGTATTGAGTGTCCGTCTGTGACCTATATTTTTCTTGCTGTGGTGCCAAACGGGCATGGATGTTTAAACTTCTGTTATTATGACAAACCTGGCTCTGCAGGTATGTGCGTCTTCACCTGGTGTGTGCACAGAGTTTATAAACAAATGCATTAACTTCTCCTTTCTTCCTCCTGTTGACCACAGAGCCTTCACCTTTAAACTCAAAGAGCCGTTCATCGTGTCGCGGTGGAGACAGTTTTGGTTCGCCCCCGTCACCTCCTTCCTGGGAAACGTGCTCATGTACTTCCTGTTCCTCTGCCTGTTTGCATACGTTTTGCTGGTGGACTTCAAGCCCCCCCCCTAAAGGTCCGTCCACCCTGGAGTTTGTGCTCATACTTCTGGTCTTCACCTTGTGTGTGAGGATCAGACAGGTAGTTGACGTTCAGACGCAGCAAACCTGAAAAACAATCATCATTTTCTACTAAAAAACGGAATACTCTGAAAATCAGTGAGGGGTTACTTTGGTCATATTAAAGTTGTTGGATGAAGCTCACAGAGAGACAGATTATTAGTCTGATATTTACAGGAACAATCTCTAAAAGGCTCCAACAGCACAAAACCGACCCAGAGGTTAAAGGTCAGGACTGAATTAGCTGAGGGGACACCTAGCAGACAGCTAGCAGCTCCCTCCTGTCACTGAAAGAGGCCACGCCCCCTAATTCTACATCCCTTTAAGCCTTAATATAATGTAAACAGGTGAGTTGTATAAACATTCAGCCCGTACAGTTGAAGAGAGAAATTAGCTCTAGAGACCCAAACTGTTTTTATACCAGACTGTAAACATGTTTATTTTAACATGGAGCTCTATGAGGACTGACTCACTGCTGGAGACAGACTCTAGTGGACACTGGAGGAACTGCAGCTGTAAAGTTGGACATTTTAACATGGGGCTCTATGGGACTGACTCACTGCAGGAGACAGACTCTAGTGGACACTGGAGGAACTGCAGCTGTAAAGTTGGACATTTTAACATGGAGCTCTATGGGGACTGACTCACTGCAGGAGACAGACTCTAGTGGACACTGGAGGAACTGCAGCTGTAAAGTTGAATATTTTAACATGGGGCTCTATGAGGACTGACTCACTGCAGGAGACAGACTCTAGTGGACACTGAGGAACTGCAGCTGTAAAGTTGGACATTTTAACATGGGGCTCTATGAGGACTGACTCACTGCAGGAGACACACTAGTGGACACTTGAGGAACTGCAGCTGTAAAGTTAGACATTTTAACATGGGCTCTATGGGGACTGACTCACTGCAGGAGACAGACTCTAGTGGACACTGGAGGAACTGCAGCTGTAAAGTTGGACATTTTAACATGGAGCTCTATGGGACTGACTCACTGCAGGAGACAGACTAGTGGACACTGGAGGAACTGGCAGCTGTAAAGTTGGACATTTTAACATGGGGCTCTATGGGACTGACTCACTGCAGGAGACAGACTCTAGTGGACACTGGAGGAACTGCAGCTGTAAAGTTGGACATTTTAACATGGGCTCTATGGGACTGACTCACTGCAGGAGACAGACTCTATTGGACACTGGAGGAACTGCAGCTGTAAAGTTGGACATTTTAACATGGAGCTCTATGAGGACTGACTCACTGCAGGAGACAGACTCTAGTGGACACTGGAGGAACTGCAGCTGTAAAGTTGGACATTTTAACATGGGGCTCTATGAGGACTGACTCACTGCAGGAGACAGACTCTAGTGGACACTGGTAGGAACTGCAGCTGTTAAAGTTGGACATTTTAACATGGAGCTCTATGGGACTGACTCACTGCAGGAGACAGACTCTAGTGGACACTGAGGAACTGCAGCTGTAAAGTTGGACATTTTAACATGGAGCTCTATGAGGACTGACTCACTGCAGGAGACAGACTCTAGTGGACACTGGGAACTGCAGTTATATGCTCTCCTATTTCTGGCTTTGATTGCAGCATCTTTTTCCAGTGTGAAAGTTAATTTAAAAAACAAACCTTCCTCTCACAGAGAGACTGACTAATATCTCTCTGTGTTGTTTTTTATCAGACGTTCTTCGTGGGCAAGCAACTTTGTGATCCAGGATGAAAAAGTACATCCAGGACGTCTGGAACAAATGTGACCTCACTGCCATCTCTCTTTTCATGCTCGCTCTCTGCTGCAGGTGAAACCTCTGAAAACACAATTATACTGACTGTGGGGCCACAGCAGGGTACCAGGGTAATCTTTAATAATAGTTCATATACGACGGTCTGGTGTGAGTGTGTAAAAAATGCAGTTCAGTTGTTTAAAAGTAACAACAGGATTCTGTTAATGATGACTTCAAGGGATTAAATCCTGTTTTAAATCCAGATCTCAGGAGGATCTGATCCCAGCAGGGCGGCTATTCACACGGATTACAGGAGAGGAAATGTTATTGTTTAATGTTTAAAGCAGCTGTGAGGATCTCTCCGTGTGTGGATATATGGCGCCCCCTGTGGTAAAAGTATGTAATGTGAAAGCTCTCTAAAACTCAGATAATCTGGATTAAGTCTTCTTTCAAAGTCTGTACCTGGATCAGGGGGATCAGTCCAGTTTCCTTTGAACAAAGAGGAGTCAGAGTGATCTGGATTCTCTGATCCTGGTTTTATAATAGTAGGTTATCAAATCTGTATCATTCG
>CM036553.1:416723-426723 GCA_020745685.1 Tautogolabrus adspersus
CTCTCTCCTCTCCCTCTCTCTCTCTCTCTCTCTCTCTCTCTCTCCCTCTCTCTCTCTCTCTCTCTCTCTCCCTCCCTCTCTCTCTCTCTCTCTCTCTCTCCCTCCCTCCCTCCCTCTCGCTCTCCCTCTCTCTCTCTCTCTCTCTCTGTGTTCAGGCTCTGAGTATCTACCAGCACAGAGAGCTCATCACTGTGTTTCATGGAGATCAGGAGGGTTCAGATGATTTTGATACGGTTCTACTCAAAGCTCTGGTTGGAGGTGAGAAAATAAAGAAATGTTTAGACATCAAATATAAACAGACATAAAACATGACAATGAAAACAGTTAACCTCTTCCTCCCTCTGAATACAGCAATCAGTATAAATCAGGTAAACATCAGGAGTGATGTCAAACTATCTGTTTAAAGGCTGCAGAGACAGAAATGAGCCAGAGGGGGGCAGCACAGAGCGACAGCTGACTCCAAACTGACTCTCTTTGGAAACAGTCTGTTTTTATCTGATATCATCTCGTCGTATTTTCATCTGAGAACTTGGTCTCGTCTCTCAGATTAAAGTCTAAACGTTTAAATCTCGTTAACACGCGTGTCCTTCACGTGTGCAGCCAGTAAACGAGTGTCCAGTGAAGCCAGCGAGTACACCGAGGAGCTCAAACTGGCCGTGGCGTGGAACAGAGTGAATATCGCCCAGAAGGAGCTGTTCAACGGAGACATCCAGTGGAAGGTCAGAGGTCCACATCAGATCAATTTGTTTAGTTGAAAGTATCAGTAATACGATGCGATAAGATATCATAAGATATGAAAATAATAAACACCAGGATAGGTAACTCCTCCAGCCTCAACAAACATCTTTCAGGTTTTGATTGGTGTAGAGGTGCAGTGTCTGATACAGGAAGTGATCAGACCGTGTTCCTGTTTGATTCACATCCCTGATGGTGTTTCTTTATTTTTACAGTATGAGGACCTGGAGGACTCAATGACGGACGCCCTGATAAACGACAAACCTCAGTTTGTGCGTCTGTTCTGTGAGAACGGTCTGAACATCCTGGACTACCTGACGTACCGCCGTCTAGAGAGTCTGTACCGCTCTCTGTCCGACAGCTCGCTTGCCTACATCCTGCTGCAGAGACGTCTGAGCGAGCGGCAAGACCTGCCTCACCTGGACCCTGTGATGTCACCGCTCAAGAGTCCACAGAGCGCGCTCAGTGGCGCCGCCTCAGCTATGGAGCTCAACCTGTACGAGGTGAGTAAGAGGAGGACATCTGTTCAGATCCACTACAGGTTTAATATTTGCTGTTGGCATGTGAGGGCGTGCTCACGCTGATCCTTTCTGTGTAACGATGCTTCTGATGGAGGAGAACAGGCTTACATGTACCACTCTTTGCATTTTTATAGTAACAGTCTTGTTCTGGATCTCCAGGTGTCTCGGCTGCTGTGGGACCTGCTGGGTGACGTCTGTCAGCCTTTCTATTACGGACCTCTGGGTCTGGACCACAACACCAGTACCAGGAGGGCTCTAAAGGTCACACATCACTCAACACCAGCAGAGTATTTCTATGTTCTTTAGAAAGCACATGCAGTTCATCTCGATCATTTTTCTCCTCTTCTTCCAACTAACGAGTTAATCAGAGAAGCCGCTGTTATCATGTAATAATGGAGGATCTCTCTCTCTCTGCAGCACGTGAATAAGATGCTGCTGGGGGAGTGTCTGTACCGAGACCAGCGCTGTCTCTCTCCCTGGTCCGCCCTCTTCATCTGGGCCGTCCTGCAGAACCGCAGCGAGATGGCCGTTTACTTCTGGGAGATGGTAAGACTCACCTGTCGTACGTCAACATCAATAAAAGTACATTAATCTGTAGATTTAAAATGTGTGTGTGTGTGTGTGTGTGTGTGTGTGTGTGTGTGTGTGTGTGTGTGTGTGTGTGTGTGTGTGTGTGTGTGTGTGTGTGTGTGTGTGTGTGTGAGGCGGGGGAGTCGGTGCTGAGCGCTCTGGGTGGCTGTAAGATACTCAGGGAGCTCTCTAAACTGGAGATTGAGACGGAGAACAAATTGGCCATGAAGGAGCTCGCTCAGAGGTTTGAGGACCTCGCACAAGGTGAGACGTAATAAAGAAATAAAACATGATACACCTTTCACCTGTACTACCATCTTTATCTCAGTGTGTGTGTGTGTGTGTGTGTGTGAATGTGTGTGTGTGTGTGTGCGTGTGTGTGTGTGTGTGTGTGTGTGAATGTGTGTGTGTGCGTGTGCGTGTGTGCGTGTGCGTGCGTGTGCGTGTGCGTGTGCGTGTGTGTGTGAATGTGTGTGTGTGTGTGCGTGCGTGTGCGTGTGTGTGCGTGTGCGTGTGTGTGCGTGTGTGTGTGTGTGTGTGTGTGTGTGTGTGTGTGTGTGTGTGCGCGTGTGTGTCTGTGTGTATGTGCGACTGTCTGCAGATGTCTTCGGAGAGTGTTACCAGAACAGTGAGAGCCGCTCCTTCACTCTCCTTATAAGGAAGTCACCGGTGTGGGGCGGAGCTACCTGCCTACAGATGGCCACAGCAGCAGATGCCCGCCTGTTTTTCAGCCATGACGGCGTTCAGGTACAGATACTGACCTCCTGAAAACAGACTGATTGATATGTCGCTTCAAGCTAAGGTGCTGAGACCTCTTCATGTTTCAGTCTCTGCTGTCTCAGATCTGGTGGGGCGATATGGAGCGGAGCACGGAGGTCTGGAAGCTGGTCCTCACATTCTTCCTGCCCCCCCTCCTCTACACGAAGCTCATCAGCTTCAGGTCAGAGTGTGTAACAGTGTGTGTAACAGTGTGTTACTGTGTGTGTAACTGTGTGTTACTGTGTGTGTAACAGTGTGTGTTACTGTGTGTGTAACAGTGTGTGTAACTGTATGTGTAACAGTGTGTGTTACTGTGTGTGTAACAGTGTGTGTAACTGTATGTGTAACAGTGTGTGTTACTGTGTGTGTAACAGTGTGTGTAACTGTATGTGTAACAGTGTGTGTTACTGTATGTGTAACAGTGTGTGTTACTGTATGTGTAACAGTGTGTGTTACTGTGTGTGTAACTGTGTGTGTAACAGTGTGTGTTACTGTATGTGTAACAGTGTGTGTTACTGTATGTGTAACAGTGTGTGTTACTGTGTGTGTAACTGTGTGTGTAACAGTGTGTGTTACTGTGTGTGTAACAGTGTGTAACAGTGTGTGTAACTGTATGTGTAACAGTGTGTGTTACTGTGTGTGTAACTGTGTGTGTTACTGTATGTTACTGTGTGTGTAACTGTGTGTTACTGTGTGTGTAACTGTGTGTTACTGTGTGTTACTGTGTGTGTAACTGTGTGTTACTGTGTGTGTAACAGTGTGTGTTACTGTGTGTGTTACTGTGTGTGATACTGTGTGTGATACTGTATGTTACTGTGTGTGTAACAGTGTGTGTTACTGTGTGTGTTACTGTGTGTGTAACTGTGTGTGTTACTGTGTGTGTTACTGTGTGTGTAACTGTGTGTGTAACTGTGTGTGTAACAGTGTTACTGTGTGTGTAACTGTGTGTGTAACTGTGTGTGTTACTGTGTTACTGTGTGTGTTACTGTGTTACTGTGTGTGTTACTGTGTTACTGTGTGTGTTACTGTGTGTGTAACTGTGTGTGTTACTGTGTGTGTTACTGTGTGTGTAACTGTGTGTGTAACTGTGTGTGTAACAGTGTTACTGTGTGTGTAACTGTGTGTGTAACTGTGTGTGTAACTGTGTGTGTAACTGTGTGTGTAACAGTGTTACTGTGTGTGTAACTGTGTGTGTAACTGTGTGTGTTACTGTGTGTGTAACTGTGTGTGTAACTGTGTTACTGTGTGTGTTACTGTGTGTGTAACTGTGTGTGTTACTGTGTGTGTTACTGTGTGTGTAACTGTGTGTGTAACTGTGTGTGTTACTGTGTGTGTTACTGTGTGTGTAACAGTGTTACTGTGTGTGTAACTGTGTGTGTAACTGTGTGTGTTACTGTGTGTGTAACTGTGTGTGTAACTGTGTGTGTTACTGTGTTACTGTGTGTGTTACTGTGTTACTGTGTGTGTTACTGTGTTACTGTGTGTGTTACTGTGTGTGTAACAGTGTGTGTTACTGTGTGTGTTACTGTGTGTGTTACTGTGTGTGTAACTGTATGTGTAACAGTGTGTGTTACTGTGTGTGTAACTGTGTGTGTTACTGTGTGTAACTGTGTGTAACTGTGTGTTACTGTGTGTTACTGTGTGTGTAACTGTGTTACTGTGTGTGTTACTGTGTGTGTAACTGTGTGTGTTACTGTGTGTGTAACTGTGTGTGTAACTGTGTGTGTAACTGTGTGTGTAACTGTGTGTGTAACAGTGTTACTGTGTGTGTAACTGTGTGTGTAACTGTGTGTGTTACTGTGTGTGTAACTGTGTGTGTAACTGTGTGTGTTACTTTGTTACTGTGTGTGTTACTGTGTTACTGTGTGTGTTACTGTGTTACTGTGTGTGTTACTGTGTGTGTAACAGTGTGTGTTACTGTGTGTGTTACTGTGTGTGTTACTGTGTGTGTAACTGTATGTGTAACAGTGTGTGTTACTGTGTGTGTAACTGTGTGTGTTACTGTGTGTTACTGTGTGTGTTACTGTGTGTGTTACTGTGTGTGTTACTGTGTGTTACTGTGTGTGTAACAGTGTGTGTTACTGTGTGTGTAACTGTGTGTGTTACTGTGTGTAACAGTGTGTGTAACAGTGTGTGTTACTGTGTGTAACTGTGTGTTACTGTGTGTGTAACTGTGTGTAACTGTGTGTTACTGTGTGTTACTGTGTGTGTTACTGTGTTACTGTGTGTGTTACTGTGTGTGTAACTGTGTTACTGTGTGTGTTACTGTGTGTGTAACTGTGTTACTGTGTGTGTAACAGTGTGTGTTACTGTGTGTGTTACTGTGTGTGTAACTGTGTTACTGTGTGTGTTACTGTGTGTGTTACTGTGTGTGTAACTGTATTACTGTGTGTGTTACTGTGTGTGTAACTGTGTTACTGTGTGTGTAACAGTGTGTGTTACTGTGTGTGTAACTGTGTTACTGTGTGTGTTACTGTGTGTGTTACTGTGTGTTACTGTGTGTAACAGTGTGTGTTACTGTGTGTGTTACTGTGTTACTGTGTGTGTAACTGTGTTACTGTGTGTGTTACTGTGTGTGTTACTGTGTGTTACTGTGTGTGTTACTGTGTGTGTTACTGTGTTACTGTGTGTGTTACTGTGTGTGTAACTGTGTTACTGTGTGTGTTACTGTGTGTGTTACTGTGTGTTACTGTGTGTAACAGTGTGTGTTACTGTGTGTGTTACTGTGTTACTGTGTGTGTTACTGTGTGTGTAACTGTGTTACTGTGTGTGTTACTGTGTGTGTTACTGTGTGTGTTACTGTGTGTTACTGTGTGTGTAACAGTGTGTGTTACTGTGTGTGTTACTGTGTGTGTAACTGTGTTACTGTGTGTGTTACTGTGTGTGTTACTGTGTGTTACTGTGTGTAACAGTGTGTGTTACTGTGTGTGTTACTGTGTTACTGTGTGTGTTACTGTGTGTGTAACTGTGTTACTGTGTGTGTTACTGTGTGTGTAACTGTGTGTGTAACTGTATTACTGTGTGTGTTACTGTGTGTGTAACTGTGTGTGTTACTGTGTGTGTAACTGTGTTACTGTGTGTGTTACTGTGTGTGTAATTGTGTGTGTAACTGTGTTACTGTGTGTGTAACAGTGTGTGTTACTGTGTGTGTTACTGTGTGTGTAACTGTGTTACTGTGTGTGTTACTGTGTGTGTTACTGTGTGTGTTACTGTGTGTTACTGTGTGTAACAGTGTGTGTTACTGTGTGTATTACTGTGTGTGTAACTGTGTTACTGTGTGTGTTACTGTGTGTGTAACTGTGTGTGTAACTGTATTACTGTGTGTGTTACTGTGTGTGTAACTGTGTGTGTAACTGTGTTACTGTGTGTGTTACTGTGTGTGTAACTGTGTTACTGTGTGTGTAACAGTGTGTGTTACTGTGTGTGTAACTGTGTTACTGTGTGTGTTACTGTGTGTGTTACTGTGTGTGTTACTGTGTGTTACTGTGTGTAACAGTGTGTGTTACTGTGTGTGTTACTGTGTGTGTAACTGTGTGTTACTGTGTGTAACAGTGTGTGTTACTGTGTGTGTTACTGTGTGTGTAACTGTGTTACTGTGTGTGTTACTGTGTGTAACAGTGTGTTACTGTGTGTGTAACTGTGTTACTGTGTGTGTTACTGTGTGTGTTACTGTGTGTAACAGTGTGTTACTGTGTGTGTAACTGTGTGTTATGATGGTAAAATGATGTGTCCGCATAATGTGATTCATCCTGGTCCAGGTCCAGGTCTTTCTTAAAGAGTTTTTTAAGTAAGACCTGGACCTGGACTTGGATGATCCATGACAGAAGCTAAACAGCTGATCTAGTAAACAGACTAACATGTCTGTGTCTGTGGATGTTTCAGGGAGCAGGAGGAGGAGGTGAAGTCTGTGGAGGTTCATCACTACAGAGACACAGACAGTCTGGAGGGAAATGACGCCACCGTCTTCTCCCTGGCCGACATCATACAGAAGTAAAGATCCGGACCTATAAACAAACATGAGAGCTTTGTTATCATGTTTTTATATCTCTCTGATCGTCTGTGTGTTTGTGTCACAGTGAAGAAGAAGCTGAGGAGCTCAGAGCTCTGAAAGAAAACCTGAAAGGTGAGAGAGCAGAGAGGATCCAGGTCGTCACAATGTTGATTAAATGATAAAGTGAGCTTACTCTATGATCAGACATTAAGGAAACATGCTATGTTGAAGTGCTGGCTTCTCTGACAACAATGCAGCAGCCAGTATGTCCTCCTTCTAACTTTAGATTCTGGTCCTGAATGGTCTGGATTTGTTTGGACCAGAGAAGGTAGGCGGTTTTAAGGCACCCCCACACGGCCGTTTTGGACGCCCCTCGGTTTGCCAGATATGAGAGCAGTTATCAGGTCAAACCAACAGGTGTTGCAGCGATGGAAGCGGGCAAGAGAACTGGTTCAGATAGAAGTGATTGTACCCGACCTAAAAAGCCTCTGCATGTTTCTAATAAGCTCCACGAGCAGAAACGTGCTCAAACTAGGATCAATATTGGAGATGCTTTTGAAAATTGGAGAGAGGTTAGAACGCAGAAAGGTTTACAGACCGATGCAGAGCTGGATAAACACTGAAGCTTCAGTGTCCACCACATGGTGACCTGCACGAGCATCAACTCTAGAGAGGAGGGGGGGGGGAGACAGCTCTCTACAATGATTAGAATTTAGACTGCAGTACCTATTTTAAACACTAGGTGTCAGAGTTACATCCTGCTCCTTTAATGATTGATAGTAGAGAGAGAGAGAGAGAGAGAGCACTGTTGCTCAAACATTGCCAACATATTTGTTCAATTGAGACACTCTGCCGGAGTTTACCTGCAATTTTTGGTCATTAAAAACAATAAAATATTCAGTATTGAGTGTCCGTCTGTGACCTATATTTTTCTTGCTGTGGTGCCAAACGGGCATGGATGTTTAAACTTCTGTTATTATGACAAACCTGGCTCTGCAGGTATGTGCGTCTTCACCTGGTGTGTGCACAGAGTTTATAAACAAATGCATTAACTTCTCTCTTTCTCCTCCTGTTGACCACAGAGCCTTCACCTTTAAACTCAAAGAGGCCGTTCATCGTGTCGCGGTGGAGACAGTTTTGGTTCGCCCCCGTCACCTCCTTCCTGGGAAACGTGCTCATGTACTTCCTGTTCCTCTGCCTGTTTGCATACGTTTTGCTGGTGGACTTCAAGCCCCCGCCCCCTAAAGGTCCGTCCACCCTGGAGTTTGTGCTCTACTTCTGGGTCTTCACCTTGGTGTGTGAGGAGATCAGACAGGTGAGACGTTCAGACGCAGCAAACCTGAAAAACAATCATCATGTTTCTACTAAAAAACGGAATACTCTGAAAATCAGTGAGGGGTTACTTTGGTCATATTTAAAGTTGTTGGATGAAGCTCACAGAGAGACAGATTATTAGTCTGATATTTACAGGAACAAATCTCTAAAAGGCTCCAACAGCACAAACACGACCCAGAGGTTAAAGGTCAGGGACTGAATTAGCTGAGGGGACACCTAGCAGACAGCTAGCAGCTCCCTCCTGTCACTGAAAGAGGCCACGCCCCCTAATTCTACATCCCTTTAAGCCTTAATATAATGTAAACAGGTGAGATGTATAAACATTCAGCCCGTACAGTTGAAGAGAGAAATGAGCTCTAGAGACCCAAACTGTTTTTATACCAGACTGTAAACATGTTTATTTTAACATGGGGCTCTATGAGGACTGACTCACTGCAGGAGACAGACTCTAGTGGACACTGGAGGAACTGCAGCTGTAAAGTTGGACATTTTAACATGGGGCTCTATGGGGACTGACTCACTGCAGGAGACAGACTCTAGTGGACACTGGAGGAACTGCAGCTGTAAAGTTGGACATTTTAACATGGGGCTCTATGAGGACTGACTCACTGCAGGAGACAGACTCTAGTGGACACTGGAGGAACTGCAGCTGTAGAGTTGGACATTTTAACATGGGGCTCTATGAGGACTGACTCCCTGCAGGAGACAGACTCTAGTGGACACTGGAGGAACTGCAGCTGTAAAGTTGGACATTTTAACATGGGGCTCTATGGGGACTGACTCACTGCAGGAGACACACTATAGTGGACACTGGAGGAACTGCAGCTGTAAAGTTGGACATTTTAACATGGAGCTCTATGGGGACTGACTCACTGCAGGAGACAGGCTCTAGTGGACACTGGAGGAACTGCAGCTGTAAAGTTGGACATTTTAACATGGGGCTCTATGGGGACTGACTCACTGCAGGAGACACACTATAGTGGACACTGGAGGAACTGCAGCTGTAAAGTTGGACATTTTAACATGGGGCTCTATGGGGACTGACTCACTGCAGGAGACACACTATAGTGGACACTGGAGGAACTGCAGCTGTAAAGTTGGACATTTTAACATGGGGCTCTATGGGGACTGACTCACTGCAGGAGACAGACTCTAGTGGACACTGGAGGAACTGCAGCTGTAAAGTTGGACATTTTAACATGGGGCTCTATGAGGACTGACTCACTGCAGGAGACAGACTCTAGTGGACACTGGAGGAACTGCAGCTGTAAAGTTGGACATTTTAACATGGGGCTCTATGGGGACTGACTCACTGCAGGAGACAGACTCTAGTGGACACTGGAGGAACTGCAGCTGTAAAGTTGGACATTTTAACATGGGGCTCTATGAGGACTGACTCACTGCAGGAGACAGACTCTAGTGGACACTGGAGGAACTGCAGCTGTAAAGTTGGACATTTTAACATGGGGCTCTATGGGGACTGACTCACTGCAGGAGACAGACTCTAGTGGACACTGGAGGAACTGCAGCTGTAAAGTTGGACATTTTAACATGGGGCTCTATGGGGACTGACTCACTGCAGGAGACAGACTCTAGTGGACACTAGAGGAACTGCAGCTGTAAAGTTGGACATTTTAACATGGGGCTCTATGGGGACTGACTCACTGCAGGAGACAGACTCTAGTGGACACTAGAGGAACTGCAGCTGTAAAGTTGGACATTTTAACATGGGGCTCTATGGGGACTGACTCACTGCAGGAGACAGACTCTAGTGGACACTGGAGGAACTGCAGCTGTAAAGTTGGACATTTTAACATGGGGCTCTATGGGGACTGACTCACTGCAGGAGACAGACTCTAGTGGACACTGGAGGAACTGCAGCTGTAAAGTTGGACATTTTAACATGGGGCTCTATGAGGACTGACTCACTGCAGGAGACAGACTCTAGTGGACACTGGAGGAACTGCAGCTATATGCTCTCCTATGTTTCTGGCTTTGATTGCAGCATCTTTTTCCAGTGTGAAAGTTAATTTAAAAAACAAACCTTCCTCTCACAGAGAGACTGACTAATATTCTCTCTGTGTTGTTT